>VXAV01010284.1:494631-529525 GCA_013399715.1 Alectura lathami | reverse complement strand
GAGCTTAAGGAATTCAGTTTGCATTCAAAGGGCCTGGCAGAAGAAGAGCAAAACTAGAGGGAAATGAGACAACAAACCTTAGGGCTGCAAGTCTGACTTTCTAGCTGTCCCAGCAGAAACTTCTGTGAAACTTCTGTTCCCTCTTGCACTTGCCAACAAAATAATTAAAAATCTGCAACACTGGCCTGCAGTAGCTGCAGGGAGCAACAGCTACAGTAGAAGTGCCAGCATCTGTTCCTCAAGCTGAATTAGCAGCAGAGCCTCTTTTTGTTCGGTCTCTCTACATGTAGGACAGACCCCCAGATTTGAACGGAGGCTTAGCTGTTTGATTCTGCCCTGCATTACGGCCCTCACTGGGGCAAGGATTAATGTCTTAATCCCAAGGATAGCCAAAATACGGATTTTCCCTCTAATGTATGAAAACAGCACAGTGGTGGCGGTATGGGCTTCTTGCCCATTACTGTTGGCACAAAATTGGACCCTAGAGATCCCTACCAGAAATACATCTGCAACAGCATGTTTTTGTACAAGTGCCCTGAAGAACCTGCAAACCATACCAACAGACGAAGTGCTACGCTTTCCATTTCACAGCTGAAAGTGTGGGCAGATTAAGGGATTTGCCGACTGCAAAAAACAGCTTGCAGCTGACCCCAAAAGCAAACCAAGGTATCCCTCAGTCCCAGCCTGATGTTTAACTTCCAGGCTATCCTTTTGCACATCTCTGCTTTGCCTCAGAAATTCAAGCACAAAGCCCAGACTTGCTGAATCAGAAGCCAGATGCAATAAAGCTGCCTTGCTCTCTTCCTTCCTAGCATTCCTCCCCAGATCAATGAGACAAAGAGACACATTTTAATAGCTCTCCTTGCACAAACCCTAGTGAGCCAGGTTCATTTAAATAGCAGCTCTGGGGACAAGGAATTAATTTTCTTGCAGTGCTCATGCTATCCGTTGCCAGGCATTCATGACAGCTGTAATGGGATAGGTGGTGCAGTGCTGTTCACCTGAAAGCCACACAGAGGCACGTGACAATGTGCGCCACGGTATTCAGCCTTGCACTGTTTACCTAAGTACTGAGGTAAGCCACGTTTATGTGTGCTTTTGCTGCACCTGAACAGATCAAATCCACTCCTGGCAGATCACTTCTATTATCTTCTAGGGAAGGCTTCCTTTTATTGCCGTGCCTTTCACGAGGGTTCTTTTACTTAACTACATGTCAGCACTGAGCGTGCTGCCATCAGCCGTGCCTTGGCATAAATCACCAAGACACCCCTCACTTGACAGGCTTCCACTGGCTACAGAGCTCTTGCAAAACTGGTCCCCGACACTTGCCACTTTGTCACCATTTGCCATGAGATCTGCCTTTGCTTTGAACATCCAACTATTGGGAAGATGGTTTCAATTCTGGAGAAAAAACATGCAGATAGACACTACAGCCCAGACACGGCTTTAGGAGCAGGCCTGGTGGTTCTGGCCAGGAAGAGGTGTTCTTCACCCAGCCACCTGCCTGCAACATGCATCCTCAACCAGTGTCCTGATTGATTAACTAAGAGGGCCAGAAGGAGCAGTATGTAGTACTCAGCTAGCAACAATGGCCCAGACCTTTCATTCTGCTACCCCTGGATCGCGTCAGTTGGCTCTTTCAGTCCCTAAACAGCTTTGTGGGCTGTATGCCTGGACAGAACAGGGTCTTTTGTCATATTTCAGTGAACAAAAATGTTTTAAATCCTCTTCTCCCCCCACTCTAAGTAGCAGCAAAGGTAACTCTGGCACGAGGAAAGTCATATCCTGGCTGATCAGTATCTGTCAGCTCTCATGCACGTGACTGCAAATCTGTCAGTCAACCAAAGATACACATTGCCAGGGCCATCTCCATGGGCCAAGTGGGTTTAAGCCTTGAAGGCTTCTTCTAGAACTCTTGCAGCTAAAATTGCATTAAAAGCAATCATAGCTATTTCTGTTGGCCCTCAAAAGTTAAATAATCCTTAGGTATCCACAAAGAAATAGCACAGTCCAGCTGTAAAACCTTCAGCAACTTTGTCTAGCCCAGACCCCTGAATCTACACATACTATCTGCAGGAATCTGAATCATCTAGAGGCTAAGGCTTTGGAATCAGTACCAGTTCAGCGTTAGGCACTGAAACACTACGTGCTTATGTACAATTCCGTATGGATTTTAAGGTGCTACAGGAGCTGAACACATTTCTAAGATGAGAATTTGACTCCCTGATTGACCAGGAAGAAATAAATGCACGCAGATCACTCAGTACGACAAGAAAGTGCATTAAAACCAGCTAAGACAACATTTTATTTATTACTACAAAAACATTGACCACATTTTAAAATCTAGCGATTCTTGTCTTGTCTAGCTTCACTACCTTAGCAGATGGTTTAGACATTGGCCACAGGATTCACCACATGCAACTGGGTTCAGACAACTGAAGCCAAATAGCATGGAGTTGAGCTCCCCAGTCATATAAACTGGACTTCAAAGTCATTGGAGTTACTCTGATTCCCTCAGGGTGGAAATGTATCTGTGTGACCACCCAGCTCCTCTTCTTGATATATTTCAAGAACACACATAAAAAGAAACTGCAAGTACTTTCAGGAGATTCAATTTTTGCTATAGCCACAGAAACCAAAGACTACAGCAGACCAGCAAACATCACAAGAAGCTTTTTACATCCTTGATAGCTTACAATCAGCAAAGAAATCCAACAGCAGTCAAACTGCTGTGAAACTAAGAAAAAGAACCAAAAGAGAACTTGCCAGTTCCAGTGATCTTGGTTACCCAGCAAACCCTCTCCTTCTTTCATCAGAAAGCATGAGTTCCCACTGGCCTCATTCTCTCCCTGTTATTCCCTGAGCAACGTGAGATCATGACTTACAAATACCTTTTGTGGAGTTTGGACTCTGCTTGTCCCATATGATATTTACTCAGTAGCTTTCACAAATGCTCAAGCACAAAGAGGAGGTGCTGAGGAACATCCCGCGGCTGCCATTTCACTCCCACACTCGTTCATCCTTGACTATCCCCTTTCTGCACGTCTCCCCACCAGCTGCCCTTCCAGCATTTAAGGGCCTCAGGAGAAGGCTGACACATTTGGCTATTCCATCTTTTTGGCTGAAGTGCCAGGCTAAGATATATAGTCGATACGACAAATGGTAACACACACTGTACGTTCACATTTTCACAAGGAAGAGAAAGGAGGAATACTGTCTGCTAATAAAGCAGACCATGGGCAATTATTGCAATGAGGGCTCAAATAATCAGTTAAGAATCCTGCAAGATCACATGTAAACAAACCCTGAGAGGAATGACTTAAACACAGAAGCATACACAAATGTGAGGCTTACATGATTAAACTGTCCTTTGTTATGAAAAAACTGCACACAAGCAGAATCAAGAGACTGAGAGTCCCTATAAATTGTCTAAGGCATTCAGAATTGATACAGAAGAAAAAAAAAAGGACAGAGTTGGAATATGTCACCTATTGTTTTCTACCCTCAACATCAAGAATAAAGAGTGCATGAAGCAGCACCAGCTGACAAGCAGCAGCATTGACTTCAGTTTAATTGCCATGTATACACCAGAATCTCAGCCCATTCCAGAGCACCGAATCCTACAATATTCTTGTCTTACAGCAGCTTTCTGTACTGTATAGACAGCCCAGTCATAAGAGCCTTAAAACTTTCAGTTTTCCAACTTTTCCAACCATGCAAATATCCATGCAGTGGATATTCGCCTCCTTTTGTGGTTGTGTGAGATCATCACAAACAAGCACGGAAGTGGCTGATCTCCAAGCAGATGTTAACCAACAGTATTCCTTCTCTCTCACTTGGGATGACAGTGAGAAATGCTCTTTACCAAACTTGCCTTTTTGAAGGAAAGACTCCTCTTGGAACAAAACCTGTGTGGCTCTTTACGTGGACAGCAAAAGAACTCACTCAGCAGAATGATCTGATGCATTTAGAAGTTTCTCTGCAATTTTTTTCCTCCCGCCTCCTCCTCTTTGAAATGTCAGTTCAGAGGCTGAATGCACTGCTGAGGCAGTACATGAAATACTGTAGTAAGACAGTGTCACTTCCAATCTTACTTCCCTCCTGCTGAATTTCTACTCCCATAAGCCAACTGCCTGAGAACGAATAGAACAGGGTACCCCACTTCAGTCTTTCTGGCAGCCTTCCTCAATGAGTATACCAAGGTGGGAAACTCACACTGCAGCTATGCAAGTGAATTTTCCAAAGGATCTTCTTTGAAAAGACAGCTAGAATATTATCTCCCAAATTTTTTGCTGAACGTTTTTCCTGAGCTTTACACTTAATGCTGCCTACCAGAATTCCTTCCCTTTCCTTTGTGAGAGAGCAATATGCCTACAATAATTAGTTTCATACCTTAGGGACACATTATTCACTCCAAAGAAATAAAGGTTGAAAGAAGAACACAGGCTTGTTTCCCAGCTGAGAACCTGGTGTCATTCCGGTAGGATCAAGGTGTTGATTTATATCAGCTAAAGCTCTGGCCTCTGGAAAGTATTCCTACATGGCTTATATTTGATGAATTTGATTAATCAGGAAGGTTTCAAGGGAATGATGAAGGAGGAAAAAGTGACCTCAGTTCTAAGAAAAAGGTCACGTGGTTGCTCAGCATCAAACGTGTTTCTTTTCTGAACTCAAATGAAAAGGCCATCGTATTTTGCTTGAGCAGTAACAAATCCTACTTTATCCATGCAATTCCTCCCTCTCTTTTTTTTCTCCTGTCAGTATGATCCAGTGAGCCTTTCACTGCCTGTGAACCAGCCCAGCCTAGCTGACTGTGGTACTCTGCCATCTTCCATTTTCCCACTCCTAAGCGCTTTGCGCCAGTTCCCACCCATCCATCCAGGGCAGAGACACTTCATCTGCGGAAAGAATAGTCTCAGAGTGCTGAAGTAAGCTCAGGCTATTTCCTTTTAACCCAAAGATGGAGTAGGGCCATTTAAATCCCACCCCAAAGCGAGACAGACCTTTTCCTAAGGTCTGGCCTCTGCGTTCACAGCTCAGCTACAGCTCCCACTTCTCCTTCTCCCGTCACCAGCTAATTCCAAGTACAGGAGTGGCCCAGAAAAGACAGGAGAGGCATGAAACAAAGGTGTATCGGATAGGGAAAAGAAATCCCCCCTGTTGCTGGAAGAGAAACAGCTCATGAAAAATTGCTGTCTTGTACTGCCGTAGCGGAGATTTGGGATATCAGCCAATTCCCAAAGGCCGTCCTCAGATGACTTTGCCATCTCTCAGTTTCTCCAGGCATATGCTCAGCCATCGCACTCAGATAGCAGAACCAAATTCCACTTTGGTTACATCAGTGCACAGCAGAAGAAATATTACTGACATTTCACTGACTCTTTCCACGACAATTCCATCACCCTGACAGTTCATCATGCCCTTCACAGGTGCACCCAGCAGCCCTACTTTAAAAGTCCTTGTTGTGCAAGGAGCAGCAATAAACAGCAAATGCCTCGAAAGGTAAAAAAAAAAAAAAGAATTAAGGGCAGAAGACAGCAGAGTAAGTTTACCTGTAATTCCTCTCTTCAGCAAAACCTGGCATCCTGTACGTAAGGAAGGTGACTGGATTAGAGAACGGACTTCAAACACAGCCAGAGGTAGACAAACATTTGGTTTCTGTCTTGAACTATAAAGATACATGCTGCTGATTTGAAACCTCAGCCTGAAAACAGCATGCTGTCCACAGCAGGTTGCTCTGGTGTTGTCGTACTGGGAGTTCAGCAACGTTTTGCGTCACAAAAACGATGCTATATAAGCAAAAGGTTATTGGAAAACCTGACTCAGTTATTTACACACCTTACTGCTTGCAGGCACTATACACTGACATTGTTAGAGACAGATACGTTGTTGTGGCAGACCTTAAAATTTTCTTTGACCCTCAACAGCCTGCTGGATTCTATTCTAGCCCCAAATCAAAAGTGAGACGGAAGATGGCATGAGAGGGGCCAAGATGTGGACACAGATTTTGAGCACAAGCTCCACAGGGCCCCTCCTCTTGAACCTTACCTCCTCCCTCACTGCCCAGAAACTAAACCGCGTGAAACCACAGCGCAGAAAGGATCAGGCCCGTAACCTGGTTTCACTTTTACTATTTATTCCTCACCTCCCTTCAGTTCCCATGCAGATCTTGAAGAATCGATCGCCATGTAGGAAAAGCTTCAGAAGAACAATGGTTCCACGGTTAATGAGTTTCAGCAGCTCCATCCATCTCACTTGAGCCCTTGGGGTGAGAAAGTTAAGTGCTACTGCACAAGCTCAAGTGACTTCTCACGATTTCCTTAATATTTCATTTCTTTGTATTTTGTAGTTTGCCTTCTCCTGAGCTAATGTTTGTTTTTCCAGAGAGCAGTTATTGTGGTAAACTGATATGAGACTAGAAGTGTGGGAAATGAGATTTCACTGCCTTCATCTCCTGTTCTTAACTCTTCATTCAGGAAGGCGACAGAAACACAAAAGGGTCAACCTAAGAGCTCCTTCCACTCTGAGAAGCCTTACTCTTAGTGCAATGATGATCTCATAATGAGGAGGCTACTTCACTCCAGCAGCATTTCTGCTAAACTAAGTAATGAGAAAGACTGCAAGGCAACCTGAGGTGGAGGATGGTGTTAAACGGCAGGAGGAGATGACCAGCGACATACGTGCGGGTGACGTCAGTGCAACAATGCTGACTTACACCAGCTCGGGCCTGACACAGCCTGTTTGTCCCAGTCGAGTGGGGAATTTTTCTGCCTTTGGCACATGAATTTTAGCCAAAGTAAATGAAAAGTTATCCAATGAAAAGGAAGTCCGAGCAGTTCGAATTTTTTTCCCCTTTTTTTAGCATTATCCTGATCCCTGTTCTCTCTTCACTGCCAGGTGCCATTTTTTCCGTTGGCCCTCCTTGATGCCATTGAGCCTCTCTCACCTGTGATCTTCTATGGAAGGAATGATTTTGCTCCCAGTATTTCTCTGCAGCTGAGAAGTCATGTGTTCCTCTCATTTCAGTGGCAGCATCCATTGGGCACATCAGTTATCTTCTGGCCTCGTTCGAGGTGCTTGGACACCAAGATACCTAGGAACTTGATTCTTTCCTGTTTGCACATCTTATTCCTACTCTTGAAAACAATTCTTACCCACATGAGTAATGTTAGAGAAGATAATGGGATTTCTGAGCTGAGAACAGATTAAGACCCATTTGTGTGCTTGTAGAAATCCACCATCCCTAACTGTGGAAGAAAAATCCATTTTTGCTTTTGCAGTTCTGAAGAACAGATGGCTCGTTATGGTTAATATAACTCTCTAAGAATGTTTTATTTTCTAATCTTGCTGACTAATCTTTCTTCTTCTAAAGTTTTAATCTTGCTTTAGGAATAAATGTGTGATATTGTGTTAGAAAAGCCAATCAACTGCTCAGGCTCTAGCTGGGAGGCAACGTGAATTCCCCTTTGTACAAGCTCTCCTCAAATGTGATTGTTTCCCCAGCATCAAATTCCATGGATTTTAGCAGCTGAAGGGGGTACAAAATTTGACGTGGTCAGAAATGTTTGCTTATAAAAACTTATTATCGTCAAATAGCTGATGCATTCTTGGTGCACTCATGTGCAAACTGCTCTTTGAGATAGTGGGCTGGCATCACCTCTGGGCCTCATTAGCACACACACGCACAGCTCCCAGAGATCTGGCGTGCACTC
Organism: Alectura lathami; assembly: GCA_013399715.1. Taxonomy (NCBI): domain Eukaryota; kingdom Metazoa; phylum Chordata; class Aves; order Galliformes; family Megapodiidae; genus Alectura; species Alectura lathami. The sequence continues at coordinate 521,813 of VXAV01010284.1, read as the reverse complement.
CCATCCTCCTCTCAGATATCCCTTGGACAGCTCCCATGTTCCGTGCAGGGAGGAGATGCATGAGGCTGCAGAGGAGCGCACCAGCGCCCCACATCCAGCAGCTGTCCTCAGTTAACCTCAGCGCTGGCTGAGCTGGTTAAATGCGATGGCTCCTCAGCCAAGGCAAGCACTGGGGATGCAGGCAGCCCCTGAGGGAGACAACTCACATGCCAGGATTTACAGACAGCTCAATACTTATCTGAGGACAAAGCCCAGCATAAACATCAAGCCTCTTCACCTTCTGGCTGACACAGCTGCAGGCTGCTAGAGGGTCTTGTTGAGTGCCAGCACGCAGGTAGCTCCCACTCCTGTTGCATGTGTCACCAGCATGGCAGAAAACAGCAACATTTATCAGCTGCCCAGCATGAAGTGCAGCCAGAGACAGAGCGGTGTGGCTCAGGTGTGGGTCATGCAAGACCGAGCAAAAAACGGCAAAATGTGGCAGGAGTGGATCCTCAGCTCTCTAACCTCAGCTGTGGGAGCGACTAGGGGTGCCTGCATCGCTGACACACACAGCACACAAGGGCAAATCCAGTGCAAAGCCAACAGCTTACACTGGCACAGAAGCACCAGGTTTAAGAAAAGCTGCTTCACTCCCACAGGCTGCTCTGACAAGACCCAACACTACCAAAATCTCTTTCCCTGGATTAGTGCTACCCCTAGATTTAGAGGCAAATCTTAGCAGTTACTTGGAATAGTATTTGAAGTAGTTGAAGTGGCAAGGTTTTGGCAGACAGGGCTGTGTGGGAAGGTGAAGTACTTATGTTCAGCACACAAGGTCTCCTTCTTGGCCTTCTGTTTAGAGCTGAGCCTTTCATTATTTTTAAAACAAAAAGTTTTGTTTCTCCCGTTTGAATTCACATTTTATTATTTCCTTTGATCTAGATACTGAAGTTATTTTTGTGAATCATCAAAGCTAAAGATGTTACTGAAAAAAAGCATCTTGATCAACTGCAAGTGTTTTTTTTTTTTTTAAACATCCCATGACCTTAAAATCCATTTTTCCCACTTAGCTTCAGTTATCAATAATAATAAGGAAAGATAAATATCTTCCTCCTCCATCTTCCCTGTAGACTTTTGGCGTGCAATTTATTGGCAGTGGAATACAGGGCTAGGATACTGTTGGCAACGCAGTATGAGAATAGGATAGGTATTGTATCCTTCCAGCGTTTTACAGACAGCCAAAACAGACCATATTGTACATGCCAGTATCTGTAACACTCTTCTTCATCAGAGATTGCCATAGTCTCCAAAAATTCATTGCGCATTTACTCATTTGTGCCAGTGCTCGGCGTTATTTTCAGAGACGTCCTCCTGGGTACACTTGAAGGGAAAATTGCAAGCCCCTGGTGCTTGGTAAAAGCAAATTAATCATCTCCTGTGCTAGTGCTGAGTCTCTAAACAGAGGCTCGGTGCATGGATCTCAGCCAGCAGGTATTTAATTGCAAACATGTCTAAGGATTAGAGAAGGTGACACTGACTGCTTGACATGAAACCAGCCATTTCCAGTCCTCAGCTTGCAACGTGTACATCAAACAGAGAGGATCATGCATACCAGTGCAGAATGTTTCTGTAAGCTGCTCACAGTGTACATATCCAAAACATTAAGCAGTAAATATTCATCAGTAAGGTGTGTTCACAAGGCCACTACTCATGTGGAGATGCCTTTTCTTCCAAGTAACAAGCCACTTGGAAAAGCCCAAACTACCTTTTTTTAGAATCACTGGTAACTGAAATATTTTAAAACATTTCCTCCTTAAACATGAGTGATGCTTCACAAGTGCAAATATATCACGGGATTCATTCACCTGTGTCTCTGACTTGCTGACTAATCCCTGTTTGATTCACATTACTCCACAGTGGATAATGAGGCCCATAAAACATTTTTTGTTACCCATTGTAAAGCCCTGTCAGTAGCCAAGGATGAAATGAATCAGTATTTCTTGCAAGCAGAAATACGACACTCTAAAAAAAAGAAATAGCTCATTGTACGAAACCAGGAAGCAGTAACCTGCAATCCTGAATGACTTTATGTTTTGAGATTCTTCTGCCGACACCTCTCACACTGGAATAAAGCTAGCAGTGCTGCATGACAAAACCAAGCCTACGTTTGTCAGCCAGTATTGATTTTCCTGACTGCCACTCCCTTAATTCAGTGCAGCCTCTGGCCACAGGCTGTGTGCTTTATCAGCTCCCAGTACCTCAGTGCTGGCCACAGCCTCACAGCGATGCTGTGCTTGGAGGAAACGTGGCGAGCTGTAAGAGGGGCAGAACACGGGCATGAGCTTGAACACACGATGTGCTGTGCCAGCTTCTGATACAGTCAAAAACATGCTGAACTGAGACACTCTTCCTCATGTCCCAGTAACTGCCAGCTCAGTCTGTACTGCACAGGGTGATTCCCAGCCATTATCATTGCTCCTGTATACCACACAAGTTTTGTGTTTTGTTTTGAAAAAAAAAAAAAAAAGTAACTGCACAAACTGGTGGATGTCATTAGCTGCCTGGCTAATAGATGTGTTTTGAAGCATCACAGCTACATTAGAAATATGAAATGCACTGGAATAATATCCAGGAATATTACAGCATCCACTCCTTCCTGACAATCCTACCTCACTACCTATGTTTTCCTTGGAGCTTACTAGATGCCTTGCACTTTAAATAAGTCATGAATGAGGATCCTGGCAAGTTTCAGCTCTTTTTCACTAGAAGGCAAAATATCAAAATAAGCCACTAAGAAAGCAATGTCATTCACAGGTTGCATAAGTCTAAATTCATCCACATTCAACAAGAGCTTTAGTTTGAAAGTCATACTGTAGCAAGAACAGGGCATCACTGTTTAGCGAGTACTAACATTCCTGCGGTGTGGTGCTGAGTGGGAAGAACAAGGCTGCTTCCATATGCAGGTTAAATGCAGTAAATGGTGTGGATCTCTGAAAGGCAGGGATGAAAGATTATTTTGGGAGGGTTGAAACATGAAACTGACATTTTTATAGCAGAATATTCCATTTTTTCATTTCTAAGTTCACCTTCATTTGTTTTAAAGTATCAGGCAAAACTTTTCAGCTCAACACAAACACCCAATTTTATTCTTTCCTTTTTGTCTTCCCATGATTTTGATTCAGGGTACCTAAGAACCAAAGTCTTTATATGGGTCGCCAAACCAAGAAGACTTCATAGCTCTGTTCTTTCAGCTTTACACATATTACAGATGATTTTTCACCCCATGGTTAATATGCTGTGATTAAATAAAAAACATAAATCCAGGTGAACAACCAAACTCCTAATATCACCTTCTCCAAATGCATCTCCTCCTACACTCTCCTTCAACCAAGCAACACACAAAATAATAAAGGTATTTCAAAGTCCCCAGCCAACAGAATTCCTCCTCTGGTCTCTTCCTGACCAGGCTCCTGACCAACTCTGAGTTTCCAGCATTTTTCTTCCTGGCTGCTGTTGGTTTTGGCAAGAGCAGTAACACCATTAAGAAATTACAGACCCTCTGGTCTATCCCAAAACTGATTCAGCTAACTTAAACCAGCAAAAAAAAAAAAAAAAAAACAACTCAGCTCTTTGTCAGCTGGAATTTCCACTAGTGCTTAAGGGATGGAGGAAACCAGAGAGCACACTACAACCCAGCAGGAAATACTTCTGATTATGATTAATGCTTCCTTTAACACTGCAACAGAATCTTTGCAGACCTTTGGAAGAGCTCCATTACTACTCTCCAGGCCATATTTTGCTGTGAAAAACTTAATACATAACAGAAGCATTAATGAATTCAGAGTAAAATAAGAAAAGATGCATTATCCTAAAGATCTGGAGAACAGGGGGGAAAAAAGTTAAGAAAGGCACACGGCTTTCCTTTCATTCCATGTGATTTTGTTGTGATAATGCCCTCTACAGACCTGTCCATCACTTGTGGGCTCAGGTCAGAGAAGCTCTCTGACCCGACCAGCTGGGTGACACAGGCCAAACAATGATGAATGCAGCCTCAGTTGATCTTGCCAGAAGGATCTCAGAGTTGCCTGTTGAGCAGCTATGAGACAACCATACTCTCCTTTTGTCATTTTTTTTTTTTTTTTTTCTTTTTTGGAAGACGAGTTTGTGGGAATATATGCTGAGTTCAGGAAGGCACAGCCTCTCACGTGCGCAGAGGTGCCTTTCCCTTGGGCCTCCTTACCTGGCTCCCTGATTACCGACTTGTAGAACGCGAACTTCTGTAAACACCCACTCCAGCACAATAAACTTGCCTTGCAAATTTCTAGGCACTGCTACTGCAGATGGCCAATGCTCCCTGTCCATGGCAGGGGGGGTGGAACTAGATGATCTTTGAGGTCTCTTCCAACCCAAGCCATTCTATGATTCTCCCACAGTTGTAGAGAGCCTTGCAGCGCTGGCACTCCGATTCAATTGTCATTGGACTCATTTGTGTCCTTTAGGCCACCTGTGAATGCTGCAGCCACCGGCACGGTGGGAGATGATACCTTTATTGGAGCAGGCAGGCTAGTGCCACCATTTTCAAATTACCCTGAAGAAATGCAGGCAGGCTCACTCTTGAATGCTCACTCTTGAGACTCAGCAGCTAACTGAAGATATTTGGCTGAGTATTCAGCCCCGCAACGCATTGCAAAAAGTACAAGGGTAGGCTACAGCTCTGGGTGAATTACAAAGATGGCTTACAACCGAGATGATTGGTGCATGGGGTAGCCCACTTAACTAGCTCCAGGCGTATGCCATCACCATCAAAATGTCGGAAGCGTATTAAACAAGCACGGAATTTTTTATTTAGTCCTTTCCTTTCTCACATCTGTTTCTTGCACAACAGCCATCCCTCACCCTCAGCTGCTCTAGAGGAAGGAAGAATAAGAGGATGGCACTGCAGGTGGTACACAAGGCATCACAACTAGGATTCCGCTCATGGGATCGCAACTTTGCTTGAGTAAAATCCGCTGCCAGCTGACCTCCTATTTATCTCATCACCAAAAGCCATGGCATCTCACAGAGCAGCAGTATCACACCCTCTCCACCCCAGACTCTGGTGGGTCAGTGGTTCAGCACTGGCTTAGGGGGAGCAGGGCCATGCGCCGAACCACTTGTGTCATTCCTCACTGCTTTTCCAAGTCTCCCACCCAAGGGCTGACACAGTCCAGCCTGTTAAGCTAACGAGAGCTGACAAGATCACAGCTCAAGAACAATAAAAGATATAGAACAATGGATGCTCACCCTAGTTCTCTTCAGCTCCAACCAGCCGAGGAACCTCTTGTTTAAGCAGCTGATGAGATGCACAAGAAGAGGTAGAGATGCAGAGCCACTCAAGCACACTTTTGTTCCTGCTTACTCCTTTCTCCTGACTCTCCCATTTCTATTGACATGCTAGTGGCTCAGCCTCCATCAACCTCCATTACGTAGTGATATAAGCCACAAAAAGATCATGTCTTTGGCGGACAGGGAAACCTCTAAACGCAGTTCATTGTTAATGTTTGAAGACAGTTAAATAACAGCCAGCCTTCAGGAAAACAGACATTAAGGTTCTGTCTAATCACTTTGCTGAATACTGCAAGCCTTCCCTTTGGATAAAGCCATTAGGTGTACAAGTTTCTCAGCTCATACAGGAGCACAGTCTTCCCACAGTCTCGCTGCATTTCAACAACAGCCACCGGGACACAGAGACCGCAGCATTTTCAGGTCCTTTGTTTACAGCCTGCTACCCCAAAGGACAGGCTCCATCTTACGCTCAGCCTTTATGTAGGTCAGGAAAGAAGTCAGACTGCAGCTGACTCTCAGCTTCACTGAAAACTCTGCAGAAAAACAAAGCTACAACATGGTCCTGTGCGGGGGAAGAGTAATTTTTAGGCCTATCCCTTCCTGAATAGATGGGGACATAAGTGCTTGCTATGCTAAACCAGAGACACACGTGGGAAGAAGCGTGATGACTCCTTTTCCTAAAGCAGAAGGAAATGTCAATGAATTGCACATATGAAGCTGTCTGGCAAGCAGTGCTGGGGAGGCATACTGGTCTTAGCATCTGCCGCAGAATAGCACAGAGGGTGCCTGGGTGTCTTGGTCAAACCCAGCTGGCGCTGACAACAGTAGAAGCAGAAAAAAAGCTCTGTACTTCTGGGCAGGGATACCCCTTATGCCTGTGGCTGACTTTCTGGGCCGACAAAAAGGGAAGATTGTCCCTGATGAAGCTGTGATGGAACTTAATCCCTTACAACAATAGTGCAGTGCTAAGAAGCATCTATAGGTCCAGGCATAAGTGAAAGTGAGAACTCCTTCTAAGGGCATTTGTTTCTACACCAGCCTTCTCTTGTGCCTTTCTCCCTCACCCACCTCCTTCCCAGCTTGGCTACTTAGGCATTAGTTTGCATGGGCTGTTTGTGGAGGCATAACAACAGAAGCCTCCTTGGAAAGCCTGCAGAAACCTCTTAGCTTGAAATCAGAAATGTGCAGAGTCCCAGTAGAACAAAAATGTTGGAACTCACCTCCCCAGAAGTGTTGTGCTCATTGACTTGCAAGCAGGGGGAACAGTAGTAGTAATTTAACCTGGGGAAGAGTGCCAACAACTTATTTAATTGCAGACTTTGTGCCAACACCACCACAATACAACTATTAATACAAGTCTGCAGTACAAGACTAATTCTTCTAACCTTTCGCTCTTGCCTTACAGTCAGGTCAGTGGCTGCATCCCCTCTGTGCTGATGCTATTCAGCCAGCACTGGCAACTGCTTTTAGGCAAACACGAAGTGAAGCAGGGCAGGAGGGAGGAGGGGGGGATCATTGATAAAATGAAGATCCCCCCCCACAGCCCCACCCCTCTCTGTCCAAATGTTTCTCATTTCTTTCTGTTTCAAGTCTCTCTCTTGAAACGAGCAACGTGTTCTGCCATTTATTTGCTCCTGGAAAACAGCCAGATCCTTTGGTCTGAATTCCATCAGCTCGCTCCCCAGTTTCTATGAGACTGCATTTGAGAAATGTGGCTCCCTCTCAGTCCACTGGCAAGTTAGGCCATGGATCAACAAATGAAAATCTGAGGGCTGACATTAGGGACAAATCCACTTTTCTAAATTTAAATTATGCTTATTTTTAAAAAATACATAGTGAGAATGTATCCAGCACTACCACAAGTTTTCAAGGATAAGATTATTCTGTCAACTGAATGCCACTGTAAATATCTCTAAATCCAACATTAAACAACACAAAGTAAAAAGCAACATAATTATTAAGGCCATAAAGTCAGTGATGTGTTTGCAGGCTTGCTCACCTTTGCTTCACAGCTCCACAGCTCACCTTGCTGTATTTTTTTTTTTTTTTTTTAAATATTTGCATTGTGACTGCCACAACTATTAATTCTGAACCCTCCAAAACAGGTTTTCTCTTTAATACACTCATAAATAGCACCAAGGGGTCCTAGTTTTCAGCTGTGAGGTGCTGACATTGTCATGATAGAGAAGATGATTACAAGCTGAAAGGAAAACAAAAAAAAAATGATCCTGAATGACTATGGTTAACACTCCTTATTATGAAGTCCGTAGTCCTCTATAGGTGTCAGGAAACTTTCTGCCACATGCAGCTGATTCGATGCTCTTTCAGTTCTTCTGAAATAAACACTTCTTCCTGCAACACACTGTCGTCATGGATTGTGGAGACCTTTCTGCTTGTTTCTGCCCCATTAAACTGTTTTCATTTTACAAACTTTGAAATGGATCCGTTTGCCTTTTGTTAGGCAAATATTTCCCTAATATTCTTATCTCTATTTTACATTAATTAACATTTTGTATTTACCTATGCCTTTAAAAAGCAAAAAAGTCATGAAAAAATGTGAAATTTTGAGAATTTCCATAAAGTTGCCTTCACTGAAAAGGCAAAAAGCCTCTATTAAAAATTGACCCTACCAATAACACAAACCAGCTGCCTGAAGACTTCAGCATCCTAAGATGTACATCTACAGCTTGAGTTGTATTTTAAAAATAACACAGTATTGATAATGGCCACTGAAGAACATTATCTCCTATATCTCTGTTGCCTGGTATTTAAAGCATTTTAAACCGCTGAGATGAGCAGGACAAAACTGCTTACAGCATCATTGCAGAATGTGTGACTGAAAGCCTGTAGAACACGGAGCTGTGACATTCGTCAGCCAAACTCGTCATTCACCCGTGCATTGGAAAATCCCCATTCTTGAGTGAGAATAGGGACTGGCTTTCAGGCTGGCAGATTATCTGGAGGGGTCTGTGGGAACTGCAAAACACTGCACCTGCCTGGAAAATGGCACCAGTTCAGCACAAGACGTTTCCAGAGAGGAAAGTTAATATATGGGAGGAATGCACATAAATCCTGTTATTTCTTAATGGGATTTGGGAGCTTATTTCTCACCCTGTGCTTTGAAATGTATCCCACAGCCTATTCTATTAATGAATTTAAGCACAGTAATTTTCTTATCAGCAGGAATCATTCTTCACTGAGGTTTGAATTTTTTTTTGATGGGATTTTTTAATGCAAAGTGTGAAAAATTAGTATTATGCTTGAATACCAGTTAGGATGTTAACAAGCTGTGTCCTGGATAAGCTGGTCTTGTCTGCTCCTGTTGCCCTTTCCTTAACTTCAATTGACCAAGAAACCTGGCATCATTTATTTATTTAAGTTTGTGGCAAAGTAACAAGATTTGTGGAAACAAATTTAGGCTAATTCCAGCTCAGCCACAAGAACAAACCCACACTAGCCCTCTTTTACTTGGAACAAACTTACATTCAGAAGATGTTTTTCTTCCACTGGGAGCACTAAGTACGATACACAAACTGTATTTCCACAGGGGGAAGATGCTTCCCTGCATTTAGTAACTTCTGACCTGTGTCTCTTGAAAGAGCTGGGGTTTTGGCAAGCGTGTCTGAAGTACGCAGTCCAAATATCCATCAAAAACAAGGATCTGGTAAAAGGGTTTTAAGTGGACCCATGAAGGAAACAGGAACCCTTTGTGTAAGACAGGAACACAGATATGCCAACTTCCATGTGATGAGACTATAAGGAAAAGAAGAAACATACTTAGTGCGCTTAAAACCTACACTTCCTAAATTCTGTTCATCTGACACATAGGTATGACAAGTATGCTCAGGCAAACCAAGGTTTTCAGGGATCCTCCAAACATCTAGCAACCCACAGCTCCATCCCTGGTGGGTGGTGCTACCCAAGGCTCTCATTTCCTCATCACGTGGGCCAGAGGCTTGGTCCTGCGCAGAACCCACGCTGGCAGGCATTCACAGTGCAGAACACTGTCAGCTTCACAGACATAAATCCGTAATGTGAGGTTGACAGGGCTGGGTGCAGGAGAGCTGGAGGATGCCATGTTCTTCCTACAGACAAGGTAGCCCTGAAACTGAATTGCACTTTTCTATTATTAAATGGATATTCCTAGTTCCACGCATAATGGCAGGTGAAGCTTGGACAAGAAAATAAAACTGCCCCTAGGCAGCATGCTGCCTGAAGCCTCTAAACAGATGGAAGAACACCCACCAGTTCCTATTGTTTATGCTCAGTTCCAAGGTCTGCAGACTCAGCTCCCTAGTGAGGAAGAGAGAGTTGCCTCCTGGGTTGATAGCAACACATTTTAGGGTTGTCTGACAATGGTCTTGGACGTTCTTCACTACCACCAGATGGAGATCTCCTCAAGGCTTTGGATCTACACAAATAAGCAGCAAAGATCTTGTGGTTCAGTGGTGTGTGTTCAAAGGCCTCGGTGCATTTTTTCCTGACTCCCAACGTCCGTTGGCAAGCAAATTACAGTTCATCACATTTTCACTTTCAAAGATCCCTTCCCAAGCATGAGCACTTTCTGCACAATAGATCCATGCTGGATTCACACTTCACAGTTTTGAGCTTTACCAAAAGATCCTGAAAGCAAACACTGACAAATTTGAGATGAGATTAGCTCAGCTCCAGCTCTATTATTGATGATGGTTTTTCCTCCTTTGCCTCAAGCTCCCAAGAAGCATGGGAAAGGTTGAGTGGAGCCTTCCACAACCAGCCATCAGTTCTGCACAAACACTGATTTAAAGAGTACGTTCTCTGTTTCTCATTCTAGGATCAGTGTAAACCTTAGCTCTGATTGTACCTTCTACAGCCAAGTGGACAAGGATACACACAATTTTTCTGACTCATCTCTTTTATGTAAGCTAAAGTCACGGCAGGATTTATGAAGGCTCCATTTGCTGACCCAAAGGATTACATGTTGTGTTTAATCACACAATTCCTCTCTGTCCAGGAACATAAGAAAATACCTCATCTATCACACCTTTCTGAGACTTTGAAGAATATTACACTGCATATCGTCTTCCACAGCTCATAGCATCACAATGCAGTGCAGTGGTGCAGACCTGATTGTTCGTATGAGGTGTCTCTGTGGATTTGGGTTGATCTCCAGTAAGGAGGTAGCTATAAAGCATGACTGGTAAGGTAGAGACAGACATCTGTCAGTCCCTCTCTTCTCAGCATGGAGGTAAGACTCTTTTCAAGGGTAATTTTCTTCCACAAACATGTTAACGTAAGTCACATCACCAAGCTGTCTGTGAACCTCAGATTTCATCTGCGCAGATCTTAGTTAATGAGGACGACCAAGCGATTCCCAATAGATGGGGACATCATGGTGAATCAAAGACCAACCGGCACTACTCCCACCTGCAGTTAGAAAACCTCCTACTGCCTTTGCTGCAGCACCACCAGCACCTAGCAAACCACTGCTCACATCAGTCAGCCAGTTAGCCTGCAATTGCTAATTCAGTGCTATGGAAGTGAACAGAAGTCTTTCGTGCTGGAGGACAAGTGGCAGCCTAATGGAGGGGCTAGCAATAGAAGCCTTTTCATCAAGCAGTTCCCTAGCTTTAAGAAAAGGTAGACGATCCTGTCCCCCGTGCTGGCATCAGCAGTCTTTCGTGAGGCCCTAGTCTGAGCCCTGAAAAACAGGGGAGAGCAGTGAGGAAGTGTCCCGCTGCTTCTGGAACAAGGACAGCGCCAGTGCCCTTCTCTGAAAGGGAAGGTCCACAGCATCCCCATTCCTCTGTCACCTGAGGTCAGGCACCTGTGTTGTCTGTTACCAGCCCAGCAACTAGAGCCAGGCATGCAGGCAGATGATTTTGCACATAACAAATAGCAAATGCATCAGTTCTTTGTGCCCTGTCAGCTGAGGTACTTAAACAGCAAGAGATCAGCACTCAGGACATTCTTACACACCATTCTTGTTCTAGCCTTACACACAAAAAAAACATTTCTAAGGACTTGTCATGTTATACAAGGCTTCCATATCTACCCCCCTAAATGCATAACCAGTGCAGATAATGCTCTGCAAGAAGGCATGAGAGTAACAAGGTGTTTATGGCTTTGGAATGTATCTGCTTACCAAACCACTTGTAGCATACTGAAAAATCAATAGCAGAAAAGAGTATTTTTAAATGTTAACAACACAGAGGGCCTAAGCTACTCTAGGGCAGTAATGAGACAAACAAAGTCTGTGTCCAGCCAAAGAAGAATTAGTATGGAAACCTTCAAAAAAAAAAAAAAAAAAAAATAAAATCACAGCAGTCACAGTGCCTCTGGCTCTGTTTCATGTCCTCATGTCTACCCCAAATCTGCCAGCTTCAGGTAAGTCCCACTAATGTGAGCATTGACAGTCTTTTTTGTGCTTGCAGCCCCACAAAAAGGTTGACAGTTTAGAAACTGCCGTTTGTCACACATAGGGGGATGAGGAATGGATGCAAAGAAACTGCCTGTCAGCATGTGAGACTATTTCATTTTGTTTATAGGGGTCTGGGCATTTGGGTGGGGGGAGCAACATAGGCTTGTGGTTCTGCTCTAATAGGAGAGTGCTGACCCTGTGAGTGTTTTGATCCAAATGCTGCAGAGTCTGGAGTCAGACCACAGGCAGAGACAGGGTCTGTGGGCCAGCTAAAATACAGAATGGTCTTTTGAGTTTTGTCTTGCCAAGACTGGTGAAACGAATCTCATCATTTGTCACTAAAAGTTTTATGAGCTCACTGAAGCAAGGTGAACAAGGCATTGCAACCAAAAACATCAGAGGATCAGCACAGGCACAGCAGCCTCATGGAGGACAGCCTGATCCAGCCACAGCAAGCACTGATTTCTGGAGGGCAGAAGTTGACAGAAGAGCAGAGCTTAGAGGTGCGTCAGGTTCTTAACAGGGTTTAAACACCTTGAAAGAATTCGGGACTATTTCTCACGCTCTGTCTCAGCTGTTTCTATCATTATTAAACTCTTATTGCTTCCTACATCCCTGCTGAGAGGTAAACCTCAGAGCTGGTGTCATACTTCTGGCACGAGGTCCCTGTAAGTGATCTACCCCTTTGAGTTCAGGGAACCAATGAACCACAGCACAGCATGTGAAAATTGTTCCCACATCGCTGCTGTCCAAGAAGGAACACTTTGGGTGCTTTAATTCTTAGGAACAGAAATAACTCTTTTGTTAGTATCATCAACATGGAGCTAAAAACAGAAGTGGACTTCAGAGGCCTATTCCAAAGGTTTGTGTGTAACAATAAGAATGTAACTGTGGAAAAAGATTGCCAGAATGGTTGATACTGAATGATGTTGGTTACCTTAAAAACTCTCAAAGCAAACAAGAGAAGGGGCGCTCATTACACAGGATTTGATTTCTGCTGTTTCTGAAGTATTTAAGACAATTTTATATAGTATCATGTTACCTTCTAAACACTAACGGACAAAAGAAGGAAACTCTGATGTTTAGAAAAAGTAATAAAAACTTTACAGTCTTCTTGCCAAAGTAATATTTGATAAGTAGCACATTTTCTACAGACATAGGCTGGATTCTTTGAGGTCTACAAATTTGCCAAGTTCACTCAAGGAAATAAATTAACACAACTTCTCATCCTATAGAGTCTCTTTCCTCTTCCTGGCCAACTCTTTTTCCTCTCCACCTCATGAGGACATGTATTTCTTTGAAAACATGTGGAGAAACTGTGAAAAGTTTTAAGAATCTGATTGGCAATTATTCTCAAAGCTCAAAGAAATGTAAGGTCTTCCCCAGGAAGAACGAAAGGGAGCTATGGTCACGTAAACGCTCATCCGCACTCTTCATTGAGAGCATGTTTTATACCATAGAACCAATATAAAAGGGAAAACACACTTTGTTAGTTTCCAGCCCACGATCCATCTGTTTGCTAACCATTGATATTCCGGTGCTGATTTAGGTATTGAGTTTTGGAGGCTCCCTTGAGGCTCCTTGGACAAGGAAGGTACAGCTGACATTTCTTTGCCCACACTTCTATTCCTTCCTGGTACAAAAAGTAATGTTAGGGAAACTCCACTAAACTTATTTCTGAGAATCCCTCACAAGCTTGTGCTTAGGTGGCACAACAGGAATACCACACAGCCCTTCAGGCCCTGTGGCCCAGAAGACACGGGGAACTTCCTTAGGCTTCCAAGATGGCTAAGTGCTGTTCTAGGCCATAAACACCCTGAATTGCCATTTCACTCATAGACTGTTAGCACTTCCAAATTTCTTTCCGTTGGAAATGAATGTGTTCTTTTAATTGTCCTATGCAGACAGAATTATAAAACATGATGATTCTGCAGCCTTCATGTGAAGAGTCCTGTAGAGTTAGTTGAGAAACAGGACAGAGAAAAAAGATGACTAGAGGGAATGTCAAAGCATCTTCCTATATGGAGAGAGGAAAATATGGGTCAGATGTAATAAATTAATTTATGGTCTGTCCTCCACCTCCAGCAAAACACAGCATGAAAAGACCTCTGCTGAGGACTGCAGATTAGCCATCATGAAACTGCTTCAGTGTCGGCTTACGTTTCCATAGGGTAAAGAAGTGTTAGCACATAAAGGCCATCTGTTTTAACTACCTAAATTCATGCTAGCTGCACAACCAACATTTCTGACAAGTTGATTTAGACTTGGTTCCATGATGTGCTGAGCATCGTGGCTGATTCAGCAAAGCATTTCCTAGTGTACTTAACTCTGAGTGTGCCCGTCTGTGCGCTCAGCCACACACACAACAAGCAACTGAGCTGCCTTATTGCACAGGAGCACTGCAGTACATCTACACAGCAAGATGGCTTTTCCCAGGAGGTTGTAACCAACATGCTCTTGGCACAGGGAGCTGCCAAATCTCAAAAGCAGATCTCAAAAGCACTGCCTTCTACCAGCTCAGAATACAGGTCAGAATTTTGCAATTTAATTTCCCAACTGTTGCTCCACTTGCTCTTGGATCATTTCTTGGCATAGCTGATGCTGGTGGAAGAAGCTGTCTTTCTAAACAACTGCAGAGGGCTGCAAGAACCAATATTCACACCCTCCATAAATTCACCCACCTTGGTTCTTAACTTCTACCACTGCCTTTGGTCCAAAACTGAGACAGGCCAGTATCTGTGGGTCATAAAGAGCACCAATTCCTGATGACTACAAAGAACTATCACATTTGAATGAATTTGCTATCAGTCCAGTATTCTGGAACTTCAATGCTACATTGATTGTCTAAAGTTATGCTGCAAGTTCTCATAGGTACCAACAACAGTGTTTACTGAAATCTACATTATTTACACTAAGGCCATTTAACACCACTCTGTCAAGGCAAACAGACCTTGAAGCAGAAGTCAATATAATTTAATTGCCAAAACAGAATGGAAAGCTGAAACAAAAAAAAATCCCCATCTTAATTCTGAATAATCAGAAATGAATATCTGACATGTGTATTTTTTATATTTATAGGTATAATTATTTACAAGTGTTGTTGGATCATTCCCCGAGCTGTACCTGCATGAACAGTGCTAGTACTCTTGTGTAAGTACAGGAAGATTTGGCCTGTAAAATTGTTCAGTTTATTATTTCCCACAGTTCCTCATTAGTCCACAGTACAATCAGAATTATTCTGCATTAGCTAAATTACTAATACGCAATTCATTCTAAAGAGTGCATGAATTCCTACAGAAGAATTTGAACAAAAGAAACAAGTTTATCAGCTGAAACCGAAAACCTGAAAGCAGCTGTAGGTGCTGCGCGGATTCCAGAAAGCACAGCTTTCTTGTGCAAGCTGTTCTCCAGCTCTGTGTCACCAATGCAAGAGCAAAACAACAAAATGCTAACACTGACAGCACAAACCTAGCAGCAGCTACAAGTTTTTTTTTTTTTTTTTTTTTTTTAAATACACATTTTTGCAGCATTGTTTCACAGAAGACAAGCACAAGTCATAGAGCTCCCAGTGGCTCTATCCACGCTCCAGGCATATCTGACATTAAGGGGCCTCGTTGTTGTGGAAACCAAATCCCATACATTAATTAATGTTCAGCAGCCAGAGCAATCTCTCTTCCTCTCTGCTTCCCTGCCCCCAATCAAAAAATAAACACAGGGGGTGGTGCTTTTTACATCACAGAAGAATGTCAAAGCAAAAAGAAACTCTCAGTTTCCTCACAGATGTGGAACACTAGCAATTAAAGTGAGGAATCTGGCTGAAGCATTAGTCTCTCATGTTTATAAAATGAAAAATATAACACCATTTCAGTGAGATTAATTTTCATTCTCCAATAAAGTCACGCAAGAAAGACGATTAGCTGAAGCTTCTAAAATCCCTTCCTGATGAAAGAACTTCTATGGAAGTCCTCCTTTCTACTTACAACACGTGGATGCACAAAGTGCTAGCTATTTATTTCACGTGAACTCTTCAAGTGACTGACAGGTTTCATGTGAGTTGTTTGCACAGTGAGTTGCGGGAGCTGAATAAAACTGATCTCGAGTATCAGCATTTTCTTTCAGCTGACGTCTGCTCTGACCGTTTGAATTCCTCACTTATGTCCCAGTTTACATGAGGGAATGAGATGAGATGACAGTACACATGGACTTACCAGCTCATTACATACATGCATACTATAAGCAAGCAGAATGCACCAGACAGGCAGATAACATAAGAGAAATATCAGCCACTGCAGGTCAAAATTTATAATTACCTAAATCCTATTTTCAAAGCAGTTCCAGGGCATAGGTAAAAGGTATTTCCAACAGTCATAGATTCATTTTGATGCTTTTGAAAACCCATTGTCTTAAGAACCTGCATCTTCAGGTAGTTGGGTAGGTTTAAAAGCCTACTGCTGATGAAAATGAGGAACTTGTTCTCTCATTTGCTTCTTAAAATATCCTTATCAGCTAGAACATCAATCTTGCAGGCATACCATACTAAGAAGATATTTAGCAAGTAGAGAGTACATTGTGCAAATCAACTGCTGACGTAACGTGTGCATACTTGAATACCAAACAGAAAGATGCATTTATATTCTTTCGTTTCCCCACACACATTTCTAATTAGCTGACATCACATCGTAGGATATAAAGCACTTTTTCTCTTCAGAAGAGGTTGTTATGCATTGCTGAACATGCTCACATATGCTACGATTTCATGCCATGAGAAGACCACATCACCTCATGAAAAGGAGAGCCCCTTCTCCATTCATAAAGAGACAGTGAAATAAATAGAGCCAATTTCTAAAAGCAAAAATATTTCCTGTGGGACAAAAGCTGTACTTTGATAGTTAAACAATGCCGAGAGCTCTCACATATTGCTCAAACAGGTAGCTCCTGAGCAAACCTACAGACTTCAATAGGTGCTCAACAGTTTTCAAAACCAAGCCAAACAGTGCCAAATCCACCAGTGCAGTTACAACTCTTGCCCTTGAAATCAGGCACAACTCCTAATTTGCTTGCAATTCATTTTATATTAAAAAAAATACCTTCGAGATGATTAATGGCTCCCCATGCTCCAGTCCGCCCTGCAGCGTGAATCCCCACGGAGCGCCTCCATGAAGCAGTGCCTCCAGGTAGATATATCTTCCTTCAGGGGTGACGCTGGACTCTGAAGAGGATATGCTGGTGTTAATATTGTCTAACATCCTCATCCGTCCTATCACATACTCAGTCAGACACAAAACCCACTCTGGCAATCACAGAATATTAGAGCAGCAAATTAAACTCCCCGGAAGCGCACCGCAAGTCATCCCCAAACACGTGAAACAAGAGGAGTCAGAGATGGAAAATTTCTCTTCAGAGCTGGAGTCCAAGGTGATGGGTTAAAGAGGCTTCCCACCAACATTTCAACATGCTGCTTCTCCCTCGGAACAGCCACTTTTTACTGCTGTTTCAGCACTGTGCTTTGCCCATTCCCAGGTATTCTGGGCACAATAGCTTTGTAAAGATTTTTCTTCCTGTCCTCACTATATCAAATTGAAGTTTTTAAACATGTGGGCAAAAAGAAAAGTTTATACTTTTAAAAGCCATTGGCCAGCAAAATGCCAAAATCCAAGCGAATGCTTCATTTGTGATTGATTATCAGTCTTTTCTTCCTTTCCGCATGCAATTTACCATTACAATGGGCATTTCGCCTCAGCCCACTGCACTAAAAGAATGTAAGCGTCTTCTCCCTCTCGCTCTCAGCTACTTTGTCCGCTTACTACACAATTTTCTGACTTGTCAAAAAAAGGCTGGGGGAGGAGGAGAGAAAAAGTCCATTCCAAAAACTGTTTAGAGGGATTTCTAGTGTGAAATAACTCCACATTTATCGGGTTAAAAAAGGCAAACAGTCTATCAGCAGAACTGGAGAAGTAGGTGAAATTAATCCTTTGGGAAAAATGTTAGGATGATAGCTAAGCTCTTTTCATCCTCTGTGCTCTCTCTGCTGATCTGCCAAAGCTGCAGCAGCTACTGCTGCTATGAGAGAGGGCGAGGAAGTGAGCGAGAGAGAGAGAGGGAGATGGATTAAGGCAAGAAAAGCAGTGCTGCCCAGTTGTGCACATCAAGCATGCAACGCCAGAACGCAGTGCAAAAGCTGAAGCTCCCCCTTTTATCGTGCCTCCGGAAACCACCATCTTTCTATTGTACTTGCCAAGGAACTGTAACAATGCA
The DNA here is from genome assembly GCA_013399715.1 of Alectura lathami. Classification (NCBI taxonomy): domain Eukaryota; kingdom Metazoa; phylum Chordata; class Aves; order Galliformes; family Megapodiidae; genus Alectura; species Alectura lathami. Next base: position 503,851 of record VXAV01010284.1, on the reverse strand, counting down.
AACTGCCACTTGCTGAAAATACAATGGACCTGTTCCAAATCAACACAGTGCAGCAGCGCTAATAATTTTACTCTCATTAAGTCTGTTTTTCTTCCACATGGCACCCACTGACTTCACTAACCAATTCCCTTTCCTCCAACAACTATGTCGTCATACGAAATCAGTGCTTTCCCAATATGCTGAATAAGAATCAGCAGTGAGAACATGGGGTATGTTTATGAATGCAGACAGCCACCACTGACTATGCAGAACTTAGGACTGTCAGTGCATCTGTTACTGTACATATGCATGCAGGCTCTGGCATTTGTCTCCTTGCTTTAGGAGGTGTTGACTTTACTCTGAAAATATATCACTAGAGGTGGTCACAAAAATTTCTGTTTCTTGTCTGCACTTGAACAGGATGATGGAGAGGGCAGCCCACAGACCACCCCCTTCCCTGCTTGTGTAGCTCAGTAAACAAATAGAGGGCTGTGCCTGTAGGGTGCCCACACTTTTGATCTCACAGCACCTGGGATGAGCATTATTTCTCCTTTCAGCTTTGAAAGCAGTGAAGATCTTGTGTTAACAAACCTTTAATGAACTCTGCTGTGCTCTGCTCCCAGATGCAGGGGGAAAGCTTTGCAGCTTTGAGTTTAAAACCAGAAATCTCTTCACATTTGTTCATGCCCTTTGCGCTGTCCCATTCCCATCCCCTTTAAGATGTTACCGTTTCTCCATAGCCTTTTATTTGCCCCATTTGTCCCAGTTCTAACTAATAATAGCCAAGAGGAGGAATATAGATGTCCCTCCCTTCATTTTTCCACAGTAGATGATCCTCAATCCTTGCTTCTGTTGAGCACTGTTCCCTCTGCTTTCCCTCCCAGGGCCTGATTTTTCATTACCTTCACATCATGATCAGTCTCACAGATTGCTTTTATCCAGAATGCATCCTTTAGCCTGCCTCAAATCAGATCCCTGTAGCCTCAAACACTGCTAGTGTTTCACTGTAAAAACCCCCATTCCGAGTCACCACAAAGAACAATTCATTTCTGTCCCTCCACGTGCCTTGCAGAGACATGCTATGGCTCCAGGAGCTGCCTCTTGGGGCCATACATCCTCCTATCCATAACCATCAGGACAATTTAAGACTGTGTGAGAACATACCAGCCTGTTAACAAGCTAAGGTACCCTGGATCATATCCATTTTCAGAAAAAAAAAAAAAAGTGCAGACACCACAATTTCGTTAAGAGCCGTATTTCTCATGGGGCTGATAGTGGCTGATGAGAAAGTTATCGTCATCTTCTCTCAGATACAAATATCCACCAAAATATTCAAGAACTCATTCAAAATATTCAAATATTCATCTCAAAGCAATATTCATCATTCACCTGCATATAATCATTCCCATGTCTTAAACGCAAACCTTTTCTTCCCCCCACCTTGCCTTTTAGCAAGAACCTCACATAGCACAGGTATCGCTGCATTTCTTGCCAGAAGAAAGGAATTCTCTGATGATTTCCTCTCAGAACAGAGCTGAGAGCTCTGTTGATGGGACACAATAGAGACCTGGGTTCAGTAAAGCACTTCCCACACTGAATAATAAACTTGAATTCAAATTCTGCAGGTTTTCAGTGTAAGAAAATAAATTTGGTATAGAGTCATGTCAGAACCCTTTTGCTTGTCATCAGGTATTAGACTGCTAAAGCAGGAAAAACTGCCATTGAAGTCACTTGTCAGAGTTAAGGACCATACCCTATGTTTGTCATCAGTAAAGGCATTGCCTTCTTGCTGGTGGCTGCCCTAACGAAATTCCTCCAAATATTCCAGGCTTCTTTAGGAAGAGAAGTTCATTGGAGCAATACTGCCCCCACCTGCTGGCCCCCAGCTAACACATGTTTGTAACAGAGTTGTCAGAGGTTATCTTTACTGATTTAAATGCTAACATTTCACAAGTTAGCAAGCATTTACTTTTCAGAAAGGAGGCAAAATTTCTCACAAGTATTCCGAGAGGGTTATTAATCTTACCTGGGTCCCTGAGTTGGCAAGTCATCATGTTAGATTACAGGTACATCTAGAAACCAAAGAAAATACAGCTCTGACATTTTGTACATACGTTACTGCTCTTTGCCTGCAGAATTAATCACTATGCTCTGTTCAAATAAATCCACCTCCCATTTAGTTCAGAGAAAGGAGGAAGAAAATTCATGACCTAACCTCTCAAGACTTATTTTATAACTAAAGCAGCCCTCACCTGTACTGAAGAGACTTCTGAAGAAGAATAAAGTGCCAAAACAGCTGAGCTGGATGTCTGAAGGGCAGAAGTGTAACTGATTACACAATATGCTGCATTTGGCAGAAAACCATCCATGCAATGAGGTCAGGATGAGCTGCATCTTTCTCCTCATGTTCTTGTTTTACTCCAGCGTAACCCTCTGGGCCTCACAGGAGTGAGTCTGTAAAGAGTAAAGGGCCCACAGTGATTTTTTCAAGTATAAACAACTTTTTTTTTTTTTAAATTAATATTTGTTTCTGGCCTTTTAATGCAAAGAAGTAAACAAATAGATAAGTTAAGGTTCTTGAAGGCATCCAGAGGAAGTACAACAAAACTGACAAAAGGGCTGGAAGGCATATGTCTTACAAGGAAAGGCTGAGGACACCTGGGTTGTCTGGTCTGGAGAAGAGAAGGTTGAGAGACAACCTCATTTCTCTCTGCAGCTCCCTGAAGAAGGGAAGGAGAGGGAGGTGTCAGTCTCTTCTACCTGGGAATGGCACAAAGCTGCACCAGGAGAGGTTCAAACTGCGCACTAAGAAATTTTCTGTACAGTGTCCACTGGTCAAACACTGGAACAGGCTTCCTATGGAGGCAGTTGACGCCCCGTGCCTGTCAGTGTTTGAGAGGCTTTTGGACAACGCCCTTAATAATATGCTTTAACTTTTGGCTAGCTTTGAAGAGGTCAGGCAGCTGGACTCTATCTTTGAAGGCCCCTTCCAACTTAACTATTCTATTCAGCAAAAGCAACCCCTCAGTTTTGTATATACTACCATAAGCCCTTCCAGAGACACAGGCTTCTTTTGCACTCAGTACAATAACTTATCAAAATGCACAGAAGTAGGCACATCAAAGTCTTCATTCCAATGCTAAATTTATAAATGATCCCATTAAAATATGAAGTTATCCAGTATTATTATGCAATGATTAAAGAGGTTTCCCTTGTTGCAGCCCAGTCACAGACTTTTTAAATAAGAGAGAAGCGCAGAATGCTTGGGGAAGCCATCACCTCCAGTAATTGAGCAGCTGCATAGTATTTATCTACATCCTGGCAGCCTGTGTGCACTATCAGACAACTTCTAGATACACCCATCTTCAGAGATCAGAAGGTTTTGTGCTGAGTTATATCTTGCAACTGTTTATTGCAAAATGGATTACAGCTAAGGTCACCTTAGGCTCTTACTGTAAAGCTGGACATCACAACAAGCTGTGAAAATACAGTCCCGCATATGCTTCCCAGAGATCTTCCCAAAATGGGAGGTAATTCATTCAGGAACGACATCCTAAGAAAAGTTACTCTGCACCTATGCGTGAGTGGTGTTTCAGGGGTGGTAGGGGGGAGCAGCAGCAGCAGGGGCTTAAGCTGTTCGAGACCTAGATTTGCAGAAAACACCGGAGAGGAGGAAGGAAAAGAAAAATTTTTGAAGGAAACTTCGCGGATAAATCAAGCGCTGGTTAGAGCATCTATTGGCTACCTCTCACTCACATGATCAGCTCCAGAGGAGGAGTTTGTTCCCTACGCTACAGACTGAGGGGCTGGGGAAAGGGACGGGTGGCTCTCAGCGGCTCCGGCAGCTCAGGAGGGGCTTGGGAGTGGGACCCGCGCCCAGGAAAACTGTGAGATTTGTGGACCCCCCCACATACACACACCCTCCAACTTTGCCAGCCCCTCAGCACGCCGGCCCTCAGCTCAGCAGGAGTGTCAGCTTAAGAAGCCACACAGAAGGTTGCCAAAACAAAAGAGAAACAAACCTCACAGGTGTCCATCAGAGGTAGGTGCAGGCTGCATCCTTTGTCTGTTGGTCTGTCTCTCAGCATTGTATTGAGCAGCTTTCTTCTTTCTTAAAATAGGGTTGCATTCCCTTAAGGAACAATTAGATGCTTTTCTTCACAGTCAGGTGTTTAAAAATTGAAATAAAAGCATGTATGTCTATATCATGAGCTATATTGGATGAAAGTTCCCCAACACTCTGGTGCTTCTTTTGGACCCAGTTCATGTTCTGGTTCCTCAGGAGCTGTAACTTGAGGTCTCTTGTGTAAGCCATAGTGTATTATTCTGAATAGCTTAGAAAGAGGACCAGGGTGTTGAAATTGCACTCCTGAAACTACTGAAACTAAGTTCCAAAAATGGACAGTTAGCCATTGCTTTCCTTCACCAAAGCAATCATCTGGTGATTCTGTCCCTGTTCTCCCACCTAGAATTGAAAACACNCCTCAAGCTCACAGCTACCTCAGGAACATGGTGCCTCACCACAGGCAGCACACAAGACAATAACCCAAACCTGCCCTCTCCTCATATAAGACGTTTTCCCCCACCCCTCCGCCCACCTCCAGCCGCATTAGGCCACCTGCCTCCGCCATCTACGGGGGCAGCTGTGCCCGTGCAGCGGGGTGGTGCCTGCGTCTCAGGGAAAGGGGCCGCACCTGAGCGGCCGTTTTGCGCTGAAGAAGGGCAGCGGCTCACGGGGGCCGGGTCGTGCCGGTCCTTTCCCGCGCTGCAGCCGCCTTGGAGCGGCGCTGAGGAGAAGCGGGTGGGCGGCGGTCTTCGCCGTGGGGAAGCGGGTTTAATGGGGGCTAAGGGAAAAAAAAACACCTCTTTGCGGGTGTGTAGGGGGTTTAGAGGGTTTAGGGAATGGGCCGGGATAGCTTTGAGCAGGTGGGTGAGGCAGGGTGTGCCGCTTTGGGGAGCCGCTTGGCGAGGCACTGGTCTCAGTGTCCTTGGCAGAAAAGTGTGGAGGTGGTGGCAAGGTCTGGTTTAGGGGAAACTGCCCCACTGCGCTGGTGTTGTACTTCGAGGGGCTGGAGGATGGAGGTGTTGCTTTTGCAATAAGGTGGTATTTCTGATACTTGAGATTGGGTCCTGCATAAAGGATTTGGTTTTTCTCTATTATGTACCCTTAAGAAGCTCTGAGGTGTTATTTTTCTTTACTTTGTGTCATGTTGGAAGTGTCAGGTTTTCCCTGGTATGGAAGCTACCACTGCATCTACCTCTGTCCTACTGTCTTCCAGAGTACCAGATGCCTAGGAAGATCCAAACAAGGCACATTAAGCCCCTTTGAGGTACTATAGTGCTCAAAGCAATTAGTTAATTAGTATGAAGGAGAAAAAATAACTATCTCAGTGTTGTTGAATTCCTTCTAATTATAGGAACTAAATTCATTTTTATGACATTGAGTTGCTTCTTAATATACTAGAAAAGAATATATTACCTTATTAGTAAATAAATTAGAAGATAAGGACAGTTCTTTTTCTTCACAAGTGCTGTTACAATTAGTGAGGTAGCATACTATTTTTTAATTATTGGAAACTTGTATCTTATCTGACATTATGTTAAAAAATGAAATCATTCAGCACTGGAAAAGTTATTTTTTTGAAATCTGGTTATTTTATTGTTCTGGGGTAGGGTTTGTTTTTTCTTTAAGATGGTGGTTGGATTGAGTACATTTTTTACAGTGGTGTATGTAGTGCTTGAAAACTTCAACCAGAAACAAATTATTAATGAGTTTCGGAGTTAACAGCCAACTGAGAAGAATGGGAATGATTTTTTTCCTTTCCAAAGCCTTGATTTACTGATTCGCTCTGATGGATGAAGTCCAAGTGTCATCTAGCCAGTGTGCTGATTCTGGCAGCATCTAGTGGTAGATGCACAGAAAAATCGTCAGGATAAAAGTGATACTTAGCCTGGTATACCTCAGTATGTCAGTGTCCTAGGACTTAAAATTTAAACTGCCTGAATCAGGGTGGGTGTCCCAACAGTCAAATTTATTAGCCTGGATGGGGTTTATCTTCCTTTTAACCTGCTTGTTCTTGTAGGTTATACTCTGCAGTAAGTGGGCAGTGTTGTTAGAATCTCCAGCCTTCCCTGTAGCTGATGCCCCCTGTTCCTGCTTTGAGCCTAAGAGACTGCTCAGGATGCATTTCCCAGTGCTCTGCTTGCATCTAAGCAATCCCTGTCCTGTAATCTTTAGTAGTGTTATGGAATGAAAATCCAGATGTCCCATGATGTGTAAATGCAGAGAAGTAGCGTAACAAATGAAGTGGACAGACACAGGGACTTGTTGCATTGTTGAGGGGGGAAAAAATGCTGTGTGGACAAAAAACAGTGTGCATTGTAATTGGGTCATTTGTGAATGTCTTGGTCCTGCTGTGTGCTCACAGTGGTGGTTATGGTGTACAACAGGGAGCTGCTCTCCTTGCTGAGCTCATTCCTTCCCTGCCTGCAGTTTTTTCCTTAATTTCATATTTTTCTTTGTCATTCAGTTACTTTTTTGCTATGTTTCCTCTTTGATTTCTTGACAGATTACAGGTAAACTGCCAAAACTTGTCTAAGTTTTAGTCTTACTTAGGCTGGATTTTTTTTTCTTCTTTTGGTCTGAAGAATTCCTTTTGTCTTTTTTCCCCATACCTGGCTACTTTCCTTACCTAGCTACTTTCCTTATATCACCATCCCTCCCCCTAAGGAATGTAGGTAATGATCAGTTGGCTGATCAGTTCCAATTAAATGAGGTCTTGTGAATGAGCACTAGTTTCCTTTCTTCTGTGCCGAAGGTTTTATGTAACTAAACGCCTAAACTAACTATACAAGTTTTCTGAAATACTCATATTTTCAGGGACGATAAAGTATTTGACAGGGCTCTGTGGGTTTGGGTAACAGTTAGTTTTGTGTGAGTAAACTGGTGATTTACTGGCCAGCAAGGAGGAAAAAGGTGGAAATGAAAGGAAATATCTTCCAGGGGATGAAAACAATTCTGTTTTATTTGTTTTATGGAAGTACTGTTTTACTTGTTTTGGACTTTCTACATTTTGCCAGGTGGTGGCAAAACAGGGTAGTTCAACTGACTACAGTTGAGCTGCAGCAGATAAAGATGTGGCACTGTATTGCCAAATAAAATTGGTGGTATGCTCCAAAACAGGAGCATTCAACAGTGCCACCAAGTACTTTTTTTTTTTTGGATTCACATCTTTTCAGGTGTGCATTTCAGGTTGCATTTGTGACACAGTGCAATTGGATACTCATTTGTGTTCAGACCTTCCCTTTCAGCAAATGTGCTATTTGCAGGGAGGCACTGGAAAGGCAAGTAAAAGAGGCTTTTAAGAAGAAACCACCAAATTCCCAGCAGAGCAGATGATCCATTCTCTGAGTCATGAGGAATCTTTACCAAGTGGCAATATGCCAGGGGCAAGGGCGAGTACTCAGATTTGGTCGCTATAAACACTGGAGACATTGTGTCATTTAGGAGGGTGCTTAGAAGTTGAAATTCAAGTTGAATCATCTTTAGTCCCTGCTTACTGAACAGTTCTTGTTGACAAGATACCAGGGTAGAAGCTGAGCAGTTTTGAGGTATTCTCACTTGAATGCTGTACCATTCTCTAGTCTGCGTGCACCCCAAGACTCTGCTGGCCTCCTTGGCTTTAGAAAACAGATGTTTAGGCATCACTACCTCCCCTGAGAGGCAGCAGTGCCCCATGGCACCTAGACCCAGTTTGCACAGAGATGACTGCTTATCCTCCTCTAAGGACCCTTTCTTCAGCCCTTAATGTTTTCTGTCTTTCAGGTGCTGCGAGCCATTTCTCAGCAACCAGAAGGTTTTAGCTGCGTCTGTTCTCAGCACAGTGGTACAAACCTCAGTCTCTTTTATTTCTGGTAGCAGCCCACCCAGTAGTATCTTGTGTTCTGAATACAAAATACATACTGACTCTGAGTAAAAAGTGTGGTCCTGGCAAAGAACACGTGGAAGGCATTTTGGAAGAATGCTCTCAGAGTTAGAGATGTCCAGAGATGTGCAGAAGAGGCTGAATGAAGTAAGTTGCAAATCTGAGGCAGCTGCTTCGGTATGGATGAGCTTTGGTAGTTTTTGTCTTACTAGGTGTTTGGATGGTTTCACAAGCACTATTTTGAGCAGCCACTTGGCTGCTGTAGACTTTACTTGTCCATCATGATTCCCACGTGTCACTTGACAGACAGAAATAGCTAATGGGTAATGATGTTGCTGGCATGGCCTGTGTAATGGTGCCTCATGCATAGCCAGTCCACCCCGGCACAGTGTGACTACCAGGGTAAGCAAGAAATTCTAAAAAACAGACAAAAAGAGCTCTTGATTCCCATACCCATATTGCTCTTAGCCTCATTTTTTTTAGGTTATGTATTTGTTATTTTGTTTGGTATGACTTGGTAGTGGTTTAGTTTAGACCCCTGAGTTACATCAGCAACAGCAGGTCAATGTAAGACACATCAATACTGATCTGCACCTTGCTGTGCTTCAAGATATCAGGTATGAACACCAAGCCATTTGTGTTGTAGAGCCTATATCCTGGCCTTGGGTGACAGACCAGGTGTCCTGAGTGAGACCCTTGCCCTCAGGAATGAAGACAATGAGGCTGTGGCACTTTGGTTTAGAAAACAGCTTGTTACTTAGTTGTAAAAAATAGCAGTAAATCAATGGAAGTCAGGGTGGAGGTGCATGTTGCAAATCTTATCTTCTAAGTGATTTATTTGATTTCCAAATTCAGACAAAGGGAGTCCCAGAGCCAAGAGAACATAAAATTATGGCTAAAAACCACTTGTGAAGAACTAGAAGCTGCTAACCACCTGCAGGAGGAGATGNGGGAATACTACCGGCCAGGTATGTGGAGAAAGTGCTGCTTTTCCATCCAGTACTCATTCTGCAGTTCTTTGAGTGTTTTTAAAAAAAACAATTGTGAAAATTCTCCATGAGCTCATAGCTAAACTGGCCTAAGCAAGTTGTTCATAGCTGTCCACGAATGGGAGTTAGCTGAAGTTCCTTCAGCCTAAATAGGGCTGTCGTGCAGCTGAGGTAAGTGGCATGTGCTAGGTAAGGCAGAATTTGTGCTGGGCATAGAGAGGTTGAAATGCTGTCCTGCAGTTAGGATGGCAGGTGCTATGCTATGGGCATACCCATTCCTGTCTCTTGAGACAGGGTCTTTTGCTAGAATTTAACATCTGGGGTGCA
>VXAV01010284.1:466843-491719 GCA_013399715.1 Alectura lathami | reverse complement strand
GACTGTAAATTAGTCTGAATTAGTGTATCTCATCCTCAAGGAAGAGAACAGTTTATAATGTGCTTCCAGGTAGATCTGTTTAACAATTTTTTTATTTAAATCATGCATTGGTAGTCATGAGATCATATCCAATAAAGAACTATAACCATGGTGCTATATTCCTTTCAGAATGTTTATCTCATAATATGTAAAATTGGAAACATGGAGTCAATTTCAGGTTACATTTTGCAACCTACGGAGTACATAAACTGTTGATTTCATTTATCTGAAAAACAATATACTACCTGCTCCATGAACAAAAGTGATTTTGAATTGGAAGTGCAATGTACTTCATAATTATGGGAGACTTCAGTGAGAGACAGGTTTGATGCTGGGTGATCACTTGATCTCAGGCTGCTAATGTGGAGTCGTTCCCAGGAAGGAGTTAGACAAAGTCTAAATAAAGCTCTCACAACTGTCAATCTGTTTCAGAACAAGGATTTCTCCACAGCTTCTCTCATAGAAAAACATCTTAGCAACTAAAATTTAAGGAGGTAGGTGTAACCTAAAGCCAGTGTAAGGTGGTGATACCAGATTCTTTCAGCAGTCAGAAAATCGTGGAAGTTTTGGATATAGATGTCAATCTGTAAATGTTCTGTTGGGATGTTCTGATGTTAATATCTTCCCCTTTATTAGAAAGGGCTGTCATCTGGCCTACCAGCTTACACACAGCCAGGGCTGCATCCTTTCTCAGTAAGAGCATGACTACCAGTTGGAGCAGTACGTGTGTGCCTGTGGAGTTCTCAATGTATTTGTAGTGAAGGAACGTGCCTCGCTGTCTCAGCTATGTAAAACCTGCTCTTGGGTCTGGGTGCTTCTGAAGAGCTTTGCTGTATCCTTAACCACAAGGTGAACGTGGCTGGACATGTGCTTGGAAGCAAATTCTCCCTGAGTTAACCTCCTTCCTACAGGAAGGGCCGTGTCTGAGGAGAGCTTTCTGTCACTGTCTGTGGAAGCCCTCTTGATAACGCTGTATGTCATCCTTGAGCTCCACAGAAGACGTGCTTCAGGCATAGGTTTTCTGGGGAGACAGAATAGCTGCATGGGCGCAGAAGAGAAAAGGAAGAGGTATTGCTTTTGTCATAAGATAAATATTTTTAAGCAGTGGAAAAGAAATGCCTGGAGTTTGCTATTCTCTGTAAGAGATCTTGGAAGAGCACTGTGGGATGTTATTGTATGATTCCATAAGTAGCACTTCGCTTACAGTTGTGTTATTGGATTTTGTCACTAGTGCTTCTGTAAGTCAAGCAAGAAGCTTGAAATTTTTTATTTTTGTTTTAATAAAAAAGCTGTTATTTCCCGTTCCACTCAGCATGTACAATGTAGGTCAGGAACCTCTGGAGAGCTGTGAATCAGGATGGAATATGATTTATTCTCAGGAACCTAAGCTAACTCTGCAAGGAAACTGAGCTTAGTCATTCGGGGGAAAAAAGCAGTACTGAATAACCTAGGGAACAGCTGTACTGCATCAGAAGATGGCATTTCTACTTAGAGTAGAACCTGGAAGAAAGCTAAAAGCCAATGTGCTTCTTAATTCTTCACTGTATTGGATTTTATTTGGGTGGAAGATCTTAAGAATCAGTTGCACTTAGCTAGTTCTGAGGTGACAGGAGCTCAGGCTCAACAGGATTGATGCAGATGAGAAGCTGGAATTCTGGATCACCAGATTCATCAGTTGTGGGTATGATAAATAACAGTACTGGGAAAAAAAAAATTGCTTTCTAGAAGTCTCACCTTACTGCAGGTTTTCTGATTTGTACATTGCTTGTTTCCAAAGTGTGGCAGCCCTGTTATAGTTAAGTTTGAGGATTATTTTTAATTAGAAATTCTGATTGGGTGGTGATAAAGTTTCCCAAAGGCCTTTTCCATTAAAAATACAGGACATTCAGGATTAATATGGTCATCCTGTCAAAATCCTTGGAAGTATGGAAATTATATCAGAGATGCTGAGCTGCTTCCACTTCAGCCCCATGGTTTAGATCCCTGTGTTAAGGAGCCTTGGTCCCTTCACATGTATTTTGTAAGACATGGCCGGGATTTTCTTAGCACTGAACATTCCTTTGTCATTAACTGAGAATATTCACAAACTGAATATGCAGTTCAGAAAATCTACTGCACATACAGGGTTGGTTTCATAAAAACTGAATTTGTGCACTGTAATTACCCTTTTCTGTTTTACATAAGATTACTCTTAAATTACTGAATTTGGGGAGATTAGTTTACATGGTTTCAGTAGATTTGTTTGCCTAATAAGTGTCACAGTGCTTCTGATGGGGAGGTTGAAAATATTTCATTCTAAATGGTGCTTTCCTGTTCAAGAGTATGCTAAGTAAATCTATCCCTGCAGTGTGCTGGAGAAGGCTGGAGTCAGCATCATCATTGTGTAGTTGAATGTAAAGAATCCTAATTTTCAAATCGCTTTTCTTTCCTGTGTCTTCAGTTTGTATTTTCATGCTGCCATTCTCTGAGCGTTCTACTTTGTTCAAGCAATATACAGGTATTCCTAGCTTCAAAATAATAGTAAAAGGCATTATTAGCAGAAATGTATATTGGTAATTCTGTTTGGCCACATTTTTAACTCATGTTTTTTGAATTAGTAGCTAAGAAATGTGTATGTCAGTATTTTAATATTATTTACATTTTAAATTATAAGTTCATTTATGTATTATTAGTATTATGTCTGAAGGAGAAAAGATTTAGGCTCAGGAGAAAAGGTAACAAATTACTGCATGAAATGAAACAAGCATTGAACAATTCTTGTCAGTGGTGAAGATGGATATTTATCAGAGAAGCCTTCTCTGGCATGTAGTGCAGTGCTGTATCGTTCTTCGTTTGAAGCTGACATGATATAATCTGTTCATTTTGCTGGTGACACCAAAGACTCCAATGTTGAGATGTTAACAAGCTTCAAAATAATTACAGCAGCAGTATGTAAAGCTGAAAGTTATTGCTTTGGAAGAAAACGTCTAGGCGGTGTCAGACTAGTTTAGCCAATATTCCTGTCTTGTGGTATAAGTTCATACATTCAGTTCTGTAACCACCTAATGGTAAGAGAGCAAAAAATTCTTAAGTCAAGGTGAGAGATGCCTGTAGTTTCTTGTAGATTGAAATTAATAAAAAATTAATAAAACAGAGGTAGAAGTCTAGAAAAGGGCGGAGCAAGAGATTTTTGGAATGGGAACGCTGACATCAGCATCACCACTGACAGTCTAAGGAGAGAACTAGATGAGAAGAGCACAGAGCTGCAGCCTATAGAAAACAGTGAAGGAAATGAGCACTGAATGTCAGGGACAAGCAGAGCGCCAGGCTGGTGAGCAAGCTCAGTGCGATAGCTTTCAGGATGGAAGTCACACCAACTGGGGTCTGTGGTTCAGACAGAGCTGCTATAGCTCCAGTTAACATGTTGGGAGTGCCAGAATTTTCCTTCGAGAGCTGCAGATACAGAGCAGTCAGAACTTGCAACTTCCTGTGTTATCCTGGCCTGACCAGACATCATTTTTCTTTGCTAAAGGAGTACTGGATGCATCAATTTTAAATTTGATTTTTGACAGCGATATGAGCCTTGTGAGAAAATCAATGTTCTCTTGATCCTGTGGTTTTGATTGCAGATGTTCAAAACCACATTTTGCACATGTTTGAGCATTTGGTGCTGCCAGAAGTACCAAGCAAACTGTTGAAGGTAGATTTTTTTTTTTTTGGTATTAAGCACTACTATAAGAATAATTAATAAATTAAAGGCCATCATAATGCTTTACTTAATGTAGTGCGTAGTGAAAGCATAATGACATTTTGTGGTTGAGACTCAATACCTATGCTGAATGCATTGCAGTGTTGAGAAGAAATACTGACAAAATAGTCTCTTAGACATTGAGTACACTCCCCTTTCTTCAAAACCTCGGCACCTCAAAAATGAGCTGTAGTTAAGTAACACTGGCAGCTCCACTGCTTGCTTTGCATTATGAGTAAGGATCAAGTTGGGTTGGTTCACTGAAGGTTTGTTTGTTTACTAAACTGTGGGCTTGTGCTACCTCACATCATTCTGCATTTTCCCAATCTATTTTTTCCCCTTAAAGTCCTCCTACTAGGAAATTCGTTCTTCTGTTTCTGTTCTGCACTGTTGGCAGTTAGTGAGTCACAAAATGTTACGCTGTAAGTGGTAAAAATCTGTGAACGCCACTGCCTGCAGGAGTGAAATCAGCAGTAAACTTTCCATGTACATTTTTTTTAAAATCAAATGGGGGAGAGTAATGAAAACTAGAAGACTGGTATAGTCATTGTAGATGTGCTCATGTTGATCTGATTTTCCTCTAGAACTCTCAGATGTTGAACTGTAGGAAACCAGAAAGGTGACTTGAAATTCTAAGGGTAGAAATAAACATGGTCATGGTCTCTTGGTCAGTCTTTTTATTGTTGTTATTCAGGTGGCTGCAGTTAAGAAAAAAAATGAAAGCATGGGAGGAATTTCATCTTTGTCTGTCCAACTGGAGTCAATCAAGGAAGCACTCTGTAAAGTCAAAGAAGATCTTAGAGCCGAACAGATCTGTTTAGAGACTGCTGAGAGAACAGTGTCAAATCTTACAGAGTGTCTGAAGGAGAAGGAGAAAGCCCTTGAGGTTACCAGTAAGAAAATCCAGAAGTTGCTTTCACAGGTTGACAGTAAGATGGAGGAGCTTGAGCATCTAAGGAGCGAAGAGGACTGTGTACGCAGCATGTGGTCTGTGTGTGAAATGCTGAAGCTGCAGGTAGCAGAGAAGGAAAGGGTGATAGAGGTCTTACAAAAGCAAATTGTTAACATGGCCCAGATTGTGGGCCAGCACAGTCAAAATGCTGGAGCGGTGGAAATTGAGAAATCACAGCTTCTAAATGAAATCAGTGACTGGAAACTTCAAGTAGAAGAACTTAAGGTCTGTAAAGGTTGCTGTACTTATGTCTGTAGGAGTTACTGTTTTTCTCTGTTTTTAATATCAGCACTTCAGTGTGCTAACGCTGTCTGGTTTTAAAGTGAATCTGAGAGTACACCTTGAATCCCAACAGCACTGGAAGAGTTGGGAGCTACAGAAGAGTAATACTACAGCATTCCCACCAGAAATGAGTACCAACTGGTGCAAAGCAGTTACGATAAGGCTTGCCATAGCTGGGCTGTAATGAGCTGTCCTCAGTGATAGAATGATCTGCATGAACAGCAGAACAAGAAGTACAAGGTGTTACTGAGAAGTAACAGACAGTGAGCACTCAGAATTCCAGACTGACACTGTTTATAACTGGCAATTTCTCAGACAGCAATATGGTAGCTGTATGCAGGTCAGCAGCTTCTAAAAAGCGTCACTCCAGGTGAGGAATTTCAAACACTTCTATGCAGTTGAGTATTAGGGGTGAATATGGAGGTAGCACCACAAAAGGTTGGAAATAATTTTGGTATCATGTGCCTGGTAAGGTTAAACATGCGGTGCCTGGTAAGGTTAAACATGCGGTAAAGCCATTAGGTCAGACTCTAACACCCTGTTTGCCTAGGTTACCCATTTACACTTAATTTCTTTTGAACTCTTTGTTTCTTTCATGCTCCAAATTTTTACTTTACAAATGAGATTTGAGGTAGCAACAGTGTTTGCCCTTTGTGGTTAATCTGTATAGTTGTGTCTTACAGTTTTATTGTTTTTATGTAAGTAGATTGCGAAGGAGGAGAAACAAGTGAGAATACACAAAATGGTGGCCGCACTGAGCAAGCTGCAGTTGGAAAAGGTGAAGCTGATAAACACATGCACTGAGAGACTCCGTGCGGTGAATGATATGAGACTGGAAAAAGAGCAGCTAATGAATGAGCTGAGAGCCAGTCAGAGTGAGCTGGCTTGCCTGGCAGGTAGGAGCCCCAGCTTAGCTCAGCTCAGATGGCTGCAGCATTGGGCTAAGGTTAAAAATAGAAGGGCAGCTTGCCTGATGAATCCATATAGCTGCTGGTACAGCAGAAGGTTCCCCGACAGTATGGGGTGGGCAGACTGCTTCAGGGAGTTGTAGTTTAAGCTTCTGGCATGGAATGACAAAGGTACCATCTTTATGGCAGTGTCTCAGTCTTAGCAAAGGTACTTGACTCTAGGACCCAAGAAAGCAGATGCAATGAGACCCTGAATAAGAATGTGATTACTTTTTCCCAAGTGTTGTTTAAGAGTGCTCCTAGTAGCCATCAGAGGTCAAACTGTGGTGGAACTTTATTTCTGTTTTGTTTGGTTGCACTGTACTATTGTTTAAATGCTCTAACTCCAAGCACTGTTTTCACAGCTGATGTGTGGCAAGCCAGCTCAAGATAATAAAATACAAAATAAAAAAGCTGGGGCTGGACCTGAGCAAGCCACCAAACTTCAGGGTGGTCCTCTTTTAAATTTGCATTGCAACTAGGCATATGATGCTGTTCGCATGCTTTGCTCTCTACACAACCCCATGCTCTCAGAGGATACCTGCTGGCACAATGTTTCTTGACAACTGTGCTCAGTATCAGCCATACTTAGAAAATTTGTAAAGTTTTGTAAGACTTCAACAGCTTGAAGTTTACATTAGAGAGCAACCAAAGAATGCTTCTTTTTGTGGTGAAACAAGTTTTTGCTGGCATACAGGGCAATGAACTACTATTGCTTCATCTGTAAGCAGTAGATGTTATTTGCTTTGTTTTAGCTATCTGCATATCTCATTCCTGTGAAGGGGAGTGTCAGATCAGTAGTGTTTGTCTGGAAGAAAGATCATTTTTCTCACTATAATCTCAATCTTTACTTAAACACTTCAGAGAGATTTGAAGATGTGAAGAGGAATTACCAGGCTAAAATTGAAGAGAGAGAACATACTGCAAACAGACTGAAAATGCAGTTGAAATCTGCCCAGGCTGAACTCAAACAGACCAGGAGTGCTCTAAAGACTATGGAGGGGTCTGATGGCCATGGTAATTATGAGATGAACTTCCAAAAAATCACACCCATTTGTCCTTTGAACAAGTAGATTTGGTAATTAGTGATCCATCAATTGGAGTTGTTAACAATATTCCAGATATTTTGTGAAGTAAATGAAAAATATTGCAGATGAATGCATTTGTTATTTTACCATTTACTGCATGCTGTAAAACTTGAGACGATGAGGTGGGTTTTCTCAGGCGATCTTTATGTATATTTCCAGGGAATGCTCTCTTCTTGTCGTGTGTGTATAGTGGATTTGGTACCACAACTTTTGACAACACTCTGCTGATCCTAGTGGGTGCTTTGCACACATGCATGATTACGGCATGCCAGTTCACCTCACCTGTTCTGACATATTGCTGGTAATGGAATTCCAGAGTTGTCTGACAGAACTCAGAGTGCATCGTTGTTGTTCATTGAGAATTGACAGTTGGTAACCTTGTCTTTTACAGCTGTGAAGGCTGCAGTGGGAATGCAAGAACAAATCACAGCCAACAGAGGACATATAGATGCATTGCAGAGCAAGATTAGACTGTTGGAAGAAGTGGAGACAAATGCAGCTAAGGTCACAAAGTTCTCGGCATGAAAGTTTTTAACTATGTCTAGAGAAGCTTTTCTTTGGAGAAATGCATGGTCAAAAACACTAGCCCCAAGAAGGACCAAAGAGAATTTTAATTATTGTAGTGGACAACTTCCACAGTCTTCCACTGGCATGTGATTTATCAGGGAAATATGTCCACCAAATAAATTACCCTCCTGCATAGAGCCAGGTTCTCATTTATATTGGACCTCTGTGAAAGTACAGTGCAGATCTCCCTGAGAATCAAGCTCTCAGACATCAGCTCTCTTTTTAAGAGTTTGAACTTAATGCACTCTGTATCCTTCAGAATTTGACCTGTAGTGCTCCCCTCTTTGCTTCTGAGGCAGTTCTTTGCAGGTGTGGTTGTAAACTCTATATGTTGATATCTGTCTAGCATATTGAGGCCTTTCTGACATGACAAATCATGTAGTCATCAGTAGTTCACTGAACAATCACATGCCATGCTCTGATCTGTCCTCCCTCCTTACCACTTTGGTTTCTGTGACTTGCATGATTCTGGACAGATGTAGCAGTGAAGACCTTGAGATGTAAAATGGTCAACATTGTATCTTTATAACAAGATGTAGACTGTGGTAGACTCCTAGCAACCCGAAATGGAAAGAGGTCATAAAAGCGTAAGTGGAGTATAGTCCTGGTCAAGGATGAGACTAGTTTCTGAAGCTTAAAATTCCAGTCTTAAAATGGATCTAAAATCTGAGGGGTTAGTTCAGAACCAGTCCGATTATACCTTTCTTTATAAATCTTCGTCTTCTATTTGAAAAACCTTGTCTTTCTGCAAGAGGCAAACTTCCGAAAGGGTTAATGCAGATTTCACAAAGTGGAAAAAAATTCGCAGATGTATGCGCAATGTTGGTAGTTATAAATTCTTGTCTCCTACTTTGTCCTCCTTAAATTCAGGAAAGGCATTGCCTCAGAGAAGAAAACAGTAAACTATGTCAAGAACTGAGCTATGTTACAACAGAAAATACCAAGATTGCTGGGGACCTGGAGATCCTGAGATCACAAGAGAAATGTCTGAAAGAAAAAATAGCTCACTTGGAGATGGCCCGTGATAAGGTAGCTTCAGTGAGACTGCTGAGTGCTTTCCTGTGCTGTCACTTGGGAGGAGGTGACCCCTACCTAGGTTGTATTTAGCATTCACACGTCCCCTAAGATACTTAGCTAAAGAGAGGAGCATAGTTAAGACTGTCTTCTGTTCTGTTACCGTAAAAAGGCCTTGATTTTCATAAGAGTTCTTAATTTACTCTGTACCAGCTCAAGGAAACAAACTGCAGGGAATCTAAAGCAGATTGACCTTCCAGGCAGTAGCACTGGCTCTTGCATGTCTCATTGGGTGTCCTGACGAGAGGCCACTGTTGATCTATGACAAGGGCTACACGGGGACTGAGTATGGGTGCATGCAGTTATCCATGCTTTGCACTTTTTGTGGCCTGAGTCAGCCATGTGTGGGTCCCTCAGGGTGAGGGAAGTTGTTAAGACCATGATGTTGCTACATTTGCCTTGTTTAGTTGGGCGTTCTGTTGCTGACAGTATCTGCCCCTTAAGGTGAGGTTCTGCATCTTGATCTGACCAGCACATAAGTGCTGGGTGCCTACCAGTGAGCTGCTGCTCTTCCAGAAGGCAGAGCAATTCTCAGCTGCTCAGAGTTTTAGCTCTTTAGGATGCAAATTTGCACACAGTGTTTTTCTCAAACTTCATCAGTTTATTTACCAAAAAAAGTAATCGTGGTACCTCTTGAGTATGTAATTTCCTACTTCCTGTTTGACAGTGGAAACAACTGGAGTATGTATCACTGTGTGCAGTGTGGTTCAGTTCAGTATTACTTCATTAGCGCAGCTGAATGGTCAAATCCCAAAGGTATTCAGGAGGTCTGGAACTGTCCCTGGCAGGATTAGCTCCCTTCTGTGATGTTGTGCTGTGCATGTTGCGGCTGCTAGGATCATGCCACCAGTCGGTTCCTGCTTTCAGCCTATCGAGGGAGGCATCTGGTTGCCTTGCATTTCAACATTTCCCCACTGCTAGCAGTAGGCAAATTAAGGATCTGGGTATGTGCATTGTCGCTCCCTTATAAGAAGGGAAACATGAAAGTCTAAGGTGCGGCAAGTTAGCAAAATTAATTTCTGCCTCTTGTATTCTGTCTGTCAGGCATCCATGCAGTTTGCAAAATGTCAGTGCTTAATCCAGCATCAGGAACAAGAAGCGATGCGCTTCAGACTGCAGCACACCTTGGATGTAAAGGTAGGTGCCCTCCTGAGAGACAAGGTGTGAAGTCAGATAGGTTTACTCTGTATCCTGACTTCAGGTTTAATCCTGTGTATTGCAGAGTGCTCTAAGTCTGTGTGCTGACACCGTTGCTCTTGTACTAGGTCATTATTGCACAGTGTGGATGCTTTCAGTTAATGTTGAAGTGCTGTTTACAGTAAGGGCATCAAAGTCTAACAGCTATGGGAATATTTGACTGTGTGCTTAAGCTATGAAGCATTTAGCTTCTGTGAGACTTAGCATTTTTTGCAGTTTCAGGCAAATAAAAACTAGACATGCTCATGGCATTGTTACAAAAAATGAATTAGACCAGATCTATAGGTCTATAATGGTCTTTTTAAGGAGCAAAGAGATACTAGCAAGGGAAAAGGGAGTACAGTCATGAGGCATCTGGGACAGGAAGACATCTGTGGGGTTGTAGCAAATTGGTGAAAGACAGGGTGTGGGGAAGGGTATGCAGTTACATGCAGCCAGTGTCTATTGAGTCCAGAATTTTATTGCCCAGTAGACTCAGTCTAAATCTCTCCCTTTATAAATGAGTTTAATACATGATGTTATTTGCCCTTGCCTTGTTTTTAACTACAGGCTATTAGAGCTGCAGTGGAACTACTACAAATGAATTTTACACTTGGAACAGTAGTTTTGTCATAAGAAATTGTGATTGATTCTACAGTGCCCCATCCCAGTTGCTATTTTTGACTGGGACATGGAATATTATGTTCAAAATGCAAACCTACATAAGATGTGTTCATGTTTCATAAGAACAAAAGCAAAGACGGTGAATCTCATGTTCCAGTGAAGGAAATTGTCACCAAGGGGGGAGACAAATGCATATAAGAGGTATGGGACAGTTCAGTTTTGTGGAGGCCTGGAGATGTCCTCCACTTGAGTGGTTCCTTAGCATATATTAAAATTCTGAAAACAGTGAAACAACCACTGTTGTGCCTACTTCAGCCACTTTGAAAGGCTTATGTGCAAACACAGGTAATAAATACTAGGAACTGTTTTGAGAGTCGAGTGCTGCAAACACTGACAGCTGTGGCTACAAGAGACCCCCTGTTGCACAGGGCTTGCTGCCTGGTACCTGCTTTTTATGCTGGGCACGTGACTTCCATAAATGTTCTTCCACAGGAGCTGCAGGGCCTGGGGCATTTGTCAACTTCTGCTTGGGGTATGCCACAGTACACAGTGCCTCTTCCCCACCTGCGCTCTGCGGCTGTGCCACCTGCCCTCAGCCTGGCCTGCTGTATTGCACCTGTGAGTACCTGATTCCCTGTGGGAGGGGGGTTCCAGAGATCAAAAATAACAGGGATTTCTGAATAGGAAGGCAGCTGGTGGGGGTGTCCAAGAGCAGCTCCTTAGCAGCAAAGATGAACTCATTGCCTCCAGCTTCACATACATCATGAACTCCCAGATTTTTCTTTTTTTCTTACTCATGAAATATATGTAAAAGACAGACAGAAATTCTATAGACTGACATGGCAATTTCTATTTCCATCACCCATGACATTGTAAACTAAAATGATTGAAGGCACTGATCTGTATAAGCACTGTTTTTTACTTTTTTTTTGTGTAGTTAGCACTTGCTGTCAGTCACATTTGGCAGTGAAAATAGACTTTTATGTAGTTCCCAATAACCTCTGTTAATCTGATTGACCTTTTAAAAGCTATTGCTTAGAATATTTAAATACTTCAAATACTTCTGCAGGCTAGCTTGATTTCATCCTAAAAGAAAAATCACTGCCCTAACTTCCTTTTGGTTTTGCACATCTACATTAGATTTAAATTTGATGCTAGTGTTACTTCAATTTTTTCATTACAGAAAATACCAACTCAAATATCTGTTTGTGGGGGAAAAAAAATCATTTTTTTCTGTATAGATTTTGTATAATTCTCCAAAATGGATCTGATGTAGTTCCCACAGAAATTAGTAAAGATAATTTTATTAATTTTTACTTCAAAATCTGGAGGGCATTACAAGTGCAAATAATTTTCAGTAATTTTTTCTGATATTTCCTTTCTGATATGGTGACAAACACTTACATTAATAAATAAAGGACAGTTAATTCTGTGAAATTCCTTCAACATCAGGAGCTCTAGCCTGCCTTTGTCACTCAGTAAGATAAGAATGATGTTGCACGTTGTCCCAGCCCTCGTCTGAGATGATCAGGCAGTTTGTGTTTGCAGACAACCCAGCTGTTAGAGAAAGGAGTGCCTAGAAAACACCCTGAGACACTGGTATTTCAGTCTTCAGAGCTGTTTGCGCACTGTACAGTGCCTGGGATCACAGGTTTAATAGGAGATAACACAGTTGTCATTTTTAGGTGAAGTTTGTCTGTTTGGGGTACTGGAAAAGCTGATGACTGTATGAGGAAAAACTGCTCCCATAATTAGAAGCTTATTGTAATGTTTTTGACCTTTGACTATCCAGATAGGAACACACAGTCACATTTAGAAAGCATTTTGACTGTCTTCAAGTTAACATGATCTAGGCTCCACCACTTTTTAATGAAAACTACCCAAACCCCACCTGTTTCTAGCTGACAAGATAAGTGGGGGCCAAACATGTGACTTAGGATGACTACGGGAAAGTTGGGTGTTGCTGTACAAAATGCTTTGCAGCAGAATTATTTTATTTCAGATGTCTTCCAAGCCAAGTGTTTTGAAGGAGGATCCGTTGCAGGATTTGGAGAGGACTCTTGAGGAATTAACAAACTCAGGTGATGACATCCACTATGTGGAGCTTGGCAAGAAGGACAGCAGCAGTGGGAAGACTTCGCCTGTGGCGGCCGTGAGGAGCGCAGTGTAAGAGCAGCGTGCTGTTATTTCTGGTGTGTGCAGTGTGGTTCTGTTGTCTACTAAAACTAGAATCTGGCCATTCCATGTTTCAGGAGGGGTACAGAGTGCCTTTTTCCAGGAAAGCTGGCTTTTGGAATAAAGTTGAGATAAAAGCTTCCATAGCTTCTATTGTTTGCCTGGTTCCTGATGCTTCAGGTGGCAAGGAAATAGGAAGTGACTCCACCACTTACCTTCATCACTTGCTTTTTGGCATTTGTGTTTTTATCTCCACTTAGAATTGCTGCTTTTCCTGCTTTATGTAAATAGCCTCTTGCGCTTTGTGGAAGGAGGCAATTTTTTGTTACCAAACAAATGATAATGACAGTGGTACATCAAGCTGAAAAAACAATGCAGCGCAAATTATGACGTGTGTAATTTGGAACATAAAGATACTTTAAAGCATAATAATTCATGGACTTTGGGATCAAGTTTCTTTTGAGCATGTTTTTTCTTCCATAATACATACTGGTAGGACAAAACCGTGCCAGTCCCAATATCCTATGTATTTTCAGTTTTTCTGCTATTCAACAGCTTTTATTTTTTTGAACAAAACATTTTCCTGTTACCAACATGGAAATTGGAGAGATTAAAAGCTATGTTTTAATAAAGTCTAGGAATTCCTTGTAGAGCAAAATTCTGATCTAGGTGAACAAAGTAGTGATGTGCAAGATTCTTTGACTGGTCTTGCATCCTTGACTTCTAAAGCCTGTGTTTCAGCATACCACAGACTTGGTTTTGAGTGAGAATGATTAGCAGAAGGCGTTCTACACCTTGGTGTTTTCTGTAAAGAAAAATATGACAATAATATCCCCTAGACAACACTAAAATGCATAGAAATTAACGAATTTCCGCTTAAATAGATACTTTGTTAAACAGGACTTCTGCCTGCAGAGGCACATGGTAAATGGAAGGCTGAAACAAGATGTTTCTAGGTGGCCTTGGTTGAGATGAGATTTTGTTGACCATCACCTATGAAAGCTGAGATGAAGCTCTTTTTCTTTACTCATCAAATATCACTGTACTCTGAAGAATTTACAGTCATGAGAAAATACATAGTTCCAAACCTGGAAAAGGCAAGAATATATGTTATGGTAGTTATCCAATGTGAAATGGGGTTGGAAATCACGTTCCTGATAACTGGAAGCTGGTATGAGGAAGCTGGATACAAGCTCTGTTTTGCAAGTAACCAGAAAGAAGATTGCCATATCATTAGCTGTCAAAATTAGAAGTTCATTGTCTGTTTTTCCATCTTTGACTACACCTTATCCATACAGAATTACTCCTTTATTTCCCAAATGTGTATTGTTTAGTGGCATACATTCTCTGCAATTCTAATTGACTCTTTTTTATAAAAACATAAATTTCACTACTTTCATTCCTTCACTGTTAGGATCTGGCTGCATACCCTTTTTCTCTGCTTAAAAAAAGCTTATATTCTAAAAAAGCCAAGTGTAGCAATCCTGATTTTGCTGTGACACTGCGACACTGACAGCCGAGTGTCTTTGCATGCAGGGAGACCTCTGCTGAAGGCGGAACGGGATTCTTTTGGCTGGTGAGAAGTGATCTCACCTTGAGCTACCTGCTTCTCAAGTACTCATTTGAAATTCAGTTTCTGAGGCTTTCTTAAAACTGCATCAGTCATGAACTTGCTTCTTTTGTTTAATTCATAATGCTAAAAGCTTCCTGGGAATTAGAAAACAAAGCTATGATGTTTCTTTCATCTTTCTAAGTAAGAGCTCTGGAACTTAATTATGTTGTTTGCCTTTAATATACAAAAGATCTGGAGATTACAGATGAGAGCTTTAAACTCTCACTGTGGAGGCTAGCTGGCATTACCAAAACCTTGTGTAATTTTTCCATAATGCAAGTTTTGCCATCGTCTTGCTTGCAGGGGTCCTTTATACTTGCGTACTGCAGACCTTCAGTCCCAAGACATGGCCCTGCCCTTCACATCCCCTGGTAAGTTTTCACTGGCTGCATTTGAGGATGAGTGCACCATATGGATGTTGAACTGGACCATTACATAGTATTGTTTTTAAAAAAGTGCTGCAAAATCTATTTTGTTGCAAACAAGGTCTACGGAGGCTGACAGCAGTGCACTTACAATGGGTATGTTCTGTGATTGTTCTTCATGAAGAACAATAGTCTTGGGTAATCAGCATGGATAACACTTGCAAGCTTAGGTGCTTAAGTTCAGGCTCTTAAGAGCCTGTACTCATATCTAAATATTGATGTGCATTTGAGAGGAATCAGGTCACTGCAGGTTCTCTTGATTTTTATTGAATGTACTGGGTGGTCAGTACCCCCTTTTAAAATGTGGTGATGTTGATTCAGTAACCTAAATAGAAATATGAAGGATATAGCTTTGAGAATCAAGGTTTGAAGAACTAGGCTTAGCTGCCTTCTCCTTTGTTGCACATAGATTTTTCCATTCTGCAATTTTTTTCTGTGAGAATGCTGATAAATTTGTTTTTTCTTAGTGCTGAAGCCACTGTTTTTCAGTTAAGTTAGATATCCTCTGTTTGTCCAGAGAAATAACTGCTGTGGATCCTCTTTTTAAACTTTTAAACAGTAAGGAAAGTAGATCTGGTTGGCATTCTAGCAAGCCTTCTACAACATCCAGGGATTTTCCTAGCTTCGAAATACCAGCAAGCATCTGTTTTTACATAGGCTCAAGAAGTAGATAAAGGGAATTTGTGAGAAACCCCCAGAATCCTTTTCAAGATCTCCCAGGAGAGGTGTTAGGAGTAAGAAAACAGATTATGGGGAGAAACAGGAGATTTGTAGTAAGTCTTCCCCTCTTTAGTTGTGTTCTTCATTTACTTACATGAAGAGTGAGCACCACACACGGGAATATGTTGCATGATCTGCTGATCGCATTTTTCTGTGCTTAGCTTCCCTCTTTTCCTTACCACTCTCTTTCTGCCAGGAATGCAAAGCATATCAATGAGTTAATGCAGGAGAGGAAAATAGCAGATGGTCTGCAGCTATGATAGTCCTATCAGGCTTTGTTGGAAGTGAACAGCCAGCAGGAAAAAGCAAGCACTCTCTGAGGAAGGCTTGCTGGCCGTTTTGCATGACAACCAATTTAACAGAAGCAAACTTCTTGCAAAAAGGCTGTAGTCTTCTGCTAGCTTGGCTGCTGCTGGAAGGGATCAAAGAGTGCACGACAGGGAACCCAACCTTTTAACTATTACAGAGACAGCATCGGTGCTGGGGATGTTCACATCGGTGTGTTCAGGTGTGTTCTTACTGCTCTTTGCTTGACCATCTCCTAGGAGGTGCATTCATCTTCTCAGTAGCTTCCCGTTACGCACCCTCCCCTAAGAAGGTCTCTCCGGCAGGAAGGCGCAGAGAGAAGTCTCCAGTACATTTGCTGTTAACTTCATCACCCGATGACCTTACTGCTGGCCCTGGCACCTCCCTGGAGCACAGACTGCCTGTGAGGAGGAGTGGCTCTCCAGAGGCTGCAGCAACCGTCCCCTCCATAAGTAAGTCCAATCCCATTTTCTCATCCAAACACTTTGGCTGGATCTCTTCCCAGCCAGTACAGGAGGTGAGTAACATGCCATAGGGTAAATTCAGCTGCTGTTACTCTGCAGAAACAAGTAGAGTCCCCCGATCATGCACTGATATGGTAAATATGTAGGATATTGGCTTAGTACCAATATTTGCAATAAGTTTGTTATTTTCAACCTAGCCTTAGCATGTTTATACTGTGCTGCTGTTCAATAAGCACAAGCTTCTCAGTCACTGCATCTTTTTGTATTTTAGAAACATCAGGATCTTCTCACTGTCTGCAGAGTGGCATCTAGAACAGCTGGGCTGAGCAGTCACCCTGACTAGAATATGAACAGTGTTGCTCATTGGCCTTTTGCTACTGCTGGCTGGCTGTTCAGAGATGAAGTGCAAGTTTGTTAGCTAGCCTGTATTTTTAATGCTTGTCTAACAACCAAGAAATGCTTGTTCATAAGTAGAGTGCAAATGTTTGTGACATTTCCCTATCTAAGTGCTGAACTGGCCAAGTGGGTACATGTAAATTCCTGTACCTGTAGAGCAGCACAGCCTCCCTCTCTAGCGTGCCTACATTGGTTCTCACGTGTTGTGAGGAGTGTATATGTAATGTCAGGCTTTGAGGCGGTATCTCTGGAAATGTGATTGGAATTAAACCCCAAATTATTCCTATACAGACCGTGGGGGGATCTTGCAAGTAACAACCATGGCTTTCAGTCAGTTGCCAAGCCAAGCACTGCTCGGTTTGAAGAGAAAGATAAGTGGCATTGATCTTTTTTTATTTACTTATTTTAATTTGATTAGCTGGCAATATGTATATAAATATACATATAGCCAGTTACCTGCATACCTAGCACTCTCGGTCTTAACTATTTTTATTTGGGGGTCAATGACTGTAGCAAAAATGAAACAGTCCCAAGTTCTGGCCAGAGGTGGGCCCAGCCACACAGTGAAAAATAGACTGCAGTTGTCCTTGAAGTACTGCTGTGACTGTGCTGGTCTGCAGGTGTTGGTGCTCAGCCAGACAGGCATTGCACCAATTCAGTTCTCCACTAGTCTTCAAAGATTGGGAGTTTCTGGTATAATTCCTGGCGTCAGTAAGTTACGTTTTTCTGTACCTTACTTTTCCCATTGGTAAAAGGGAAATGACATTACTACTTCCTTTGTACAGTCACTGCAGTTCTACTGGCAAAGAGGGACTTACAAGTTGTGGCTATAAATATTATTTAGATAACATAAAGCACTTTATCTCCATTCCCCCAAGCACATTTAAAGGCAATCCAAACTTTGGTTCCATTCTCTCTTGAACAGAAATGCTGTTAAGTGTAACATTTTCTTCAATAATTATCTCATTCATTTCTCTACAGGAAATCTTTAATGTTTGAAGTTTTAGCTTCTAGAAACTTCAGATGGAATGTTTAAATAATATATCTTAGTGATTTTGTTAAAATGTGATAACACGTTAACAATTTTCTCACTAGCTTCTCAGCCTATGGAAACTAGTGGGAATACATCTAAGAAGTTGCAGAAAAAGATGGAAAGACTGCAAAATCTGGTGGAAACATTACAGATGAACAACCCAGGTGCCAGAATTTAGTCTTTCAAATGAAATAGGAATATATTTGGTACACCTGTACTCCCCAGAAATGTTTTTTTTTAACCTGTCAGAGCACTGCCTGTGTTTTTACATAATGTCAGTTCAGATGTGCCTCTAATACCAGTATCCTCTTCTACATCATTCTGCTCACTGCGGGGGTGATTAGATGAACTGCATGATGCATTGGTGCTCAGCCTCTATCTTTCATAAGCTTCAAGATCCTTAACACTTCAAACATGGCAGCTGGTCAGGGGTGCCCTTATGTGCTGTCACATCCAATTAAATGAAATTTTTAAAGAGCTGATGACTCTCTGTAAAACTGAAAGATATTGTAACAGCAACAGATTCCAAAAACAGAGTTTCCCAGCAATGGCCTTACAAGCATCATTTCCTCAGTTTTTCTTCTCTCTGAGATGAGCACAGTGACCATGGAGGAATCTTCAAGTTCTGTTCTTGCTCCCTTTGAGCTCACTGGTGAAACCATCATGTGATGGCAGAGTGCCAGGTGAGACAGAATTTATTTTCTCTGTGCTTTTTCTTGCTTCACATTCCAGTCACTTCCCTTTTTCCCTTTTAAGTCTCCTTGCATGGATTTGGGAAATGATTTTCCTACATCATACAGTTCATGTGTATCAGGGACATATAAGTAACCTGACTTATGTAAATAACTTGATCACTTTGACCTAATGTGTAAGTGTTCTCAAATTTATTCTTTGCCATTGCTAACATCTTCAGGTAGTCTGTTTCCTATATCCTGCATAAAAAAATGTAAATACAAATCTGTAATGTGTCAACTGTGACTATATAAAGGAGATTTTTTTTTTTAAAAAAAAAAAAAAGCCTTTTATGTTGTCATGAGCATTAGGCCAAATGTATTAACATTGTCCTGTAAGAGGTATTAAAATCAATAACATTTTGTCACTACTCCACCATCAGGCACTTCAGAAAGCAGATCAGGTGGTGTTTGTTCATAACTAGTCTCACCTTTCCTGTGTCTGAAGAAGTGGAGACCAAAGCTACATTTCTAAGGGCTTGGTAAATGTAGAAGGTAACATGGGAGGGTATTACAAAGCTTCAGGAGCCTCCACCTGAGGCCTCAATCATTTTTAACATAAGCTGGTGGTCAGATAATCCATGCTTTCTTCTATTTTAAGCTACATCGTCAATGGTGAGAATTCAGGAAATGAAGATGAAGAAAGTAAAGGTAGTGGAGAAAAAACTATCAAAGTGAAGACTTGTATACATTAGTGCTTACTTTCATGTATGTACATTGTGTTTAAAACACTATTTTTAAAGGCTAATAAAGTCTCTTGTAGTTTGGCACTTTTTACCTTGAATCAGGACACACTTTCCAGTTGTTACTGTTCAGTGAGTGGGAAGTAGAGAGGCGTAAACATGCATCTAAGCACAGGCTCTTTCACTGGCATACATTGTCAGTAGCTATGTGCAATGTGCTGTGGCTGACAGTGGCCACAGGGCACTGCTGACTACTTCACACTCCAGTGAGGGTTTTCTTCCATGTGTTCTGGTTCTCACACACTATTTCAGGTCCTGCTAGAATTGAAGGGGGTTACAGGCAGTCCAGTGATTTTTGTCCAAACCATGACTTGTTATCTGTGGCTCTGCAGAATTAGCTTCATTAGCACAAGCCCATCCAGATACAATTTTGGTTTTGTTGCCTTTAAAGCTATACAACTATATCCAGAGTAGATCAGACCTCTGAGTTTTAATTTGAGGGAAGAAGAGATGAGTGACTTGTACTGAAGCTCTCTTCAGTGACTGTCAACAGTATTTTGATTTAATTCAAAGCAATTCTTAGTATTACCCAATCACTTTTTTCCCACTGGCTTTATTTTTTTTCCCCAAGTGTTGCAAGCTTTAGTCTAAATGTTGATGAAGACACCTCCACTTTCCTAGGAATGTGTTGTATTGAAAGAATAATTTATTCTGAATGGCTTGTGTGTCACAGTTGGTGTGCATATTGGAGAGATGTGCTGAAATTTTACTAACAGGCGAGGTGTAGAAAGTGGGAGCGTATACCCACCCCATGGTGCAGTAGATTGTAAAAGGTCAATGGAAAGTGCATTCTCAGTTGTGTTCAAGGAGGCAAGCCAAAGCGAGTTTGAAAAGGCTGCAGGCCTGTGAGAATGGAAGGGAGCAGGTGGAGAGGTACAAATAGCAGAGAGAAGGAAGATCTGCCAAGCAAGAAGCTTAACACCCATGTTTTGGAATCCAGAGTTGGGAACTGGTCTGGGCTTCCAGCAGAAGGGCTGGGAAGGCCTGGGGGGAGGTAAAGGGCCATAGACACGCAGGTCCAGCTATATGCACCCTGATTTGCAGTGCAAATAGCACCTTGTTATTCCATGTTGTACAGGTGGATGACAGGAGGACTGTTAGGCAAATATTGACTGCAGCAAAATACCACAGATGGCAACAAACACCCTACAGATAAAACCTAACACCAGTCTGATATATGTGAATGGATTGTGTGGCGAGACTCCAAACAGTAAGTTTAACTCCCAAAGAAAATTGGGGATGGGAATGGTTTTTTGCAAAAGTGCAAGATAAATAGGAAGCAGACAAGATGCAATGCAAATTTCTACATGATTTAAAACCAGCTCATGCCCAGCAAGAGTCTATCTCCATTCCAAGCCTCAAGCTGTCTGCTCAGCTTACCATCCAGAGATAACAGTTAGCAGTGTGGTGTACAAATGCTACATAAGACTAGTTTGTATTTCACCTAAAAAGCAATTTCATTGTCAAATAGTGTGTTGTCAACAGCCTGAGCTGGTCAGTGTCAACCGTAGCTCTTTGGGTGCAATTTCTTTGCCAAGCTGTGATGGAGGCTGTTTATTGCTTGCTTCTAGAAATCCTGAGCTGCTGGCTGCGAGACTGGCATAGGAGTGGCAGTAACAACTTGTTTCTCACATGTAGCTTCACTAGTCTCACTGTTACACAGAAATCAAACCACTCTAATGTAACCATTTTTATGCAACCAGGCAGCTTTGTTCAAACTTAGGTTGTGGTTTAAGCAGGCAGGCAGCTAAACAGCACACAGCCTCTTTCACACCTCCCCTGCCCCATACTGGGATGGGAGAAAACTGAAAAGTGCAAGAACTGTGGGTTGAGATGAGGACAGTTTGCAGAAAGAGCAAAAAAATAAGAGGGATAAACAAGGCGAGTGATGTGCGATGCAGTTGTTCACCACTAGCCGGTCCCCAAACAGCAGCAGTCCCCCTGCTCAACGCCCCCCAGTCCTATTGCTCACCATAATGTCATGGTATGCGGTGTCCCCTTGTCCTGGTTCTGTCCCTACCCAGCTCCTCCCTGGCAGGATTATATGAGTAGCTGAAAAGTCCTTAACTTGGTGCCAGCACTGCTCAGCAACTAAAACCACAGCATGTTACCAACATTGTTCTCAGTACCATACTGGCTACCAGGAAGAAAATTAACTCTATTCAAGCCATAACCTTCTGGCTTGAATGAACAGATTGTTCAGTGAGGAATCACCTCTCTGAGAAGTTAATCGTTAGCTCCTGTATTCAATGATGTGGAAATCCAGATTTCCTTCCTTCATCATGCAAGTAGCATTTCATTTACGTAGTGTTAGCCCTGCTGGGCAAGCAGTGCAAGCAGTGTTGCGACCAGCATCATAGTTCAGATGTTACAGTGAAAATGCAGTGCTGGTCTCTTGAGAAGCCTAGCTTGGTCGTTTGGCTAGGTGAAATCGTGAGGACCTGTAAGTACAGGGTGTTGGATCAAAGTGCATGGTGTTTAATTTTAAGAAGTTATCCTCAGTTTGAGAGGCTTCTCAGTCAGGGTTAGCCTGTTCGAAGCATGTTCATTACTCCATTAGGGAATCTATTCTAGTGTGGGTAAGTGGCTTTCTAGTGAATACCTTAATCTAATACTGCCATTAATCTTCTCAGATGAGCCTGCAAGGTAGGTATAGATGCACTCAAATGGCAATGGCTATTCCACAAGTGCTTAAACCTAAAGCTGACAGTGTCTTGCTATTTGAGGAGCTGGCAGCGATAGGAAAAAGAATTTTAGACCTCTTGAAATAAGACATTTTGCTTGGGCGTCTCTGGTTCCTAAAGATCAGCTTCTGTTTCAAGTGTATACCTGTGTATGTTGGGTATGTCACTCTCTTCAAGTTACTAGATAAGTGCAAAAAATGCAGTTAAGGTTCAAGGTAATTGGTTCCAGCACAGTTCTTCTTCAGCTAAAGCTGTAACTAACTGACTGAAACCCACGCGTTTCATGTATTCAGTGGTAGTGCACATGGACAGAACTTAACAGCTTTCTGTTGACACACAGAAAGCACAGTCACAACTGAACAGGAAAAGTAGTTGTTACAGTGAAGCAGTGGCGCCTTAGATGAAGCGAGCCTCATGTTAATATAATTTTTTAACCCAGTTCATGCTAAGTCCTGATCCTTTTAAATTCATGTTGTAAATAATTCAGTCCCACATTAGTTTTCTGTGTGTTCAGGCACAAGTTTAAGATCACTAGAGCAGCAGCAACCCAGCTGCTGTGTTGTCAGCTCCTTCCTCTCTCCCTTTTGCATTCATTACAAGAAGTGATGCACGCCTTCCAGACTGCAACACTTCTCACACAAATAGGGGTGCTTGTCATCCTAGATGTGCAGTAAACAGCAAGCTTGCAGTCAGTGTTCAACCCCCCCCCATTTCCTACCTTGTTCTCATGTAGGAAGGGTCTCCCGAGGAAGAGAATCAAACTCCTTCACCTTGAGCAACCTTTAGGTTGTTCAAGACAGCCAGCAAGCAAAGCTAACATTATCTGCAGAAGTAACTGCCCCACACAAGTTGCAGTCATGTGACAGCTGGGAGGTGCTCATTGTCCATGAGAACACAGCACTCAGAACCGGTCTAGTTCACATACTCAGACTGGTACACCATGTAAAGCAGGACAAAGATAAACAATTGGCTTTGCAATGTGCTTTTGAAGCATGTCTTCTAAACCTCCTACAAAGCTGTGCTCTCCAGAGCAAGTCTGTTTTAGTGAAGTGATACTTGTAGACTGGGTTCCTCATTTTTGAGAGGAGAGCTTGCTATTAAGAGGTGTCATGTATTTGGAACCAAAAATATGAAAAGCAGGCAGTGGAGCAGCTCTCTGATTCTGTTTTATAAAAATAAAAACTAGCTGACTTCTGGGTGATCTAGCTTACTTGGAAGGCTACAAATTATTAAGAACAAATTCGCATGGTAAAGGTTAGTCTTCAAATAAGCTTGCAAGTATTTTCTAGCAACACTGCATCCAGTCTTTTCACAGTTGCCACCAAACTATTTCAGGGAGAATCCTATCTCCTGACTATCACAGCAGGTCTTCTAGCCTTTTTTTCTTTAAAAAAGAAAAAAAAAAAAAAGCCTGCTCTCACTCTAGCAAAGTAATTTATTAAACCCAGACAATCATTCCTGGCCTTTGCCCTGCTCTCAATAGTATGATCTAACTGAAAAAGGATGCATCTGCCAAGCCTTCGTTTGAGCTGAGGCTCTTCCTAGAGAGCAGGGAGTAAGAAATGAAGTACTTGAACTGTTGTCACTCTAATTTAGAGTGCCTGTTACTTCTCGGGAATCCTTTAGCACTAAGATTTCTGGTCAAGGAGCCCAAGTCTATTCTATGCAAGTTAAGAGGCAGTTCACAGGTCATGTTATAAAGGACTGTCAGTCTCAAAGTGTTTATTGCTTACTTAATACATCACATAAGTTAAAACACTTCAGTTCCTATTACAGTGCAGGTAACCACACTTCCTTAGTATGCTTTTAAAGCCCAAAGCCATCAATGCAAAGATACATCCCACAGCCCCGCTCAAGGCATCACAAACTCAAGTCCAGGGTCCAGATTTATCCAGACGGGCAGCTGCTCATGCCTTCATGGCCTACCTGGCACTTCTTCAGAAGACATCTGAGGGTGATTTCTCAGGTTGCCAAGTGGTTGCCTAAAGGGGGTGGTGACCAGGATCTGCTGCTCACACAGTTTAACTGGGTTTGACATGGGACTTACAGAGCTGTGCAGTTGAGGAGGCCTTCTGCTGAAGGGGGAGGAAGTTCAGGGGCTCTGATTAATCTAAGCAGGTTTGCCATTAGATAAGCAGCTTCCAAAATCCAGTCAGTGGTATCCCCACCACCGATGAGCGATTTGATCTTCGTGTTCGGTCACTAGGGTCCTGTTACTGCATTCTTCCCAACGCGTGACCTTCCCGTTCTCCACCAAGATAAATTTCCACTCTACTTTGGTGTCCACTGGCAAGGTAACAGATTCAGACCAGAAGCCATCCTTGTCGTACTTGAGGGGAACGTAGCTGTGCCACTGGCCGAGACATTCGTGGTCGCCGGTAACGCCAATCAGCTGAGCACCAGAGTGCGTGATGTAGTGCACACGGAAAGTCACGTGGATGTTTTGAAACATCGGGGGCACAGCTGCAACCCTCTTTGCTTTCAGGTCCCCATCAGGGCAGTCTCCTTGTTCCCATTCCTTGCTATCTGAGTCTTCCGTGCTGCCGTTCTTGCCCGCCTCCCCCCAGTCCAGGTGCTCAGAAACAACTTCCCACTCTTCATGGTCCAAGTCCCGACTCTCAGCTGGCTGGCCCAGCTGCTCCTTGCTTCTGTCCGTGCAAACCTCATCAGAGGCTCCTGCCGGGTTCATCACGCACCATCCATCGCTCGCCTGTCCCACCGGGGACGTCGGTTCCCCTGCCTGGTCATCCCACGCATCAGCCGGGCGCTGCCCGGTGTCCGTCTCGGGGGAGGCGGCACGTTGCTTTGGCAGCTGCTCAGGAGGCTCGCAGGAAACTCCGCCGCTCGGAACGTGGTTAAGCTCGCTCTTTGGTGCCGCGGCCAAATCCTCTGCTGCTTTCTGAGAGCCGGACAGAGCAGCAGCCTTCGCTTGCTGCACCGCCCGCTCGCCGCTCGCCAGAAGACCCTCTAAACGCAACAGGAAATTGAAACAGGAACGGTTTAGGCAACACCCCCAAAGCCACGACCCCGCGGGTGGGCTCGGGCGGCCCGCAGCCCCCTCACCTGCGGCCTCCGCCTCACCCCTCGCCTGCGGGACCCCCTGGGCTCCCG
>VXAV01010284.1:432810-451511 GCA_013399715.1 Alectura lathami | reverse complement strand
GGGAACGGGGGGGCTGGTGGGTGGCAGCGGCCAGCTCCCTGCTTGCCCCAGCGCGGGTGGTGAGGGCCAGAGCATCCCCCCGGCAGCAGAGCGCCTGGCCGTGTGCAGCCAGGTCGGGCTCGGGCAGGGCTGGATGAAAATCAAGCCAGTATCGGTAGAAATCAGCTCTCTTGAGGCAGCTTTACCGGCCGTGAGGCAGCTGCTGTGATGAGGGGCCTGCTCCAGAGCAGCAACACACCGGGGAGCAGGGAACACCTAAAGCACCCCTCCTGCCTCCTCTTTTGCCATCTCTGTCATACCTTTCTTGCAGCTTTCATCCTGCTGCTCTGTTTATTGCAGCCTGTAGAGCACTAGGGGTGCTGTGGGCTGGAACACGTGGTAGTTCCCCAGGCTGGGTGGTGACAGCAGCTCCGCTGCTTGCGGCACACTTTGGGGATGCCCGTCCTGGTGTTGTCACAACTGCAGAGCTCTCATTGTTCGTGGTCTGCTGTAGCTTTTGTGCCACTCTTGTGCTGGCCCTTTGGATTTACATGGTTGTCCACTGAGGAGGGCCAATTGCAGGTGTTAGAACCTCCCCTACTTCACATGAATAGCAGTCCTCATATGCTGCTGGCCCTAAAATACCCGTGAAGCATGGCAGTGGCTAATTCCTAATCTTCCTAGTCTGAGGAATATCATGGTCTGTGTTACGCAGACAGAGAAGGCAGGAGTGCTCCCCAGTGATATGATGGGAGCGGTGCTGCTGTCTGACTGCTGGCAGAAGCCTGTTCATCCCCCATTTTGTCCTAACCCATGTGCGGTTCTTTTCCTCGAGGTATTGACAGCGAGCTTTTCCTAACAGAGAAGCTGTAGTGTCTTCATTTGGTTAAACAACTGCAGTTCTAGGTTGGCAGCCAGTTTAAAATGAGTTATGACTCTTTCAGGTGTAAAGTGTGGGAGATAACCAAAAAAAAAGGCCACCATACGGTAAGCTGCAGGTATGGGGAGCACAGCATGGGCAATGGATGGTTTATCCTGGAGTCACTTGATCGTCAGCTCATACCTTCTCTATGCAGTCTGAAAGGCAGATGTGAACTGATGTGTTTATGTATGCAGAGTTATGTGGAAACCAAACAGTGCAACTGTGCGCAGACATCTGCAGTTCCATCTCCCGGGCTGCAGGTGGAAAGGAGTCTGTCGTCCTCTGCATCACAGCAGAAGCTGCAGTTTTAGAGTTTCAAATCTATTTCACGCTCTTACCAAAAGAGCAATGGGGTTAAAAAAAAAAAAAAAAAAATGGTTTGGCAGGATAGCGTAGGACTGTCAGGAGTTAGGTGCAATCCTCCTTATGCGTATTATCTCTCAGCTGCACACTCCTTACCCTTAATGGTTGATTGTGTAAGAGCAAGTTGGTAGTCACTCGGCAGGGCTTTGGGTAGTGCACGATCCCGTTCCTAGAGCTCAGTCTTTTCCTGCTTAGCGCTCTGCAGCTAGTGCCAGTGTGCATCTGAGTTGCATGGAATCCCTGATCCCTGCGCGAGCCAGTGACGCCCTCCTGGCCTTCTGCAGGAGCCCCACGCAGCCTGTGGAAGAGCAGCCTTCAGCCCCAAAGCAGCATGCTCCCAGTCATTCTGCTGCTTCTGCTGCTTTCCACATGTTCTTTATCCCACATGAGCTTTTTCTCGTTCGTGTGTGGCCTAGCAACAAGTTGCTGTCTCTTGTGTAACCGTGTGTGTAGCTTCGAAAATCTTGTGCAAACAGACAGATCTCAATTTGCCTTTGAAGTGTGGCAAGACTAGAGCTCTCTGAGCTGAAGTCCAGGGCAGTGGACAGGAAATGTCGTCTCCGTGCTCACATGTGTCATGCTGCCTTTGGAGGGGTTGTGCAGAAGGGGAAGGAGATCACCCTTTGCACAGGCAGTTCATGCTTCTTTGAGGGCTTTCCAGCAGTCCTGCAACAGCACTGACTTCGAGCGGAGTAAACTTGAAAGGGAGGCTGCATTTGGGACAGGCTGGAGCACTTGTGTATCCAAACCCAGGATCTGTGAAGCACTGAGGATGGGTTGCCTTGCAGCAGGGGATTTGGATTTGCGTGCTACGTCCTTTCCTGCCGGAAACAGGGAACACAGAGTCTATTCCTGGAGACAGCAGGGGTAAAGGCAGGGTCAGGAACCTGCAGGCTCACATCCCGTGGAAAGCCATTAGGCAGACGTGTAGTGACGAGGGCAGTAAGAACACCTTTCTCAGAAAGCATTCAAATTTATTCTCTGGCTTGTTTCTCAGCTGTGCTGGCTTTTTGTGAGCTAGAGTGCCGTGCCAGGTCAGATTCCATCTTGTCCAGTACCTGTTAGTTGTCAGGGGGTGGCACATGGGAAAAAGGAACTGTAATGAAAGGGAATAAAATAGCTGCCCACAGGAGAAGGGCCTGCCTAACTGCAAGCTGCGTTTGCCTTAGCAGTGCCTGCCTTATGCTGTATGTGTGATGTATGATGATGGATTTTACTGCCATGAGCCTGCAGTTTATGAACACAACAGCCCCTGAGCTATGCACACAGTGCAAAACTTGGGCAATCAGTCCTTGCACCTTTACCTCAAGTGTTCTGTTTATGCTGCATACCTTACCCTGATAATTTTAGAAAACATTTATTTTTCTAACCCCTTGAAATTTCAGCGGGCTTTTGTTGCCAGCCTTCTCTAAAGCTGGATCATCAGGAGAGTTTAGGGTCCAGAGGGCCAGTGAAGATCGTTTATCCCTTGATTTATTGTATGTATCGATCATTTTTAGCTTTTGTTTAATGGGGAATATCAGAGCTCTCAGCACTGAATTGAGTTGCTCCTTGGAACGGGCAGTGCCGAAAGTGCAGGGTCAGAGAATTCTGCTCGTGTTGGTCTGAAAGTTTGCCGTATTGCTGCTCTTACAGAGTTGTGATTAAGTTCTGTCACAGATGGATCTGTAAAACTGTGTCCTGGAATTAGAACATTTTGCAGTTCCAGACAAGAAACTGGAATTTAATTCTCTGTATAAGAGAGAGAAAAAAGTTCAGCACGGTTTCCCACCCCGACTATCACCACTGGGAACAATTACATTTGGGAGGGGAAGCTAATTTTACATTTCCTGTTTGTGAAGCGTGGCCAAGCCAAGGAAACACCAGAGAATGGACTGGCATGGTGAATGCAGCCAGTGGGGCGGATGTTTTCGTGGTTTGAAACAAGAACCTGTGCTGCGCAGCTGAGCGAGGACACGAGATCATACTGCCCACTGGTTTCAGGTGGCGGTCTCGCAGAAGGTGCCCCTTGCATCTCTGGGGGACAGCATCTGTAAGTCTGAGCCCTCCCTGGGCTACTGCCTGCAGGACTAGGGTCTGACCTGAGGTCTCTGAATATTTGTACCTCTTCTTCTTGCATGTGGATTATCGAGAGGGAAGGACTGATGCTCTGGCTTTAGGCAGTGCAGCACCAATGACTACAGCGGGACTGTATCTTTTACATATTTTAGATTAAAGAGCAGCTCTATGACCTAGCATTTTGCAGCCTGCCTAACCTAGTACCAGCCTCAACCTCTTTAAAAAAAAAAAAAAAAAAAGAAAAAAACAAGCAGTCCCAGTCATGCAACATCAGATCCTACTGTGCTGTGAGCCAGTCAGCAGAGCTAAACAGAATGCCATCAGCTGAGGGACACGGACATATGATTTGTTCAAATAATATGTGCTCATGTTGTGTTAGGTCCAGGCTGTGTAATGTCTTGTGGCAGACCCAAATATCCCTGGTAACATCTGGTGAAAAACAGAAGAGGAGAGCTTGCTGTACTTCATTATTTGAGGATTTCATGGGAACGTATCTGAGGCCTGCTCAGAAGTTTATGAATCTGGGTTTACAACTGTTGCTGTCATTGTGCAGAGCTAAAATTAGACCCCCTCGTTACTGTGGGAGATCCAAGCAGTGTTACGCAGATCCAGCAAATCAATCTCTGTGTGGCAGTGTTTCACTGCCCATTTGCTCTGCAGTCTGTCTCCCAGGGGACCCCTTAAGATCGCAAAATCTCAGGAGCCTGAAACTGGAATTAGTGTAATCTCTCAGTTGCCTCATGTGAGAGGACGTTGATGGTAGATAGATGTTCTGAGTATGCCTACTAGTTGTTGGGGGAGTAACACAGTCCTGGAGTTAAGGTCGGGGCACGCAGGAGTTAGTCTTTTTATCAGTGCCAGCTTCTACTCGGCTGTATTTCATGGGAAATGTGGGCTGTATACTACTTAGAAAGGGAGCAGACATCAGTGGTGTACAACACCACCACCTCTCAGGTAACTGCCTTCGTGCATATGCAGAAAAGCTAGAGCAGTCATCTCTAGGCATCCTAAACACATTGCTGTGTCACTCCCAGCCCTTCTGGCAGTGTCAGGGAAACAGGGTGCCTGATTCAGTGAGATTTTCTATACTCGATCCTGCAAATCAGCTTCAGTCTGAATGCGGGCCTGAGCCTCCTGGGCAAAGACTGCAGAACGCAGGGTCAGGGGGGTTGGGCTGTGTAGGAAATGGTGCATTCGAGGTGCCGATCCTTCCAAAGAAGTGCGCAAGGCGCCTGAAACACACCGAGCGTTGTTTTTTGTTATGTTCACAGAGTATGTGGTGTGAGATCCTCAGAGGAAAGCAGCCTGCATCTGCAAAGGGCTGCCAGCTGGGTTGGCTTTCCTTGGTACTCAGGAATGCTGCTGCCATTCCAAGCTCCTGCCGACATGTTCTTTCCTTTGAACAGTCTCCTCTTTATCTGGTTGATCAGCATTAAAATCTACACGCAGAGAAAACAGCTCCTTCAGTGGGCAGGCCAAGAATGAATCCTAAGGCAACTGCGGCTGATAAAGATAAGACCCCAGAAACAACCGCCAAGGAATGGCAGCTGTCCAGTCTGCCCTGCTTTGGAGTTGGTACTTTGAGTATTTGACTTGTGCTCTTTGTATTCTTCTGAGAAAGCCTGCTGGTGAGAGCCATTTAACTGCGCGTTATTTCCCCCTCTCCTTCCACCTACCAGCAGTAAGATTTTCAAAGGTGCAGATTTGTTTGTACTTACTCCTGAAAATTCCACCCTGCAAGCCGTTTTTTTTCTTTACTGCAACGCTGGCAGCAGCAGTGTTAACACCGTCTGAAAAGCCTTGGTGGTGGTGGTGGTGGTGGTGATGCTTTCATAGTCGTGGTGAATTTTATCTAAAGTGGGATGGTAATAAAATAGGGGCTTGAGACCCCTATTGCACGTTCCTAATGGAGGTGCATACAGGTGCAAGTGTGACCTTCCTTATGAGATGTGGTGGCTGAAGGAATTACTGATGCATTGTTTTGCTACAGAGGCACTTCAGTAACGATCCGCAGCTCTTATTCCGTAGATCTGTGTTTTGTTGTATACAAAACAGACCAGCAGTCTGGAGGTGCATGCGTTGGCATTGCTGTGATTGAAGGCAGAGGGCAAAGAATCTTTGCTCTGTTCAGAGACGGCGGAAAGGCATGAATCCCAGTCTGCTTAAATGAAAGAAATTTCTGTCACTTGCAGCTTTTCCTCCCAGGCCACTGAAGAGCAAAGTCCAATTGCTTTGGAGACGGAATCTCAGAGCTGTCCTGGAATCT
Organism: Alectura lathami; assembly: GCA_013399715.1. Classification (NCBI taxonomy): domain Eukaryota; kingdom Metazoa; phylum Chordata; class Aves; order Galliformes; family Megapodiidae; genus Alectura; species Alectura lathami. Next base: position 445,923 of record VXAV01010284.1, on the reverse strand, counting down.
GACATTCTTAGGCAAAGAAATCATAAACGCAAGGAATGTAAGCTTCTTTTCTGGTCTTGTTGCTCCTAAGATGTCTCTTAGGATGCCTCGGCCTCACACTGTTGAGTTCCACTTCTTTTATCTGTAACATGGCCGTGTTCTGTGGTGTCTCACACCAGGTTAGGTTTCTGCTCATACAGGAAGTGCGAGAGGATCATTCTGTAACAGCTGATGAGGTGTTCGTTCTGAAAAATGTCAGGCAGAAGTGTTTGTAGGAAGAAGGAGATCAACAATCCTAACAAAGTACGCCCCTAGGCTGGAAGCGTACTAGCGTATGTCTGATTTTGTTGATACGTAGTGAGGTGCTTTAGAGGGAAGCACAAAGTATTTCCAAAGTTGGGCTCTCCAGTCCTATTGTCTGTCCTTATTCTGAGAGCACAGAGTTCCTCCCTTTCCTGTAAATATCCTTCAGCTTCTGTCACCAATTTGTCTTTCTCTTGTTTCAGGGAACAGTATTAAAAAATGGCACAGAAACCTTTGAAGACTGGGAAGATCCTCCTCCACCAGTCTACATGCAGTTCTACTTCTTCAACGTGACAAATCCGTTGGAAGTGCTCCAGGGCGCTACTCCTCTCGTACAGGAAAGAGGGCCCTACACCTACCGGTAGGACCCCTGCGCAGTGCTCACGCCTCACTAAACCTGCTGTGTGTAAGGAGGCAAAAAAGCAGGATCCGGAATGTTTGGGATCCCATTCTAGGAGAAAACCTCGTTCGTGTGGGCTTTAAAGTGTATTCAGCCAAGAAGGGTCGTGCACCGCCTGGGTGGTACAGCACACCACCAGGAGGACACATCAGTAGCTTGCCACCAGTTTCAGATTCAGCCGCTGTCTTCTCTCAGATTTTGTGCATGGTTTTGCTGGTGTGCCGTTGCTCCTCAGCTGCTGAACACAGAGGAGGCTGTCTGCATCATGGCCTGCTGTCTTGTGAGGGGAAGGCGGTGGCTGGTTGGGATGTAGGCGGACAGGAGTACTGCGTAAAGTTGTGATTCAGACCTTAGCTCCTGGCTGAAATTGCACAATTCATGTCAGTAAAAATGTGGCCAGAAAACCAGCTATGGAGTGGAACTACAGGGATCTCCCTCAGCCAGCCCTCACTGTGAAACCTGCTTAGGTTCAGACACGGCTACCATTTTTACAGCCGGCAGGGTTCAAGAAAGCCATGTGCAGTGCTGATGCTTATCCAGCCTCTGGGGTTGCCTCAGTCTCGGCAGGATGTCTTCCCCATCTGTTTCTCTCCTCCCACAGCTCAGCTTTGCTTCGCTCTCTGCCCTCAGCCTTCTCCCAACTCCTCTTTTTCATTTCTCTGTTTGTTTAGCCTTGGCAAACCACATGTGCTGCTTTGGCCAAATACCTTTTATTAGATAAACCAGTAGAGCTGGAGAAAAGAGAGCTGCTGGCTTGTGGCTTGCTGGGAGGGCTTTCCCCTGCGGCACCCAAGCGCTGCACATCCCAGCTTCTGGCTTGTTTGGTTTGCCTGATTTTGATGTGTCTGAAGAGGATTCGACTGTGCTGTGCTCCGTCGGATGGGAGAAACAGAGAAGCTGAAAGCTGGAGCGCTCTTTGCCAGCAGATTATTTAATCCTTGCTTAGCAGTGGCTGCCTGAACCAGACTGGGGGTGGAGAAAGAGAGGAGGAGTGTGGGAGGAGAGGGAGGAGGGAGGGATGTTGCAGACATACTGCGTGCTACAGCCCGAGAGCAAGTGCCGGATTTGTCTCGCAGGCCCAAGGTAGCGAAGCATTTGAGCCATTTAGGCTTAGCATGTGGCAGAACATCTAAAATGCTCTAAAATGGAGTGTGTGGCCCAGTTGTTCTGTAAAATGTGGTGTTAGGGAGAAAGAGGAGGGCCATCCCTGACGGGCAGGGGAAAGAAATCTTAGGAGTGGCAGAGAGGAGGCGGGACAGGTAAATGCAGTCTCATCCTGCATGGCTGAGCATGAAACAGTCTGTAGTTCTTACCCACACAGATTGCAAACCCAGTTAGTGCCCAGGTAGGTTCTGTAACAGAAATGTAGCAGTGCTCGTCTGTTTAAATCCTGGAAGGTGGATTTGCAATAGGTAAAAGAATTCATTCTGAGGTGCAAGCTGCTTATCTGCCCAAGCTCACCAAGTCCCAAAGAAAACTTGCACGTTGCCTGCTCTTGCACACGTTGACTGTTGTCTTTAACACCTGAGATCCTCCTACCTGTGTCCCTAATCAGGGAGTATTACTTTCCTCTGCAGACCTTGTAGAGCTGGAGAGGCTTCTCAGGTTAACACTGGCCTGGTTTAGGTGGGGCACTTCACTACTCAGTTCAGCCCCTAGGCTATAGGGCAGGTCCGTGTGTAAGAGGCTCTTGCCAATTCAACCTGGAAGCGTAGCCAAACCGAAATGCTCCTGGGTGGTAGGGATGCTGAAGCGTGGTAGACGTGTACTTGTAGGGAGGTGGGAAATGGTCAGTTTTCAAAGGCCTTTCCAGTTTGCTTTAAATTAGGAAGACTGAGTCGAGCAATACAGCCTGTCATGAAGCTGCTTTAAAGGATCTTGCGCAGCCAGGATGGGATTTAGGATCCCATGTGAATGGAAGACGTCACAGCACAGAGTCTTGCAGAATAACTCACTTTTGCATCTTGGGACTCAGCATCTACTCAGGAAGCAAAGCAGCGTGAAAGTCAGCAAACTCCTGTGTGAGGTACAGCCCGTTTCACCTCGGGCACATGCCACAAGGATCACGCCGTGAGAAGACAGCCTGCCACTGCCACTTGTAGTTTGCTGACGACAGATACGTGTCTCATGTTGAACTGAGCCAGCCAGTTTTGCAGAATTGTGTTTCTTGTTTGTGAAATGGTACCGGCCATGGGCTGACTTATGGTTCTGCCATGTGCTTCGGAGTAATTAAGATCTGACTCCCTTACCAGGCCAGCAGGTAGCTCTTGATGTTTCTTGCCAGCTGGACTTGTTTGTCAGCAAACCAAAGGTTTTTGTTGCTTGTCTGAGGGCTTAGACAGTACCAGGAGCAATCTCTGAGGCCATGGAGCAATTCAGGGCAGAAATTCAGTTGGATTTCTGCTACATCCAGAATTGCAACCTCAGAATTAAAGGAGAAGAGCTAAAATGAGGCTTGTTCTGTGCCTGCGTCACATGTAAGCCCTAGTGCAAAATATGCGGGTGCCAGCAGAACGATTCTGGTAGGTCCTTCGGTCAGGTTAATGAGACTTAGCTGCAGCCTACATCCGGTGCTGCCTGGGAGTGCATTTTGCCTGCAGCAAAGAGGCCAAAGTCTTATTTCCAATACGTGTCAGTCCCTATACAGTGCCTCTAAATCCTTCCGTACCATCCCAAATTGTTCTCTTTCCTTGGAGTTGTGTGGAGTGGCATTTTTGGAAGCACCCTGCGAGGGCTAGTTCAGCTCTCACCGACACAAAGGGGAGCTGTGTTGCTGACGGCACCAAACACAGACTGACTCCTAATGATCTGAGAATCCCACCCTCTGTGTGCCTAGTGCAGTGCAGTGGCCACGAGGTGATTGCAGTTAGTATTGCTTTTGCATGTCTTAACTTGCTAACAGAGCAAACTCTTGTTTTTTTTTTTTCAGAGAATACAGGCCAAGGGTGCACGTTCAGTTTTTGGACAACGGCACCAAAGTATCTGCTCTGAATCCAAAGACATACGTATTCGAACCTGAGAAGTCAGTTGGAGACCCTGAAGTGGATCTGATCAGAACAGTTAATGTTCCGGCAGTGGTGAGTCCTCCTCCATTTCTGCCTGGAAATCAGCCGGCCTCACTGTGTACCTGGCAGCCTGTTGCTCCACACTGTCTCTCCCGTTGCGGTAGATAAAGGTGATTGAAGAGCTGGAGGGGCAGCTCACACCCAAGGCAGATACCATGTTTGGTTCTGGTTTGGACTGTTGTGGGGTTTTTTGTAAAAACTCACCAAACGGCTCTGTAGTGTCAGTACCTCAGTCCTGCTCTGAGAGCTGACACACTTCAGAGACGAGCAGCAATCAAGCTGGTTGGGTTTTCATGACGAAGTGGAAGTAGGGAGTTGGTGATGTCAAATATGTAGGAGGAGCTCTGAGATTTGAATGAGAAAGCTTGGAGTGTTTGTTTGGGGTATTTTGTGGTCAAAACTGCAAAAACTGCCTCAAAGTCTGCACCACAAACTGAAAAGAAAAGAAAAAAAAAAAAAACCTATAGCAGAGGGGTTTCAGATACCAGGGAATGAAAAGGTGCTGCCAGCACAACGCTACAGTTAAGACAGACACCCCCACTCCGTTTAGCTTAGACTGCTCTGCAATGACAGCCTCATTCCGGTGATCAGAGGCAGGCCATTATTTTCGGTCTCACACAGGGACAGCATGAGAACGGGCAGATGCAAAGCTGTCACACCTTGCAGAGGAGCTCAGACAGCACCAAAAGACTTCTTGGTTGTGTAACGAAGCCTTTGCTCCCTGTACGAGCTTAACTGACTGCAATTACAGGGCACGTTCATTTTTCCCCAGTGTTTCTAAGACTGTCTGCCTGATTTTGTGAATGAATACGCAAATGTGCTGCATGTGCATTAGATAGGAGGCAGCTTACTGAACGTCGCCAGCAGTACAGAGGCTGTACTTACAGCTCCCCCCGGGTAGGAGGGCGGTTAGTATTCTCGTCTTCAGCTCTTTGACTCTGATGTGATGTAAAATCGCTGTTCAGCTACAAAAGACAGAAATTTTGGTGGTGGTTGCATTTTGGAGATACGCCTGCCTTTACAGCCTTTGCATTTCAAAATGTAAACTGTGACTTCCTAAGGCTGAAATCCAAAGCACGTCTCCAGCTGTAATACAGCAGTGAAATCCAGGCTGTCTCAAAAGTGGTTTTGCAGGTTTCACTTAAAATCCATCCTTAAGACAACCGAAGGGATGGCACAGAACCAAACCGCCTGTGTGCCCGTGCCTGGCTGAACAGGACTCTGCAGGAGCACATCCCAGAGGGAGAAGCGCTGCAGAACCTGTTAGCCAGCACGTCGCCTGCCGCAGGTGGAAAGAATGGAACTGAAAATACCCCTGAAATGCGTGCAGTGCTGAAATGCGTCTGTGTGTCTGTGTTTGTATGCAGCTGCTGTTACTTACCCTACAGTAAATCTGACTGTTTATCCCTGCTTCCAATCCCCTGGCAGACTGCAATGGAGTGGACCAGGGCAACCGCCTTTCAGTTCGCCGCGGAGGTGCTGTTGCTCCTGTACCAGGAATCCCTGTTTACGGTTCGCACCGTGCATGAGTTGCTGTGGGGCTACAGAGACAAGCTCCTGTCAACCATCCACGTTCTGCATCCTGAGATCGATCCCACGTTTGGCTTCTTTAATAAGGTAACTGCTCTGCAAGGCTTTCAGAAGCTTTAAGTTAGGAGCTATGTCATTGCTACAGTGTTGGGACTGTCACGGCCAGCCAGGACGCTCCCAGACTGAGGCCGGCAGGCAGGCTGCAGAGGGAGCAGAAGGGCTTCCCCTTCAGTTTGCCTGTAGCTGGGCACTGGCGTGCGGCACAGCTGCAGGTGTTTTATCTCCTCCCTTTGTCGGGCTTCCCAAGGGTGGATGTAAACAGTTCCACTGCTGACCGGGCTCACTTGAATACCACGGTCTTTTTGGTGCCAGTTGTACGAGCTGTTACAAAATTTCCTGACCAGTTTCCTAGGCAGTGGTTAGTTATGTTACTTTTGTGCTGTTGCCATCGCATCGCTGGCTCCCTCAGTGTCTCTGACTGTAAGTCTACCTGGGCTTGTTTCTCAGAGGTCATCTGCAACGCTCAGGTTGTTTTCCGTGGGTTTATTTTGCTAAGGGCTGCTTTTTCAGCGGTGAATTTCAAAGGGGAAGAAAGGCTAACCTAGTGTTACGTTCCCTTCGCTTGGGAGGAGTGAGAGTTCAGCACGGTCACTCCCACCTTGTTTATGTTGGAGGTGGAGTTTGGTGGTTTGCACTCACTTCAGGGGAGTTCGTCGCTCCCAGGGTGGAGGTGAAGTGATGGCAGCTCAGGCTCCGGTCGCCCTGGCCAGGTGTTACAGAATGAGTGGAGTAATAAAAACTCACCTGTCTTTGCAGATGAATGGAACTGATGATGGAGAATATGTTTTCCTGAGCGGAGAAATGGACTACCTTAACTTCTCCAGGATTGTGGAATGGAAAGGGAAGGAGTAAGTCTTTCAGTGTGGTCAGGCCTCTGTCAAAATCTGCTCTTTTCATGTTCCTGATGAACAAAAATGTTCATCTTTACTTNAAAAAAAAAAAAAGATGTAGAAGGTCCTTTTAGTCTGAGGGTATTCTGGGATGGGTCATACAATTACAATTACGACAAGAAGACAGCCCTGCCCTTAGAGGGCAGACTGCTGTGACCACTCACCTCTGAGCCTCTGCCTGCCCCATGGCACTGCTCAGTGCTCTTTTAACCCTTTTTCTCTTTGCTTCATTTTCTTCAGGTCATTGAACTGGTGGACAACGAAGACATGTAACATGATCAACGGAACAGATGGGACATCCTTTCACCCGCTGATCAGCAAAGATGAGAACATTTATATCTTCTCTTCCGATTTCTGCAGGTAAGGAGAGGAAGAAGTCGTCACTCGGACTTCCCAGCAGGGCATTCGTGTCCATTCCTGTTGAGGTTCATGTTAGGCCAGTACTTCTCCTCCCGTTTAGCAGTGCTAGTGCTGAGTATTCATTTGGGCTATGAAGGACGAGAGAATTAAACCCAAGGAACACCCCAATCTGCATCAAGTTAAGGATGTGCTATTTCTGAAGAAAGAGAAAGTGAAGATTAAAAAGATGTCTGGAAAGACAGACTGGACAGCCTGGGAAGGCTTGTAATGAGAAGAACAGAAGGACTTACATGAACCTGCCTGAAGCTTCTTTCCCTACGAAATCCTCCTGTGTGCTCTGCTTTTGAGAGAGCACAGATTGCCTTCTGCAGAGATGCATGACTTGAAACAGTGCTAGGCAAAATGCAACAGTGTGCAGGAAAAAATGGTGTTTCTTCTCTTACATTCCACCTGCTTGTCTCCTCCCTTCGAATTTTTCCTGCCTGTGGAGGACAAAAATGGTCTGAAATTCTCTGTTGAAACCAGTACAGATGTGTGTTGTACTAAATTCAGGACCTGCCAGATTTGATCCTTCCCTCTGCTCTGTCTTGCCCAGCTGTTTTCCTCCCCGTAGCACGTCCTAGCGCTGCCTCGCACAGCACACGGTAGCAATACGGGGACCTGACTGAAACACCAAAATGCCGAAGGCAGGCATTGGTGTCCATGGACCAGCAGCAGGGTAGTGAGATGTGTGTGTGCTGGTCTGAAACCTGTGCACTGTAATGCAGAAGATTGCTGGAATGGGCTTAGGCCAAGCCCGTGGCTTACTGTAAACTTCAGTAAGCTCGCAGGCATCAGCAGAGACATCTGCAGCAGACACTGGCACGCGCTGAGGACTAGCAAATCTTGGTCTGGCTGTTCTTCCTTGCAGATCTCTTTTCCTGGTGTATGACAGCTCAGGAAGCGTTGCAGGCATCCCAACCTACCGCTTTGTGCCCTCTCCTATGGTGTTTGCCAACACCACCGTGAACCCCGACAACGCTGGATTCTGTCTGCCGCCAGGAAACTGCCCCGGTGCTGGCGTCCTCAACGTCAGCATCTGCAAGCAAGGTATGTTCCGAGGTGGTGGAGGCAGGCTGGAAGGCCATCCGTGGGAGCGTATTTCTTCTTTCTGTCTGAAATCTGTGAGGACAGTCCGGTGGGGCCTGCAGAGATACGGCTATACTCAGTGAGGTCAGCCACCAGCAAGCGGCTGTGGGGGTGGGTGGCGTTACACTGCAGTAGTGAGGAAGTGTCATCGAAGGGGCATTGCTGTGGGGTGTCCTGGGGTGTCCTCAGCTCCAGCAATGATTTCAATCGAATCAGAAGGAAGTACCAGTATCCGTACTGCACAGCTTGGGCATTTCTAGCCTGCTGTTACCCAGCTAGCTGTCACATCTGCCTCGGTGAATGAAAACAGTGCGACGGACCAGCACGCGAGCGTGAGACATGAAGCCATGATGCCGCTGCTCAAGGGGAAAATGGGCTTGCTCTGAGGACAGGCAGTCAGAGTGCTATCTCTGCAGCCCCAGAGCGGACCTGTCTTTTATTGCGAATGCACAATGTGAAGAGTTAAGAGGTCCTCAAAGATTTCTTCAAATCCTGCTCTTTTTTGAATGGTGATTTTGTACGTTTTCACATTCCAGGTGCTCCCATATTTCTGTCAGCTCCCCATTTTTACCAAGCAGAGCAAAAGTTTATAAACGACATAGAGGGCATGCACCCGATGAAGGAATATCACGAGACATTTGTGGACATCAATCCTGTGAGTACAGCCTTCTTTAGAGGGTCGTACGGGCGAATCCAAGCTTAGGTCACCTTCTCGGGTGGCGTGTATCAGCGCAGCCCCATGGACCACAGCCAAGCTGTGCTAGCTTATGCGGAACTGTTTGTATTTGCTTGCGTAGAGCAAACTTTGCTGGATAACAAGGATTAAAGTGCTTTTCCTATCACGCTAGAGATGCCGTCAGACTGCTGTCGGTGAGGTGAATCTCAGCCCGCTCTCCCAGCCACTGGGTATTGCCCTGAGTGCATTTTCCCTCAGCTGAAGAAGCTAGGTGTGTGGGCTGAGAGCAAATGAGTAAAGGCGCAGTGCCGTGGAGCCACGGAAGGAGAGGCACACGTAATGTGGTCATTATGTCTCTCGTGGAAGTTTGCAGAGTTTTTGGTAGTCTCACTGTGAGCTGTCAGAAATAAAGGGAGCTTGCAGCTGGTGCTCTGTGGTGTTACCCTGTTCTCTAGATCCACGCATCTGAAGGCAGATCAGGGGAAAGGGCAAAACCGTGGCCTGCCTAGTTTACAGGAAGAGAGTAGCCTGACCCATGAGGCTGTGATGGGTAGCATGGGCAGGAGGAAACTGCGGGGTTGTACTCTCCTAAATCCTATTATTTCACATTTACTTTTTTATTATTATTACTTAAAATTCACAGCTTCCTTTTATTCCCCAGCTGACAGGGCTCGTCCTGCAAGCAGCCAAGCGGATGCAGATCAACATTCACGTCAGAAAATTACCTGAATTCTTGTAAGTGCTCTGCTGCCGGGTGGGTATCTCAGATCTGATTTGATACTCAAACTGAATCTGTCTGCGGTGCTCAGATGGAATATTGCTTGGGGTGAGAACGGGAGAGAGAGAAATCCAGTCAAATCTGAATTGCAAATGTCCTCTCTCAGTCACAGCCCAAGTGGCTATTGCAGTTCCTTCTGCAGAGTAAGGACAGCATTCAAGGCAGGTCACTGGACACAAGTTACACCTGATCCTTGCGGTGGCATCAGGCGCACACGCTGACATGAATCCAAGAGAGGGCCTGCCACAGCGGAGTGGGGCTGCAGCTCGAGGAGCTGCCGCTCACTGCAGCAAGGACGTGGCCATCCTACTCTTCGCAGCTTTTCGGAGGCAAAACCGCGGCGGTTGCCATCATTTCTCAGCAGTGGTAGCATGGAAACCAGCAGAGAAGGCATGCCCCCTTCAGAGCAGAAGATCAAGCGGTGTGTCCCGAAACGGCACTTGGGAGAGAGGGCTTGTTTGGTCGGCTCCTGCCAGTGCTGTGGATTATAACTAAAAAAGAAGTGTTTTAATCCCAGTCCTTCTGGGGACGCTCGATGTTTCTTCAGACTGGCACCACCTTGTTTCCTGGTGCCTCAGAGCTGTCGCATTAACAGAATTTAGGAGTAGGCTGTGTGCCAAACCTTTTTATTTGTGCTTTGTGCACGCTGTGTGACAGACGGTGGTTTCTGTGTTTCACAGCTACGAGTAGCCTTCAGCAGCAGCTTGCTGTATAGCATTCCTGCTGACGGGCGCGAGTCTGTCCTTCAGGTCGTTGTGAAGGAGCCTCTGTGGGTCCCTCGTTTTCTCTCCCCACCGTATCCCAAACCAGAAATAAGTTAGCGTCTTGGAGACTGAGATTGTTCCACTCTAGTGGGAAGGTGAAAATCAACAGTAAAAAGGAGCAGCCTGGGGTTTCCTTAGGGCCAGTTTCCTCATCCATTGTTCTGTTACAGTCTGTCTTCAGAACCCCGAAAAAAGCATAACTCCTTCCTGTTGTTTTTTCACGCAGTGAAACAGGCAACATCCGAACACTGATTTTCCCGGTGATGTATATAAACGAGGTAAATCTTTTCGTTATTTCTTTTGCGGCGTTGTGGTGTGTTTATGCTTTGAATAATGCTGTCCTTGAGCTAACCATGAAAAAAATGCTTTTTTTCATCTCGTTTTGTATAGGGATAGGTAGGAAGGAATACAGGATAGGCAGGAAGCATCGTTCTGCTCATGTTTGAGCCTCGCATTAAGTTGGATTCTGGAGAATGCTGTGTCAGGTAGTCTTTTGAGTTGCAGAGGCTTGCAGGAGCACACCTCTGTTTGTGCAGACCTCTGTGAATGCAGCAGTGGCACAGCCTGTGCTGCAGTTGGATCAGGGAACACTGGAGGGGAGCAGCTTTGATGATACATCGCCATCGCTCCAGGCATTCCTAAACTGGGCATTCCAAGCCGCTGCTTTCTTTAGAGGTGCAGACCAGATTTTCCCTCTGGCTACGGAAGGAGAGCTAGGGTTTCTTAGAGGGGAGGTGGAGTACGAAGCAAGGAGGCAGAGGTGGGTGGGTGTGGGAGTGTTGTTACCTTACCCCTCACAAAAGTAACATGGCCTAATACGAAGAACCGACATAACACTGTTTTTTTTCTCTCTTCATTGCTGTCTGCTCCAGAGTGTTCTGATCGATGAAACCTCTGCCAGCAAACTCAAGCAAGTCCTGCTGGAAGCCAGTGTTGTAACTGGGATCCCCTTTGTAATCATGGCAATAGGAATTGTTTGTGGGATTATTTTTATTGTGCTTGTGTGCAGGTCCAGGGGAGTCAGTGAAGAGGTAAGTAACAGTTGAGTTTGGCCTTGTTTACTGTACGTTTGCCTCTGTCTGGTTTTCTTCTGGTTGATTTTACTTCTTCAGTGTCTTTCTACACGCAAACATTTTTATGTGTTGTTTTTGTTTAAAACGACCTCTCTAGGGAAGGGATGTTTTAATAGACTCAGAATAAATGCACCAAAACAAAGGAGCGCAACTAATACGGGAAACAAACGTGGTAAGGCAGGCAGTACCTCGTGTGCCTCATTCCCTTGCTGGTAGTAGCAGTAGAAAAGAAAACCAGCCTGACTAGAGGACCCTGAAGGGTCAGATGCAAATCGTTCACCGTGTTTGATGACAGGTTTAATTGATCTGACAGTGTGTTCAGTAGAAACCATTGTCTGGTGGCAGCTGATTATTTTTCAGAGTCATAATGCAAATTTATGACCGAAGAACAGATGAATTTTACAGACAACGGCACGCAGATAGTTCGGACCGGACCATACTGATTTGCACGCCCCTTTATGAAAAGCTCTGTTACAAAATGACGTGCCGCCATTACGGCTGTTAGCTAGCAATGATGAAAGCCAAAACTTCGCCCCAAGGCAAGGCAGAAGGGTTCAGATGAGACAAATCCTTTGGTTAGAGGAACAGGCTGGGTACTCTAGCAGGCTGCTTTCTCCCTGTAGCTGCTGTGGTCTCAGTGTGCTCTTGCTTCAGTGATGTTGCCCAAGTACCTCCCGAAAGCCATGTGAAACTGAGCTGGGAAGTAGGAGCCAAGAGCTTTTTCCTTTCCTCTTTGGAGTTTCGGAAATCCAGCTTCTCCGCTGGGGAAGCCCCCTCGTGGGCCATGTGTAAATTTTCCCGTATTGCACATTTTCTCTCTTTCAGAGCACTGAGGAAGAAAGGTCCCCGCTCATCAGGACATAGGACGTAGGTCTTCATTAATACGTGAGCTTGGAGAATAAATTATTAGAGCTGACCTAATACCAACTACCACGACCCAGTGTTGTCCACTGTGGAGTAACGATTGTGTCAAGGGTGACTTTGAGAGGTGGAAGAGAATCCGCACTGTCATCAAGGGAGGAGCCTTTTCTTACCAGCTAAGTTACAACTTCAAAACTACATCTTAAAACTGCTCGAGAACCTGCTTTTTTCAACCCTGCGCTCTCTTGCACCTGCACTGACGCTCACAGACGATCATAACCACTATATCAGCGAAACCAAAAGGGCCTGACTCGCTACAGGAGCGACAGGGCTGAGGGGCGCACGTGGCCTGAGGAGCGTGGGCTGCACAGAACCCTTGCGGAGGCACAGCGGGTTCCGTGTCCCCCAGGAACACCTGCCACTTTCCCCTAGGCCCAGCGTTGTCCTTTCTGTAAAGCGCTGCGCTGCTCACTCCCAGTATGCACTGACCGTGTGTTGTCACCATCGGTCCTGCCATGGAACTGGTTTGTACAACTCATCCAAAACGCCGAGTGGAACTTTGTCAAGTGCCCGTAGCTGTCGGGGAGGAAGAGGCCAACGGGTGGACGTGCTTTTCCGTACAGACCTTGTAGCTGTTCTAACTCTGCACAGGATCCTATTGCATGTTACTGATATCCTTAAGATTTGTTTGTTTGTTTTCCCTTCAGCTTAAAAACAAAACCAAACAAGCCACAGAATTCACCCTGATGGTGGGAGGTGCAGGGATGGGGTTCTTTTTCTCACTGGTGTTTGTGTCACCAGTGTTATCAGCTGTGTGGTTTAATATGAATGCAGATTTGTCGGTGACGTCGGTTGCTCAGGAGAAAAGCACACCTCCAAGTTTAGGTATGGGTAGGGCTTTGAAAAGCTCTAACAATTTTTAACTTGCCAAGGGGAAACTTGTTTTAAAAAATTCCGAAAGTATTTTTTTTTACCCTGATGAAAGGAGTATCCCAACTGAGAAGTATTTCCATTGGATCTAGACAGCGAAACACAATGTAAAATGTATTATTTTCTTCTAAATAGAGATCCGTTGTTTTCCACTGGCGCGGTCTGGGCTTCTTCTCTGCCTGGCTGCCGACGCGTGCAGCCCTTCTGCTTGCCTGCAGCCAGCTCCCTCCCACCCGGACCCCTCGGGCTGGCTGCAGCTCTCGGTGCTCGGCTTCGGCGGAGCACACGGGGCAGCCCCGGCCCCCCCGGGGCCCTG
>VXAV01010284.1:396592-432212 GCA_013399715.1 Alectura lathami | reverse complement strand
CGTCGTGCCGCCGAGCGCCGTCCGGTTGTTGCGGGCCGTGCCCTGGGGCGGGCGGGACGCGGCAGCTCGCGCGCCTGGAGCCCTTCCCCTGGGACTAACGCCGCCTTGCTCTCTCTCTGCTTCACGCTCGGCAGGATTTGGTGGGCTTGAAGCCACAAACTCCACCGCCAGCGGGTTTAGTTTTGGGGGTTTTGGACTAACTGCTAACCCCGCGGTGAATTTTAACATTGGGAATTTCGGTGTTTCCACCACCTCAACCCCGCCGTTCAGTTTTGGTAACAGTCTGGCGAGTGCAGGTAGATAACGCGTAACTACTTGTTCTGTGATAAGTGTTGACGGCAGGGGTCCAAGAATTGCATTCCTGACTCAGATTCTGCGCTAAGCTTCCTTCGTACCCAGCGGAGGCTGGAGATAAAGGCTCTGCAAGCGGAACGGGCTGGAGAGCCAGACACTCACAGGGTTGTGGGTTTTTTTTTTTTCGCTTATTAAATTCTCCAAAAATAGCCGCTGAGGGGAAATAACCATGCACCAAACGCTCAGGCTCTGAACTGGGAATGAATCGTGGCACCCTGCCAGCCGTACCTGGTCTAAAGTCGAGAGATTCTTGGACTGCTGCACTCATGCTCGTCATCCCCCCCGTGTCTCCTCATCGGCCTCCCGTTGGTTATCATGAACACGCCGCGCCTCAGTCGTTTCTGTGGAGAAACAAATTTTATACGATCAGCACCAAAAACGCACAGCCCTCGCTGCCGGCTCTGTTCCTAGAACACCACTCTGCCCCCCGGCACGGCTAAACCATCCCCTGGGGGGTCTCACCCAGCGTGACGCACGCGCCGGGGGCTGGCTCCGAAAACCCTTCGTGGCCCCGTGTAGCCCCATCGATTCTGAGCGACCAGCTGATAAATTTCGAGTTCACCCTTTTCCATTTCATAAAAAAAAAAAAATGCTGGATTGCGTGGATTTCTTCTGCTTTTTCTCGTACAGAATTAGCCCTTGGGTCTCGTTGCCGCTGCTCGTATAGGAGTTCTGCCCATCCCACAGCGTCATCACTCCCTGTGCCAGAGTGCTGTTGCCTGTTCTGTGCGCTCGAGGGACCCGTTTGTTTTTGGGTGGCATGAGTGCTGTCAGACTGCGTGTCGTGAGCTGGGTTTGAACTACTCCCGGGGAACTGGGACACGTAACTGTGTTCAGTAGCTCGCGCTTTTGGATCCTTTCCTAAGAAAGGATGCGAAATTGCTACAAGTCAACCTAAAAATTGTGCCGCCTGATGGCATTCTGCTAGGGCTGGCTGGGAGGGCTGAGACCTGAACGTAACAGGGAGCAGCTCTTGCATCCAGTTGTGGAAAGATGTTTGTGGAATGAAAACAGTGTGCACGTATACAAGAGGCTGAGCGCGGCAGGTCTGAACAGACAGTTTTCTTGCCGTCGACGTGTGAGTGGGCCTGGCAGCATCTCTTTGACACGTGCTGTGTGCTAGGCTGTCTGTCTTCACTTGAAAATCTGCCTGAGACCCAGAGATTGGGTGCTGTGGGACTAGCCAGGTGCTCCCCGGGCTGCGCGCAGGGCCACAAAGGGGTGGTGCGGCGGCATCTAGCACACCTCTGTCAGCAGGATGAGGGGGGAGGTTTAGGGAGGTTTTGTCTGTCAGGGAGCGGAGCCTGGGCCCTGCAGGCCAGCAGCTGGCTTTCCAGAAAGCCAGTGGGAGGCTAATAGCTTCGGTGTCTGTTTCCCTCCGGATAATGGCAGAACCTCAAGGCGAGGTCTGATGGGGGAGGCTGCCACGTGGTGGGGAAAGTCGCCCTGGGAAAAGACTTTACCCCTGTGTGGGAAGGAATCATCGCTCTGCAAGCCTTCCCATGTAGGCACGGCAGCCGCGTGCACCCTGGCCTCCGGGCTCAGTTGGTTTCTTTGTGTCTTTGCTCTTAAGACTTCAGAAACCTCAGAAAAGCCGGTAAACATCAGATTGCTTATTAAACGCTTAGCAACAACACTAACTGGTAGGAATGCTTCCAGCCAATCGAAGAGCTACTGTTGCAAGCTGTGTCCCGCACTGAGGAAAGCATGTCCTGCTGTGGGGGGGGACAGGGCCTTGGCTACCTGCTGCTTTGCTGTTTGCATTCCCCACGCGCCACGGGTGCATTGGCTTTCTGGTTCCTGTTTTCTCCCCCGTTGCCTTGGACAGCGAGCTCGGTCCCCATGGTCAGTGTGAACCACGTGCCTGTAGCATAACACATCCATCCCTCAGCATCTCATAACACCCGCTGAAGCGTGCGCTCACCTGCCACGTTGTGCACGGCCGCCTCTCGCCGCGCGCAGCCTGCCTGACCTCACGCTTTGTTCCTTAGGTGCATTTGGCGGATTCGGGACAACCACCACCACCGCGGCGCCAGCATTTAGTTTTTCTGCTCCCACCAACACGGGCACCGGCGGTAAGAGAGCACAAGTTGGACAGTATTTACTTCAGAACGGAGCATGGCGTCAGCCCTTCATCGTTAACGCTTTGCAGCTCACGCGTACCTTTCTCCTGTTCTCAGTAATTCTTTCCTTATTTCCCCAGGACTGTTTGGTGCCACCCAGAACAAAGGCTTTGGCTTTGGTACTAGTTTTGGCACGGGAACTGGAACCGGCTTGGGTACCGGGTTGGGAACCGGGTTAGGCTTTGGAGGCTTCGGTACCCAGCAGCAGCAGCAGAGCAGTAAGTACGGCCTACCCCTCGTCTGCGCTTCGGTCGCTAAGGACGGGGTGAGACTGCAGCTGGAGCTCGAGAGGTGGGGCTGGAGGGATGGTAAAAGGAGTCTGTTACATTGAGCTTCGGCTGCATGGAGGCTTCAGAAATCTGGCTTTTGAAATAGGTACATCTGCAGCCCTTGCCTTTTACTTAAACGAGAGCTGGAAGGAGCTCCTGCTGACAGCGTTTGCCCCTCTGGTTTAGCAGCGATACGGAGCAGTCAGGGAGCTGATGGCAGCCGTCACGGCCTCCTTAGGGGTGGGAAACCACGCTCAGCGCAAGCAGACGTGAGCTGGGTAAGGAGCGACTGCAGGCTCTGAGCCCACCGAACCTGTAATAACAACTTACCTTTCACGTGAGGTTATTGAAGGTACCAGGCTGTGTCACGGGTGAATACAGATGTCTCATTTAAACACGAAAGAGTGAGCACTTTAGCTCAGCCTTCAGGAACTTCTCGCTGATAAAGACTGGATGTAAAAAGCACTGATGCCAATTTACTTACTGTTTGCATTTCTTTGGCTTCTCAAAATGTGAAAAGCAGCGAGACCAGTGCTGTGCAGACAGTATGATAGCAAGCAAGCCTGTCTGTTGGTGCAGGAGCTCATTCTTTCTCTCCCCGCCTGCTGCAGCGCTGGGAGGAGGCTTGTTCAGCCAGCCGGCTCAGGCGCCCGCCCAGTCCAACCAGCTCATCAACACCGCCAGCGCCCTCTCGGCACCCACGCTGCTGGGGGACGAGCGGGATGCCATCCTGGCCAAATGGAACCAGCTGCAGGCCTTCTGGGGCACGGGCAAGGGCTACTTCAACAACAACATCGCTCCAGTGGAGTTCACGCAGGAAAACCCCTTCTGCAGATTCAAGGTACGAGTCACTCGCCTGCTCGCAACAAGACCTGGAGTCTTTCTTCATTGTTCTGCCTCTCAGAAAAACCCTCCGAGGGCCCGGTCTGTGCACGCTGTCTTAAATGTCTCAGCCTGTAGGTCTTGATCCTCTGCAAATCTCATGCCTGCTGACTGTCTTGCTGAGCTTTGGGTTTGCGGATTTGGGTCAGGCTGGGCATGGTGATACCCTCCTTGCCCAAGCTGATCCTTTGAAGTGCAAACTTTCTAAGCCAGACGTAGGTTAATGCTTAGTTAGGGCTAGTTTTGGTGTTCATACCATGACCTTTCTGTCAAATCTGCGTGTCAGCTCAGTGCGTGCATAGCAGCCGTTCGGCTTCTCTTACGTGACCTCGGTGGCTGTTGGTAGTGCACATGAAAACCTGCTTTCTTGTAAGCTGTCACCTGAGGCAGCTTTAAAGCTTTATGGGTGTTCAAAAAACGGCAGAATGTAAGTTCTGCGATGCAAAATCAGTGATGTTTTTCTTTTGAGGCAGCAGGAGGAATGGATAGCTTACGTCAGGAGCAGCTGTAGCTCCAGCAGGGTGGAGCCTTTTCTCTAAAAACATCACGCTTTGTCCCTGTAGTGCCAAATTCTTCCTTAGCTGTCCCCATCGTGCTCCCTGACACGAGAGCCCAGCAGCAGCAGGCAGGTTCTGGGAGGCTCGGCCTTGCTGGCATAACCCTCTGCTGGCAGAGGCCAGGCTTTGGCACGCGCCCCCAGCTCGTGTCCCTCTGCAGCTGGGACTGCACGAGGGGAAAGGCACGGATCACCCACACGCCGTGATGGGGCCCTAAAAAGCGCCCCTTGCCCAGCGCGTCACTGGTGCAGGAATCCTTAGGCAAGGTGAGGTGAAAGCTGCCTGCTCTGCTTCTGCTAACCATGAGTTACCAGCGTAGGTCTTCCATACAAGTTGATTTTGGAGCCAGCAGGGCTTCTGAAACGGGGAGGATGTGCCACCGCTTGGCACAGACGGCAGAAGGGGCTCCTGCGTCACTCTGTGGCGCTGGATTAGAGGATTACTTTTAAAGGGGGATTGATTTTATGTTTCTGCACCTCTAGATGTGTTGTGACGCACATTTGCAACCAGTTGCTCAAAAAGCGGAGGCCTTTGTCCTGTTTAGTCCCCCCCCTTCGTGCCATGTAGATGTGTTTCGCTGAGTCACGTATCCCAGCTTTCCGGTTTGCTCGTTTGCAGGCTGTGGGTTACAGTTTAATGCCCAACAACAAAGATGAAGATGGCCTCGTGGTCTTGGTCTTCAACAGAAAAGAAACAGACATTCGGAGCCAGCAGCAGCAGCTCGTGGAGTCACTGCACAAAATTCTGGGAGGAAACCAGACCCTCACTGTCAACGTGGAGGGTGTTAAAACAATGCCCGATGACCAGTACGTGAGCTTGGCCCGGTTCTGCCTTTTCTTCAGGGTTGCATGTTACCAAAAGGGCTGGCACCTCGTCTCCTCGCTACGTGGTGGTGGTGCCTTTGTCTTGATTTTAGATCTGTTGGCCCTGAGTGTAATTTCATATCTCGTTTCTCCCTGCTTTTCCTTAAGGCGCCAAGACCATTTCTCTCTCCTGTGCCTATCATACTTGTTTTTGCTGGAGCGCGCAGCTGAGGACCCTCAGCTTCTCTAGACCCTGCTTAGCAGCAGAAATGGGAGATGGCACTGGTGTTCCTGCTTGTTACTTGGCCACCATTTATTCCTTGTTTTTGAAAGACCAAAGCTTTTAGGTTATTCTTGGTGCAGTACTGCTCTGGCTGTGTAGTGCGTCTGTTAAAACTGGGGGGAACTGTACTTCCGCGGGCTATCTGCAGTGTTTTGGCTGTGCTGCGTTAAGCCCTAGAGGTACTGGCATGTTTACCTCAGCTAAGGGAGTTCACCATCAGCTGGGAGAGGCAGTGACTTTGGTTTAGGTTCGTTCTTCGTTGTGTCAGCCTCTGTAGGCCGCTGCTTTGTCTCACAGTGGGTGTTTGTCTTGCTCAGGACAGAAGTGATCATCTACGTCGTCGAGCGTTCGCCCAACGGCACTTCGAGGAGAGTTCCAGCAACCACCCTGTACACCCACTTTGAGCAGGCCAACATCAAGTCGTCCCTGCAGCAGCTGGGGGTCAGCCTCTGTATGGCCAGGACGGAGCTCTCACCAGCCCAGGTCAAGCAGCTCCTTCAGAACCCTCCTGCCGGTATGTGGCCTGGGGTTGCGCGGGGCGGCTCTCTGGGCAAAATAGCTGCACAGCAGCAGACTGTGCGTGATGTGGCTATTGTCTGACGGAGTTGAAAAACAAAAAGCCACGTATCAGAACAGATGCATCCTTCACTTGCTGCTTTTTTGGGGGGTGGCGTCTCAGCCTATATCCGTACATTACATGGCCACAGGTGGTCAGGGAACAGCTTAGTTTTGGCTTGCTGTTTGTGCCGTTTCATAGGGCAGTTGCAGCGTGTTCTCCGTGCCTGTAAAGCGCCACGTGCAGCACTTGCAGGGAACTCCCTGCAGGGGCTCAGGGAGAGCAGTGGGTGATGTCGCAGGTGCACCCTGAGAGGTGAGGTTTGGTGTTAAGGCAGCAGGCTCTGTGCAGGATGGCCTGGAGCGCTGCACACTAAGGAGCTCCATGCTTACGGTACACAACAGCTGACAGCTCTAGACTGCTCTTCAAGGTGTTCTGAAGTTGCTGAATTTTCAGCCCTTTGGGAGATTAGGTTTGCTTGGTTTTTTTTTTTTTTTTGTCATGTTTGGTCAGAAAGTCAATTGCCTCCATATCCATCTGTTCCCCCACCTCAGCATACTTACACAGGTGCATTTCATACACTGATCTGATCCGCAGTGAGGTTTGGAGAATGTAATGCTCGTGGCGTTGAACTACCGTGCGTTCAGCTGGCTTTTAGTTTGCGTGTTTACATGATGAAGCAGCTCATGGCAAAACAAGCGACTGTTCTATGAACAGATGAGTCCTCAGTACTTAGATTTTTTTTTTCTTTGTGTACAGTAGCACCTTGGAAATGAGAGATGGTCAAAGTCGCATGCAGTAGAAAGAAATCTTTAAGCGTGGATTGTATGCTTAGATGAGTGTTGGCGGTTCCTTCCCTGCCCTTTAAGGCCAGCGGGAGTGTGACTGCTGCGTGGACCAGACTATGTGCCATAGCCCAGGACCAGGAGTTTAAGAACTACCCTCATATCGTTAACCTTAATTTGTACGACAATCACTGAGCATATTGCATGGGGTTTGTGCTTTTTCCTAGTATTTTTCTTGCTTAACAGCTGTAAGATGTTTGTTCAGATCTGCCTGTACTAAAAGCTGTTTTATTGTGTCATTTTAAGGTGTCGACCCTATTATATGGGAGCAAGCCAAAGTTGATAATCCCGATCCTGACAAGTAAGTCCAGTCGCCTGTCCAGCCATCACAGGAGTGAGTGCTTGTGTACTAACCTTCAGGTAACTGCTAAGAAACCTGGCAGAGAACAACTGTGCCCAGTCTGGTACGATCTGAAGCCATGAGGTGATGCTTGCCCTGATCCCTTCACCTGTTACGGTGCTTAAGAGGAGCTGTGAAGAAGAGCCTGACCCATGTTACCTGAATTGCGGTGCCCCCACCGTGTGGCCTAGCTATTGTGACAGTTCCTTTTTTTGCCATCGTTATGAGCTTTTCCTCTAGCTGGGGTACTCGTGTACCCTCCAGTGGCTGCAGGTAACATAGGCTGATTTCCTTATGAATAGTGAGCACTCAACTTCACAGAACGTACCTTGACTTACCAACAGCCAAGATCCCTTGTAACTTCAGATTGTATTTGTAATTATTCATCTATCTGATGTGTCTAATACCAAAATGTGTTGTAAGAAATACTTCTTTTCTTGTAGGCTTATTCCTGTGCCCATGGTGGGTTTCAAAGAACTGCTGAGAAGGTTGAAGGTCCAAGATCAGATGACCAAACAGCACCAAACTCGATTAGACGTAAGGTTTCTCATCTTTATCGCGACTACTTGCTGCTGCTGAAGGATGTGACATAAAACGAGCCCCCCTCCTGTGTGTTGAAAACTGAAGGCGGCAGGCACCATGTGAATGGGGCTGTGACTTGTTTTTTTTTGTGGTTGTTTTTTTCCTTCTTGTTGTTCCTTAATATATTAGTTAATTTGGCCCAAAGAAAATGAGCAGTGTGTTCTGGGGCTTGTTTTTCCAGGCTCAAGCTCACTGTGTTGTTACAGGCTAAATCAAACTTGGATTGTCACAGTGGCAGCATCGAGTTACATTTACTTGGACTTAAATTTGGGCACCCAGAGTTTTTATGCCTTCTGGAAATCCCACTTGCTTATGAAAATAAAGAGAACCACAACGATAAAGGTCCAGCAAAAAGCTTTTTGACAGCATCTTTTGCAAGGACCTTAGGTCCCGGTTTCAAATTAGGACTAATGTGCTCTGTTACCAGAAGCTCTGACGACTTCCAACCAACTCATGTCCTCTGCAGATAATCTCAGAAGATATCAGTGAGCTGCAGAAAAACCAGACTACCACTATGGCAAAAATTGCCCAGTACAAAAGGAAGCTGATGGCGCTGTCGCACAGAACGTTGCAGGTAACTCACCCTGACGCGGTGGTGCCAGGAAGCAGACCGAGGGGGGCCGGGATCCCAGCGTGACCTGTGCAGTCGTGTGCACGGCCAGCGTTGACAATGACATTCTGGCTTCATCTGAACGATGTCAATGGAATTAACGTGCAGAGCTGTCAGGGAGAGCTTCAAATGCGCAGCGTGCCTCTGCTCTGGGAGCTTCCTCGCTTGCTCAGATGCTGTGGGGCTGCCCGGAGAAAAATCTGATGAGCGAGTTGCCGGAGGAAGAGCAAAAAGAGATGTGGTCTGGCTGGGGGGGAGGAGATGAGCAAAGTCTTCTCTAATGAACCTGAAAGGCTTCTTTTGCAGGTGTTAATAAAGCAGGAGATCCAAAGGAAGAGCGGCTATGCCATCCAAGCAGACGAGGAACAGCTTTGGGTGCAGCTGGACACGATTCAGTGTGAGCTGAACGCACCCACACAGTTCAAGGTGAGTGGTTCACAGAGCTTCACCCAGGACCTCACCACCAGCCCTGTTTTCCTTCCTCACAAAATAATGTTTGCCAAACCATGCACGTGTTCCTTGTGGAAGCCTTTCAAAAGTCCAGCAGTATCCCTTGTTGGAGAGTCGTATTTGGTGCCGCGTGACTGATGGGTGTTTAAGTATTTTTGAATGTTTAGCCAGCCACAAAACAAAGTGATCAGTAACTGGAATAAGCAGCAGCGCTTCCTGCCCTGGTGCCCTGGAGTGATGCCTGCTGGAGCTGTGGCAGATGTCAATTAGTTGTGTTTAATTTCAGCCTCTCTCTTCCCAGGGCAGACTGAATGAGCTCATGTCCCAGATCAGGATGCAGAACCACTTTGGAGCCGTGAGGGCGGAGGAGCGCTATTACATCGATGCAGACCTCTTAAGGGAAATCAAACAAGTAAGCGTTACCTGGTAGAGCCCCAGGATACTCCAAGCCTCATAATGCAGCCAGCTAGGCGCTGATCTGGGAGATGGCTAGAATGTTGTGGCGTTGGTTTGATGATGAAGTCCTTTTCCCTGTTCTCAGCGACAGTGCCCCAAGGTTGTATGAAGCCATGCTATGAGCACAGAAAATGCTGCTTTTCCTCCTGTATGATGTAGTTATGCTGGGTTGTTCAGTGTGCCAGGGCTCCCAGGCAGGGCTGCTTTGAGAAATGATGTAAAATCTGTGTAGTTAACCAACACTCACGCTGGTTTTTCAACTGCCTGCAGCATCTGAAGCAGCAGCAGGAAGGCCTGAGTCACTTGATTAGCATTATAAAGGATGACTTGGAGGACATCAAGCTGATAGAGCACGGGCTGAATGAGAGCATCCCCATCAGAGGAGGAGTCTTCAGCTGACCTGGCAGATGCTGCTGGAACACGTTGTTATGCTGGATGGAATGTGTTATTGGAGTTCATGGCTCACCTTCCGAGGCCCAAACTGGTGAAGTGAAATGAAATGTGCGTCTTCAGCAGCAGTGGTGTATTGGCTGTTAGCTTCAGAATCAGGCAAGCCTCTTCCAAGCTTCTGAACTTGACCTTTGGAAGGTTTCTATTTTATAAAGCTGTATATGCTTTAATAAAAGAAGGAAAACTGAATCTGTTCAGATACCATTTTACTATAAACCTATATGTACTATTGTACATTTTCTCTTGTTTTGTTACTACAGCATTGTCTTAGAAATGCAGTGCTGAGGGCATTGTTCCACGTGTGACTTGGGTTGTGGAAAGCTCAGCCTGCCTCCGTGTTTTTGTCAGAACAGTCCAGTACCGACGCTAGGTAAGCAGCTCACCTGAACCATCACGGACAGGGGTGGTGGAGTGTTGCTGTAGCAATGCTGGTCTCTGTAACGCTGTAGGCTGGGGGGCAGTCTCTGGGAAGTTGGCATTGCCAGGGTCTGCCCTTCGTTTGGACTGTTTACATGTGTGACTTCTGCAAAGCTTTTCTGCCCCTCACCTAACAACAGAATGGCTAGATGTTGTCTTCTGCCTTTTTTGTTTTTTTCATTTCTGGAGATCAATAAATTCAGTCTGACTTTGTAATAATGCGTGCATGGTGTTGGCTTCTTTTAAGCTCAGTGACACTGCGCGGCTTCCAGCAAGCCCAGGTTAATGCACTTCACTTCCTCTAGGCACTGCATGTGCCAAGCTGCACAGCCTGATCCCTGCCCTAAAGTACAAGGCCACACCCCATAGATCCTACCTGGTACCAAGTACTGCAGAGTGGTGCTAGAGGCACTGGAGAACAGCTTTTTTTCCCCCCCCCCTTGAGTGGGGGCACTGGAGAACAGCTTTTTTTTTTTTTTTTTCTTTCCCCCTTGAGATTTCTTTTTCCTCACTGCAAAAAGAAGTCACTGAAAATAACTGAAAGAAGAATGCATTCCGACCTTGCCTTAGAGCCAGAATTTTGTTCATTAGCCACAACAACTAGATTACAAGAGCCATGAGAGTAGTTTAAGTAAGTGAAGACTTCTACATGGCAACCCTGCTAGAATGACGGTACTGCAACTCTGAGGGAGTTTCTGTTTTCTCTGCAAACACCTCATTTCAAAATCTAAACATTCCCCAGCTTTTCAAGCTGCCGTTGTTCCATGCTTGGAAAATGAAACTATCTCAAGCATGCAACAGCATCGCTTTAACTAGGTGCTCCTTGGTGCCCAAAGGGCACTCTCAGCAGATTTTTAACAGCCCTGCGTCAGGTGTGCACAAAAGAGATAGTCTATTTTTCAAACATGTTGCTCCATGAATTTAGTGGCTGTATTTCTCTGCAGAAGAGGAACAATGGGAGAAGTAGTGCTGCTGCTAGCAAGAGCTGAAGAACTAGAGAAGGCATGAAGAGCCCAGAACCAGACATCTAGAAAAGGGGTTTATTAATGCTCGAGCAGTTGTTAGTCGGTTAAAACGCTGCCTTCAAGAAAGAAATATCTTTACTTCCATTTTACTCAACTGGAATAGACCTGTACAATTTCATGACATGCATCGACAAGGGAAGTTTAATTGCATCTCCCTCTGAGCAGGGTTTTCTACTTACAACACAGCTCCTTTTTAAACACGGTCAGAACTGAAGTGCAGATAGCTATTTCACTGTCACCTTCCCAACAGGGAACGCAGCTGTTGGCTGGGTGGTCCCAGTCTTCAGCAAAGCGCTACAGGCACCTGCTTTCCCTCTCGCTGTTCCGCAGCTGCGGGCATGCTCTGCAGTTAGGTGGAAGCACTCCTCCTGGCTTTGCAGACAAGGCGTTGGACGTGACGACCCGCAGCGGGCTCTCGCTACTGAGACTGCCTGACGAGGCGGAAGGCTTCCAGGAACTCGTTGAAGTCAATGTTGCCGTCCTTATTGAAATCAATGCTGCGCACGAGGTCGTTGATGCCGTCGTCTGTGAGTTCAATGTTCATGTGGGAGCTGAACAGCTTCCAGGTCTGGTGGAACTCCTCGAACGAGATGAGACCTGTAGGGCAGGAAGGCACAGCCACCTCAGCACGGGGCTGCCAGCCCCTGCTCCCCCTAAAAGGGGGAGCTGGCTTTCACATGCTGCTACTAGCTAGCGTGGAGAGCAAAGGATAAAATGCAAAATAAAAGCAGCAAAGAGACATTGTTCAACTTGCGAGAACAAAAAAGACAAAGCCTTGTCTTTCCTCCTTCCCAAAGTGTTTTGCTGGAGACAACTGCTCCTAGGCAGGTAACACTCAGAATCCAAAGACGCTGCGTTACCAGTCATTGTTCTCACCACAGTTTTTTTCTGCTGAACTCCTCCAGACAAAAATAGCTATTAATTCTCTGCCCAAGCTGCACAATGCCTCCTGTTTGTGGAAATGTGCAATGACAACACAGAAGCTCGTGAGGCAGTAACCCTGACGTAGGAAGGAAGATGCATGCCCTAAACCACAAAATCAAAATGCTTTAGTAGATACTAAAGGAAGACCAGAAGTAGAATGGAATGCAGCGCAGTGGCCAACACGCCCTGCCTGCCTCCTTACCCGAATGATCTCTGTCGATGATCCTGAATATGGTCTCCAGGTTGGATCTGTTTCGATAAATGACTTCCAGCAAGCTCGTCTGGATGTGCTGAAAGACAACGTGGTCACACTCTGCCCTTCCAACAGGCCTGTGCTTTTGCTCTGAGCACTTGCTGCAGATCTTCCCATAAATAAAAATGTTTACTGCTCTTAGGATTTCACCAGCAATGCATTGTGTCTGCCTTCTGAAATGGGTTTGTGATGGCTCGACCCTCTGCGCAACTGAATTACAGCACATCAGCAACCTGCCACTTCCAAACAGCTTAGCCAGGCTAACCGGGAAGAAAGCGACTCAGGCGATGGTTTTTAACCACTGCTGAGTTGATTTTGCTGGGTGAAATTAGGAAGCTGTGAGTTGGAGAACGGAATGTAGTTTTTTCATTCAAGAACCTGCATCCAAAAGTAGCTCGAGGCTTTGATTTCACCTGCATCATCCATTTCTACAATGGACCAAGCACCTCTGGAATACTCGAATTCATGTGAGCTTTTCACTGACTTCAGCATGGTTGCGGGCTACACAGGAGCCACCCGTTCTAGCCTTCCCTGTCATACTTGGCCCCACGTGCTGAGATCTCGTGAGCTTCTCTGCTTTGACAGAAGAGGGGGAGTCCTCACCTCTTGGCTCCGCTGCCCCATGGCCAGATCATCAAGCCAGGACTTGTACTCCAGCATGCCATCCGCCGTGCTGCGCACCAGCTGCGGTCTCAGCATTCGCCATGGCAGCCCCAGGTGCAAGACCGATTCCACTGCCGTCGCCCAGCTGCTCAGCGTGATCCATCCTGGAAGGAGAAGGGAAGGACGTGCAGACCTCTGAGAGATCTGTGGCTGAAAACACGTAAAGACAGCCGACACGCTGCTTGTTTCTGTGCTAACTCCTGCTCTGCCACTGTCACAGCTGTACAGGCGTCTGCCTGCAGCTGCCACTGCTCCCTCCAGCCTCAGCAAGCTTTTGACCCCTGCAAAAAATTAGGGCTGTGGGGCTGCAAACCTCTGAACACCATGAACTTTGGATATTTCATGACAAATGTGTGGCCTACAGCCAGGCCTACCCTGCAGCTTGTGGCCTGCACAACTGCGTGAGTAGTTCCTCTGTGACCCAGGAATATGGAAAAGCCCCTGGTTTAGCAGCTGATCCAACAGCTAAACCAGACTTCTGTGAGCAATTTCACTGACAGGGAGGGGATGCCCACAAGAAAGCTGTTCTGCTGACTGCTGTGTCGCTGTTCCCCTCCTGGGCATCCTTGCACCAAGTCTGAACTGCTACACATGAGGCTAACCACTCCTGCTTCTCATCCAGCACCCCCTCGTTACAGTAAGGCACTAAAACATTCCCCGCTGAGACTGAACAGCAGCAAATGGGACCAACGCTGTGCCAAGGTCTGACGCAGCCTCCCACCCTGACAGTCACAGGCAGGGTGGGAGGCTGCTGGGGTGGGAGAGAGCCTGCCGACAGCTGTCAGCGAGAAGTCTCCCCACCAGACGTGCACCCAACTTAGCCTCTTCCAGCCCGTCCCCCCAGGGCGTTAACTCAGCGGCTCGTGGCTCAGGTTTACCTGTGTTGTCTTTGTCGTACGCTTTGAACGCGCTGATGAGGGCAGAGGTGTGAGCGAACAGCTTCTCCCGCAGGGCTCGGAAGGCTGACTCCTCTACTCTGCTGATCCTGAAGGATGCAGAAGAGAGAGAAGCATATTAAGGACGTGCCATGAAGTGCAAGGGAAGCTGCACATTCCCAGCCCTCTGGCCTGGCCTGGCGTTGCCCAGACCCTCGCACAACTGCCCTGCACAGCTACAGCTGCTTCACAATGCCCACGACAAGGCACTGCGTACCTGGAGCAGTATTTCCCACAACTGGAGGCAGTGACTCCCTGACATAGCACAGAAACTGGCTGCCCTTGCCTCCTCAAGCTGTCAGCAGTTAGCTCAGGCCCAGCGCAAAGCAACCCATGCCAGCCAACTTCCACAGTTTGCATTTATCCATTTGTGTTGAAACTTGTTTCAACTGTTCTACCATACCAGTCCCATAGGTTTTTAACATCCGTGCAACTTGTGACGTAACAAAGTGGAAAAGAACATCAGCAAGGATCAAAAGTTAAAACGTGACATTGGAAAGAGAAGCTGGAAAATCAGCAGCCAGTAAGAAAAACCCCGTTCTGATCTTGTAACATTTCCTCCTTGTCCCCCCCGAGCCTCCCTCAGTCACTTCTACACAGAGCTTAGACCCTCCTTTAGGGCTATTATTTACTACATCAAGCTGTGAAAGTTCAGCTCCAGAACCAACCCTCCTCAAATCTCCCAGTTTTCGCTTTGGGAATTTTGTCTTGGAGACTACTCAGCAACAAAAGCCTTGCCTTTGGGTCATGGTGAGAGTGTGGGCCGTCTTGTTCGCTTGGTACTGAACAAAATGGGGGACCAAGTCCGGCCCCAGCTTCACGTAGGCTCCCCTGTTGCTGCCAATCTCATAGTAGTTGGAGGCAGAAAATATGGTCAGTACCTAACCCCAAAAAGAGAGGCATTTATAGTCAGAACATGCATCCTCAGTGAAAACAACGCAACGATCCCATCTGGAGCCAACAGATGGTGAAAGCAAAATGTGTTTCACAGGGAAACAAAGAGTGAGGCGAGAGTTCCTGGAGGCTGGCACCAGAGTGCCTCAGCCGAGGCCACTGAAGTCACCCTGAGTCTTCTGAGAGCAAAACTTGGCCGCTCATCAACACCCCTTTTGTATTTCTTCTTCAGAAACAGGTGCTTTAAGTGGGCACGATGGCACAAAGGGGTTCAGACTTTTTCTGAGGCAGCCACAGGAATGTGCTTTGCCTGCATAACAGATCCCCTTGGCAGAGAAACTGGCTTCAGACTGCCCTGGCGTAAGAACTCAGCTGGGAGCACATTGCAGTAAGCCCGATACAGCTGCTCAAGGATTTTGTGTGTACTTAAAAAATAACACTGGAAGAAATGAAAAGCAGAGAGAAGCCACCTCAAAAACTCTACAACAGCAGGATGGAAAGCCAAGCATCCTCCACACCCCCTTCACTGACCTTCCGGTTGTGGCAGAACTCGTAGCCCTCCTGCTTGCACTCGTGGGAGCGGATGAGGAACTGCAGGTTGTGCTTCTCCAGGATCTTCCCTGTCACGTCAGGCCCGAAGTAGCAGCCGCCACCTCGCACCGTGTTTTCTCTGCAGCCCTCCTGAGGCATGGGGTCACTCCAGAGAATGTCTAAAATCTGAAAGGATCGGAAAGGTTCACTGAATAACAGGAACCCCCTGATGTTTACTGAGCAAACACAGCGCCATCCCTTCATCCCTGCCTGCACAGCTGCTGCTACTGCAGTGAACCCAAATCCCAGCTGAACCTCCGTATTGCTCCACAGGGCTGTCACAGACCAGAGCCACCACAGAGGTGACAGCACTGCTGGTCTGGAGCTACAGCCAAAGTGCCTGGGGGAAGAGGGATGTCCATGAATTGGGCCTGACACAAGCCTTCCGTTTGCTCTTGCTAGGCTTCAAAGAGTTTTTCCTGTCCTCCTGCAGCAGCCCAAAACATGTCCCAGGGCAAGAACACCTGGCAGGTGCTGGGGCCATGAGTGGGCTTAGTGCTAAACTCCTTTGCTCACCAGCCAGGACGCTGGGCAGCTTCCGCTGCTGTAAGTGCTGACTCAGTAACCAGTACGTGGATTAGAGCTTAATCTCTTTAACCCTGACCTCAATATACAGCTTTACACTGATGAGGTGTGCAATGCCGGGAGGTCACATGCACTATGTGGTGAGGAACAACGGTTTCACGATGTGTAGAAGGGGGTCACAGACAGGCTGCTCCAACAGAAAGAGGAAATCAAATTCCCAAGCTCTGATAGCAACCTACCTGTAGTACAGCCTGCATAAAACCAGAAAATCACTCTTAGCATCCAAGGCCACGACTCCCTTGTCAGCAGACAACATGCTCACTCATTAGCTACAGAGCTGGCCTCAGATACCCCACGCACACAGCAAGCAATCTAAGCACTGGACCCTACAGTCAGTCCCACCTGTTGCTTCTCTTCCTTGCAGTGAATCTCAAAAACCGCTCACCCCGCTGTGCCTGAGCAGTTCGATTCATACAACGGGTGAGCGCTGCGTGGGGGGCAAATGCTGGAACAGAGCCTGGAGCGCAGGAGGCCGAGCGCCCAGTGAAGAGGCTGACTTGCAAGGCTAGGAGAAAGGCAGCACCGGCAGAGCAGCTAGCACCAGTCTCACGGCCCAGGTTCTCCTACGGGAGTCTCGTGCACAGCTCTTCCTTGACTCGCGATCCGTGCCACGGGATGGGCTGGACGTAGTGTGGGGATCTACCAAAACGTCCCCAGGGAGCAGCTGGTACAGAAACAGCACAAAACCCCCCTCAGGTCCTCTGCTGGCACTTCAGCACTGACTTGCTCCTTAACTCCACTTTGCAGAACAGTAACAATCTCTTTGCAGAGAAGTCTGTGCGCTGACATCAAGATTCCTCGTAAGAGCAGAGAACAAAGCTGCAGGAGGCACCCCCTGATGCCAGGGCCCTGCTTCCACCACTCACCTGCTTCCACTCCTCCTGGCGAGTCCAGCACGGCCCATCCAAATCCGTTAAGGAGACCAAGCTGGAGTAGGTGAGCTCCTCCTCCTCCGAATCACTGATGTCCACCAGCTTGCGGCACCACTCGATTTGCTCCTGCACTGTCTGCCGGACCCACCTGGAGAACTCCAGCCTGTTGGCCGTGCTGGGAGCCTGGGCTGGTCGGGGCTGCAAGGGTAAGCTGGGCGCTGCCTCGTTCCCTGCTGGGTCGGCGTCTGCTTTGCTCTCCCCGTTGATTTCCTGTATTTCCACGTTTCTGTGTGACTCCTTTCTTTTCTTCCCTCTCAACACAGAAATAAACTGAAAGAGGTAAGAGAGAAAACAGAGCTGGTCAAACAGCTTGGAAAGCTGGATCTCCAGCTCTAACATCTTCCATCGGCAATCTGTCGAGTGACGCAGGCCTCTGAGCCTCAATTCCCTTAGCTGCCACGAAATGGTGATGAATTGTAGGAGGTTACGCGTGCCGCTCGCTCAGATGGACCATTCCTGGTTTACAGCTGGGGCCACACAGCTGGGGCCCTCCTGACTATGGATCCATGTCTTCATCATTGACTTTATGCTGCTCCGACATTTCACAGAAGACGGATTGCACGGATTTAATCTGCAATGGGAACTAGGCAGCAGAACGAAGAAAAGACTAATGACTTCAAAGCCAGGCTGGATGGGGCTCTGAGCAACCCGGTCTAGTGGGAGGTGTCCCTGCCCATGGCAGGGGTTGGAACTAGATGATCTTTAAGGCGCCTTCGAACCCAAACCGTTCTGTGATTCTATGACTAATGCAAGTGCTGTCATGACATGTGGAGAAGGGAAGCATTATTTCACAACTAGCACAAGACACGGAGACAAGTCACATGACTTGTCACAATCTCCCTGGAAATCTAGGGGAAAAAAAGAAAGCTAAGGAACCATGGGAAAAAAATCCTGTAATCGCTATGTTTTCACTGTCAGCACCAGTGCATTAGTTTACCCATGCTGTTTTCCTCCGCTTACCTGACTACGATTCATACAACTTCCAGAAAAGAACAGCGCTTCTTCCCTTCACACCCCCACTAGACCAAAGCAATGCTCCCCACGCCTGTGCCCAAACACACTTGTTAACTAGAAGACCATCCTCTACATTTCTCTTGCCAACAGTCAAGCTGACATGCAGGAGTGAGCTCTCCAAATCAGCAACACAGATTTCTCTTGCAACATCCAGGAAATCAAACCTACTTTGTTCCTTTGAACTTTCTCAATCATGTCCAGGTCCGTGGTATCAGAGACACCTCCGTGTATAACGAGGACTTTCTGATCAATCAGGGTAGCCAGGGGTAGCCAGCAGAAGACATTCTGAATCATCTTCAAGATTTTCTTCCCGTGCACCTAGGAGGACAGGGCAGAAAGGAAAAGATGAAGCACCAAGCCTTCAAAGTCCACATCTCACCTGCTGAAGGAGACACAAACATACACTCACCTTGTATTTCTGCATGACTTCCTTGGTGAAGCCATACCTAAAGGAACAGGAGAAAGGAGGCTCCGTGAGATTTTTGCAGCGGCACCCTTGACATCGTCATCAGCCCCACAAGGAACCCGTACCGTAAGTTGACCATGTAGTCTTCGTGGTTGCCACGGTTGAGATGAACCTCTTTCGGGTAGATCAAGAGGAAGGTAAAGAGGACGATGAGGATCTCGAGGGACTGTTTGCCTCTGTCTACGAAGTCTCCGTTGAACACGTAGGACTTGGAAGGGGAAGGAAGGCCGTTCTGTAAAAGCAAGGGCAGGTGTATGTTCCAAGAGAGGCCTGCCCGTGTCCTTCAGATACCTCCCCCTCTGCTGCACGCTCCCTCACTCCTTCCCCAGGTTACTTGATAGAACAGATCCTAACTCCTGCTTTTATCCTGTAGGCTTCCAGTGACAGATACACTGAAAAGTGAAAACAGGGCATCAGGAGCGGTGCCATTGGTATTAGGCCTTTCAGAAACATCCACTGGCACTTCCCAAATTGTACGCGCACATCGCAGCGGTTCTCACAGATTTTAAGTCAGGGAGGGAATATGCTTTATCTTATTGTGCAGGCATTTAAAACAGATGAAAGTGACCTGGGGAACTGCAACTCAAAGGCCAAATTTGCAAATGCTTCTCAGCATGACCCATGTGATACCTCGCACAATGCCTGGCCAGCCTCCCTTTCATCAAAATATAAAAATATTTTATACCTACCTTATAAAATATGAGGAACAAGTCATCCAGCTGGCCATGCAAGTCTCCTAACAGGCACAAAAAGACAAGTCACACTATGTTAACTTTTCACTTATAATACACCGACTAATAACTTACTATAAAGGATCTCCTCTATAAAGTACTGACCACTGAAAGACTTGGGAAGTGCAAGGTTCAGCATAAGGTGCAAGGCTCCTTACACTGAGGCAGTGTGCCCAGAGGAAAAGGACATGATGCAAAAGCTTGAGCTGAAGTTTCAAAAAGAGCAGTCTGATTCAGCGACTTTTTTTTTTTTTTAATCTCTTATGATGGCACAGGATAGCACAAGAAATTGTTTGACTTTGATCATTACAAGGGAGAAAAGTTTGCATATAAAATAATGATCAAACTAAATTTTAATTCAACATGATGTTGGAGAGAGGCTTGCTTTCCAAAAGCTGACTGCGTGCAAAATTCTGTGCAGAATAACTATTTTTTCCAAAATACCTCAAAGCTTAAACATCAGTCTTGGAGAAGGAAAATAACAGTGAAAAGCTTTGTCTCTTCCAAATTTTTCCAATATGACTCAAAGACATGTGAGTATTCTGGATCTGAATGCACTCGCTGCTGCTTATGAAGCTCGGCCAAAACAGCTCTGGGTCTTGGTTGCTTAAACAATCCCCAGGCAGCAGGACAGAAAAAGACCAAGTCTTGAGTCCTCAGCTGGCTGCAGTTTCTGGGGTTTAGCACAGGGATCCCAAGTTCTGGGTTACAGAGCAAAGACAAATCTGAACCCACATGAAAATTTCTTAAATTTTTGTGGTAACGTAAAGCAATTGTAAGCGCCAAGGCCATCATTAGCACCCTTCATCTTACTATAGGACAAACACCTATCCCTATCCTTCCCGCTCACACCTCCTCCTCTCCGCAGCAGCTCATACAGCACTGTAGGGCACACCCAGATACTTCGGAGACAGCCCCAGCTCCTCTCAACACAACACACATTTTACAAACAGACTGTATTTATGTTCCATAGCTGCGCAGTACCAATTCGTATCTTTTCCATCCCACCCCACCCAGACGTACCGCACACGGTGACCTCCTCGCTGTAGCAGGTGGAGACGTGACTGATGTTTGGCAACTGCTTGAGGTGCTTCCTGGTCTCATGCAGAAGGTTTAAGACATAGCGAGCGTGGAGCTGCTACTAGGAGAAAGCAAAGGAATTAAAGCAGGAAATCAGTGACCTCTAAGCAGCAACAAAGCTGTCTGCAAAGGCCCCAAGGACCCACTGCAATAGTCTGGGTGGCAGACTCGCACAGCTTTCACTGTGGCAAGTCAGAGCTGACCTACAGGCTTGCAAACAAGACAACACAAACCAGGCAAAAGCAGCCCTGCCTTGGCATCAGCATAGCTGGCAACAGAACCCCAAAGGCCCAGCACCCTGCAGTCAATGCTACATCCACTGTGCAACACCACTCCCTAGAGCAGCAGGAACTCCAGCCCGGTATCACAGGAAAGAAGCTGCTAGGGAGGTCAGGATTGCTGAATTGGTACTGGACTTCCTCATCAAAAAAACCCACAATTTTAGGCTTTTTCTTTATTTTACGTGTTAAGTACATTTTTTTCCCAAAAATCAAATGCCCATGGCACAAATCAATTTTGATCAGTTCTTTCCACCTGGGCCATCCTATACATTTTTACAAATAAAGACATTGCAACAAAAAAAAAAAAAAAAAAAAAAAAAAAAGAGGAAGCAATGTTTCAACGTGGATCTCTGTGGTATTTTTCCTTCTAAAATGAAGTTCAAGGTTAATACTGGCGCATACCTTCAAAATTTTTGCAGTTTGTTGGAATTGCATTCTCTAAAAGGAAAAAAGGTTGCACCTGGAAATACCTACCAGATCATTTCCACACCCTTTGCTAACAGGCTGCCAGCTGCTCATACCCACATCAGTTTAGTTTCTAGGAAGTCTAAACACAAATCACCTCTCCCACACCTCTGTATGCAGAAAGGGAAAGCGTGGTTCCTTTTGGGATCCTTACTTGTTTCTGTTTGAAAGCTTCCAGCAAGGCAGTTGCATGGTCAGGAAGGAGGGGGAAGGAGAGATGGGGCCCCGTGTAGGAATCTGGCACCTGCAGGGACTCGTAGTCGCAGTATTTCTCCAGCTCTGCCTCTTTGAAGCTTTCCCCACTGATGAACATGCGACTGATGAAGTCTCCTGGATGACAGATGGGTTGGTTTGATTGTTTAAAAAGAGAAAGAGATGAGGAAAAGAGAATTGGGCTCAGTACGCCATTCCTGTATTTTGCTAAAGTTATGGTCAGCGATGTAAACAGCTGATTTTGACATGCGACCAAATTTCACACCTAAGTTCCTTATCAAGTTCTCAGCACTAGGAAATAACATATAATGCTTACTACAGATCCAGAAAGATACTGTACTGGTTCCAACAGCCCTTCTTTGCCCCCACAATTATAGGTGAGAGACTATGATATAAATACCACAGATACCCTGGAGCACAGATCCCCCGAGTTGGATTCTCTGTAGCTTCAGAAACGGGCCCTGCAGAGCCCTGGTTATGCCCTTTTCCAGTGATCCCTGGTGTTTCAAATACTGTTCTTAGAAAACATACAGAGGTTTTGTTCTCCCTTCCAGCTCCTAAGGAGTAGGAACCGCCCCACATGGCTAGTACAGCTCGGGCAGTCTCCACTGTAATTCACTCTCTACGCAAATTCCTGACCCCTGGGCACCCCCTTGCTCTCCTGAAGGGCCAGCACTGGACAACAAAGAGAGGCTGCAACCTTGAGAGGTGCTGGGGCAGCATCTCCAAAAGGCACATACACACTTACTCTCTTTACTGCTGCTTGGCGTGAAGTGGTCCATGAGGTAACTGAAGAAGTTGTGAAGCTGCAAGAGACAGAGAGCCCATCATCACCCATCATCATCCACCCTGAAATGTCCCCAGTGCCTGCTGGAAATCCTGCAGAGTGGCAAGTTAACATGATCTTCTTTGTACGAGTGTTATCTCTGCCCTTCTTACGCCACCTGGCATGTACAACAAATCAAACTGTACCTATTTTGTTTTGTAGTCCTTGGAATGAAGTAAAAGCGGTAGTTTTCCCTTCAGCCATACTGATGGAAGAACACCCCTAAGCCCTAACCTGCTTGGCAGCCATATGAGATAATATTAAGCAAAGTTAAAATAAAGCAAGCCAACGAGGACTGCCTCTTGTGTTCAGACTCAGGAAAGGGCTTGTGATGTTAAATGCTCCTTATGGCCTTCTTTCAAGATTCATTACTTTGGGTTTCATCACACAGAAGCAGGCAAAAAAGAGACAGGAAACCCAGTCCTTGCAGAGTTACCAGCCAGTAGCCAGAAACAAGCACATCTGTGGCAAGGAAAGAGAGAATAGGCCCCAAAGCAGACAGAGTTCACTGAGTAAAAACCAACAACCAAACAAATAAAACCTCACACCCACAAATAACAACCCCCTCCGCGTTTAATACAAAGCTGTGAAATTCTTGACACATGGAGATCACTCAGCTTCCCCGAGACACGATGCTCATTCCTCCCTGGATTTCTCCATTCACCTTCAGCTACTTTTACAGCACCCGCCCCTACAGGCCCAGAGGAAGAGGCTCATTTCTCTCTCTCTGTAACTTACAGCGTCCTAAGGATTATGATATCCTACATCTTGCATACCCCTGCAGGAAGAAGCCACCTGCTCCTGCCTTAAAAATAGTTTGCCATTGGCTAGCTTCGGCACAGAGAGGCTGCATTCAGACACAAAGCCAGGAATTTAGCCTCAGCCAGAACCAAAATCATGGAGAGAAGCTGCATATTCCCACGTACTCTT
Source organism: Alectura lathami (assembly GCA_013399715.1). NCBI lineage: Eukaryota > Metazoa > Chordata > Aves > Galliformes > Megapodiidae > Alectura > Alectura lathami. The sequence goes on along the minus strand of VXAV01010284.1, from coordinate 409,427 downwards.
TCCCTTGGCACCTTACCTTGATCTGATCCTGCTCACAGGCGTACTCAATGGATTGAAAGATTCTCCACGTGCAACGTCGGCGCATCTCCAGCCGAGCCACATAGCGCCGATACCACCTCTGGATCAGAACGGCTGCCTTGAAAGCTGGGGGACAGAAACAGAACCAGCCTGCAGAGCTCCATGGCTGCACCAGCTGAGACACCCTGACAGCTGAAGAGGGACCCTTCTCCTCCAATTTCCAGAAAAGGTGTTCTGATGCCAAAATATTACGGATGACAGAACACCCGCTTCTCTTCACTCTGTTGCAAGAGGTGATCTTCCTCAGAGACCTCTGAAGCACTCCTAGCCATTGCTGCCAGGTCCTCAGCACCAGTGGTAACAAGAACTGACTGTGGCCTACAGGTCTGAACACATTCTTCAGTGTTAATAGACAATCTCATCTCTATCTACAGCTGTCATTTTCATGTACCCCTTACAGGCCAGGAACCAGAGCTCCGGGAAATCAGACATTTGACTGAGGCCACACAAAACACTGGAGGAGAAAACAAGACACTGAGACCCTTTCCAGAACCTGAAGAATACAGGTGTTATCTCCCTTCCTTTAAGCCAAAGATCTTGGCTTCTGCAGTTCTGGTCAAACTTCAGAAGTGATCTGTTCCAGTGTAAATGTTGATGTATCATTATCTCGGAGTAAAATAAAGCCAAACCTAATACACAGTGAAAGGAGAGGAACAGCTCTTTGCCCACTTAATAACAGAGAATGAAATGCCAGGAGTTTCCAGGTCCCTAGTCAAGGTTCAATCGACAGCCAGCACTGGCGCACTGGCACCAGACTGGTTACTTTCCATCACTTCCTGATGCTCGGCATCTCTCTTTTTATTAGGCTCTGTGTCCCCTTCTATTCACTTCTGGAGCCCTGCACTTAAGGCATTTTCTAGCAGAGCTTCTCTGTGTCAGCTTCAGGGAGAGACGACTGCTCTGTCTAGAGGTTGGCCCCCAAACCAACTGGAGACTGCAGAAGCTGGTATTCCCTTGGCACAGGGTTTGTGAGAGAGCACTGCTGTGTTCACCAGAGCAGGAAGCGCAATGGGGCACGTGGAGTAGAAATGCTTCACTAAAACGCAGGAAATCCCCCACAACTATCTCAAAGGCTGCTAAGTGCTGACAAGAGACAAACACATCACATTAAAGTAATTAGCTTGTGTTCATTATGTAACACCCACATGTACTTCAGCAAGAAACATTACTTGACCTTTACCTAAAGATGTCGTGATAGCTTATGTATTGAAAATAATAATCCTTCTAATCTATGCTACTGTAAAACCACTAGGAGGTGCAGGGCACGGAAAGGAAAGAGCTACCGCTGTTGTGCAGATGGGGAAGGCATGGGCAAGGAAGTAAGGCTTGGTCAGCCTTAATTCAAGAATAACTCCTGTAAGCCTTCGCCTGGGCTGAAAAAATGCCTTCTGATCTGCTATGCCATGAGAAAACTTTAAAAAGGCGGGCTTTTTTTCCTGCAGTTTGTGCTGTGCTCCTGATGCTGCTGCTTCAAGCCTCCTTTATAACTGCCCCAGTACTAGCTGCCTTTCTCCCTGTACAGCAATTTGGCTGGCATGTAGCCAGAATCACAGTCACAGTCCCTCTAAAATAAGTAACTTCCCAACATGCTGCATTGCCCTAACAGAAGATATCACATCCAGTTACTGCAGCAGGAGTCGGATGTACTTCAACCGAATCCCAGCAGGAACTGACAGTTACGACTGCACATACACCAAGGAAAACCAGATCCTTTCAAAGATTAAGAATAAAATCCATGAAGGAATGGTTATCAAGCACACAGTGAGCACATATACAACCATCCACAGCATTTTAAGCTCCAGATGGGCAAGGCATTTTTTTTTTCTTGCTACTTTCGCATAGACTGACTCTGCAACTGAGAAAAGCCAGGTATTTTAATTTACCAGCTTACCTGGGTGAGTTGCATCTGGCAGTGTTTGTACTAGTTTAGAAAACAAAAAAATAATAAAAAGGAAGAGAAAGAGATTTATCCACATTTTATGAGGATGCAAGCAGTAAACTGAATCATACATCACCTTGTAAGCTACTGAAGGCATGTCAAAGGGGCAGCACCCCAACTCAACTAACCCTGTTCATGCTAGCAGTGTAGTTCACAAATCAGGTGTCAGCAAATCCTGTCTTCCTGCTCTGAAACCGTTTATAACCACACCAATCACATCCCACAAGAATCCTTCCAGGTCTCTGGCATGGCAAGTGCCAGCTGAGCACACTTCCCCAAGAAGGCACAGGCAGATAGCTAGAGGCTGACCTTAACAACAGTTTCAGCAAAAAGAAATTGGTCTAAGAAACTGAAAGCCTATTTTGGGAAATTATTTTTTTTAATCTTTTTTTTAACTTTTAATTAATGAAAGTGCAAGCTAGGGAACATTCTTTCTAACCCGACAGGTATTTATGCAGCTCAGTTTCTCCCCAACATTCACATTTACTTAATGAAGTCTGAATTCAGTTGCACATTTATGCAGGCAAGTGGCAACACTTACTGTGTACGTGCCCTACCATTGCTCCAGGTGCACGGCTGGTGTACCCCGGCCTTCACCAGGCCCCAGAGCAGCAGAGGCAGCTGACGCCCTGTCAGCACAGCCCTGCTGGAGCGGTGCTCCACCTCTCCAGGGTGGAAAACAGACATTCCTGCTCCAGAGGCCTTTCAGAGTTCCCTCACTTTTCATCAGGGGCATTGCTGAGGAATGGGTGTGTGTCTGGTCCTCCTGGATCCCCAGAGATGCCTGCAGGAGGGACTCTGCACCCTCTCGCATGTTTCCCATGCCCTTCTTCCCTTGTGTGCAGGGTGGTTTTAACAGAGCCACTCTAAGGGCTCTGCTAGCTGCACTAGGGGCCAGGACACTGCCTGTCACATTGTACTTGGGTGGAAACTCCTGAGCAGCTAGCTCCACGTCTGCAGGTCACCAGATCTGAAGGATTTTATAAGCGACAGTCAAGAAATTGACAAAGATTTTACTGCCATGGGAAAATGGTGATCAGGTATCAGATGTAATGCAGGGTTTCAACATAGTACCTAGCTTTATGTTACGCTTTCTTTGTTATGGACAAACCATGGTTTGTGGGTGGGTGTTTTTAATAAACAAAAAATTACAAACATAATGCTGGGTCATAACTCTATCCTCACTCTTCCAAATTCTAAATGCAGTCATGGGTTTTGTTTTCAGAGCATTTGAAAATAGTTCATACCATACTGCTGTTCTGCCAGTGTTGATGCCTGATCAAAACAACATCGTCAGAGTTGTTTTTTTTTTTCTTGCACTTCCTTATGTATGAAGTCTCATTCGTAAGCTCCCCTTTGTTCCATAGCAAACCTGAGCGCACACCTAGAAAACTGATTCTATCGTACAACTGTTACACAAAAATAAATCATTACACAGCTTTGAGACTCATAAACCTAGATTATTGAATATAAGAACATTACATTGATGTCTAAAAAAATAGATATATATTTTTGGCTTTTCAGCTTTTCTTAACCACAACATCTTACCTTCTTTAGAACAAGATTTATTTTGGCTTTGTTAATGTTTCTGCTTAATCAGTCCTGTGCCCCGAACAGAGTCTCTAAACAGGAACGCCACCAGAAGCAGCAGGGTGTTACCATCTGTCACCCTGTCAGCACATGAGGTTACACACACATTAGCCAGAATTGATTAGTTCTGGTGTTAGTTCCAACAGAATTGCTTTTTGCTGCTTCACTTCTGGTCAGGTTTTGACTGATCCTGGTCTAAACAGCTGGCACTTTGTCAAGACAAGCACTGGTTTTCTGCATGACATCTTAAATTCCTCATCACAGGACATGACTGGAAGACATAACCTCTCCTCAGCACTATCAAGAAAAACAAGTAAACCTGGAGGAGGAACACATCCACCACACCCTTCCAACAGCACGTGCAGGAGCAGACAGGAAAAGAGTACATCTCAAAGAGTCACTCACCATTTTCAGACTTGGTCAGAGAGTACTTGTAGTTGGCATTTACAGAACTACCAGATCCCATGTTTTCCAGCCAGTAATCCTAGAGGGCTGCAGACTGGCCCAGTATCACCAGAACCACGCGAGTGATGCAGGAAAGCATTCGATCAGAATCAAAACTGCTGCAACATGTCCCACAGCGCTGAGTCTACAATTAAATACAGTAACACTTATTGAGAACAACAAGCAGCTGACCGGTCCTGAGCCCCAGTACCTTTTCTACTACCAGTTTTTACCAGCTACTTTGCTGTCTTTTCGACAATCTGAGGAGAGGACCCCTGTCTTATTGTTTCAACTTTCAAGTCAGCTATATATGAATCAGAGTAATTCCCGCACCTTTTCCAATTACACAGAAATGTCAGAGATTACAGATGTAGTTACTGTAATTGCACAACAGATGTCTAAATTGAGCATTGACGTACTGACACGATGCTCTACATGCCTAATTTTAGGTTCCTAAATACTTAGCATAACTGGCGTCTTTGATGTGAACCTTCACTTAAATGCTGCAATAAAAGAAGTGTGACTGAGCTCTGAGAGCAGACATCTCTGGATCCTCATGCTGCCTCCTCCCTCACTCAGGCACAGTTAAAGCACCTGGATGAAGTAAAAGGTGCCTGAAATACCACACGGTTGCATATTGCAGGCATTTGTACAGCGCATGGAAAAGAAGTCAAGCTTTTTGATAGGAAGCGTAAAAGCAATTAAGTCGACTCAGTAACACTCAGAATATGCAAACATTCGTGCACAGATCCATCTGTGAAGGATAACTCTCATTATGAGGGATGAACACATGGTATTTAAATCTATTTGCAGTTCCACAGCTAGAGGGGAGATAAGTCTAAAATAACAATTAGCTATCATAAGAAAATAATCAGCTTTGTTAAATAAACACTGCTTTTCTTCACCTCATGGATCTGCTTGAGTGCGGGGGCGTATTACACCACGACTTGCTCAGATCCTGGCCAGCATAAAGGGAAGGGACAGCAAGACTCCTGTTACCCCCGCTGCTGCACAAAGACCTGTTCAGAGCTAAAGGATCCTGTTTCAAGAACAGGTAAAGCTCTGAAACCTCTCCCTCGGAGGACAATCAGAATGCCTTTCACCGTCAGACACGTTTCCTCTGGGGGAAGACAAATGGAGGAAAACTAAAGCTCCGTGTAGTACCGCCACAGTAGTCCCAGGCTGTATCACAAAAGATTTATAAAGAATTTTTATTGTGACTCAGAACTGGGGGGGAAGGAGAAAGCTGAGAAAGGAAAGCAAGGAAAAAAACACCTTTATCAATGCTACGCCTGGTGCTAACAGGAGACCGTGTCTCAGAAGACAGTGGGACTGTGGGGGCAACTTATTCCAGCAGAGGAGGGAAAAGCCCTTCTCCTTTTCTCGCTTCCTGCAGCCCTTTTGCCTGACATTCCCTTTCCACCTAGCCCACATCTTTCCTCTCCAAATAGCTGCAGCTCTGCAGAAAGGCTAACTGCAGGAAGGCACCCGGCCCTGCGTCGGGTGCGTGTGCACCGTTTGCTCAGTGGGATGATCCGTACTGAACTGGACATCAGCACAGAAAGTGTCTAGAGAGAGGTGTTCCATAATGCAGATACTCTGACAACTTTTCAGATTCGTAACTACTCCAGTGGACAACTGCACACACACAAAAATGCAAAGCTCAAAGGCATTTAAGGCTCTTACTTGTCGCCTCTTGTATGAGGCATGCCATTCCAGGAAAAACAGATTTTCAAGCTCTGAATTTCTATGTGTAGAGTTGAAATTCCCATAAGCATATTCAAAGAAAAATGTATTCTCAAAGAGACACATGAAGATTTCAACAAGTATTAGCTACCCAGAGAAGCAACAATAGTGAATAATTTGCTCTGCTTTGATAAAACACGGCCTTGGATGTGAAACCATTCCAGAAACACAAAATAAAGATTTGGCAGAGAGAAAGCACAGGCAACAGCACCTCCCTACTTCCCTTATCCGTTTAACTGGTCTCTCCCAAGCAGTTCCTGGAGCTGCCAACATTTGACTTCGCTACCCTCAGATTCTTCTGAGGACCACAGCCTGAGCAAAGGAGTGCAAAGCAATAAACCAGAGTACCCAAAGGAATGAAACCTGCTTTGAGGCTGGGAGGAGTGTGGAAGAAACAGAGCCGATCCAACTGCTCAGCACCTCTGACCCTTCTCCATCCACCCAACAGTGAAATACACCCCTCCCACACCTAAAACCCAAAGAAAAGGTGCAGAACAGGAGCCCATACAGATGCAGCCTGCGAGACCTAGTGATGTTCAACAGCGGCACAGCCTCAAACACAGGCTGTATTAAACAACCAGCTGTCAAACAGCTACCTACTCCCCTCATCTTGTTCTTCCCACCACTCTGCCCCTGCAGACATGCCAACAGCTCTGGTTTCAGAAGGCCTCTGAAACAGGCTTTCCCCACTTCTTCTGAGAAGCTGCAGTACGTTCATATGCATTTCACCCCCAGCTCCTGACTCTCCCCTGGGATGCAGCGCGGCACAGAGCATCCTCTGCCAAATGTATGCTGAGTAAAGCAAGGTGATAAACCCTACAGAATGCCCTTACACCAGAACGGAACCAAAACACCACCAAAACAAGCATGGACTCATGAGCTGCACATGGATTTAGACAGGTAACAGAACAAAGCTCAGTGCCTCAGCAGAAGACCAGACACACAGAAGATGCATGTTCCCTGTTCACCAGAGTTAGCAGTGAAAGGTAGGAGAGACTTCTGACAGTCATACTGCACATACCCTTCCCAAGCCACAAGGTCATGTCCTCCTTTTTGCAACACCAGCTGCTGATTTGTTTAGTACTACCCTAGGACAAAATCACACAAAAAGCAATACAGGAAAACGAGCATAAATCCACCTGTCTCAATCCAAAAACAAACAAACCACCATTCCAAAACAGCAAATACAAAACCCTAGGTAAATTTCCAGGCTTATTGCAGGCACTAATTTAATTCTTTCAAAACCAAAGCAAGCGGCATCATTTTGAATCAAATTCTACACACTGTCACATCACCAATCTTGTCCAGGTCACAGATCTGTGCAGAATGTGTGGCCCCACCCGTGTGAATCCCAGGCCTCCTGCACACGGAGCTAACTCCGAAGCAATGCATTTCCAACTGCCACGCTGCACATATCACATGCGCAACTGTAAAGTGTTTGTAAATTGCACAAACATTTGGACGACTGAAGGAAGAGATAAACAGAATTTGGAAGGCAAGGGGGATAAAATAGACTTACTGAATGTTTACTAGGAAGAAAGCAGTGAAAATCCTGTGAGAGTGAAACAAATGTTAAGTTCCACTAGTAGAAAAATAGCAACATGTCACTTCACAGCCACCAATAAATAAATAAATAAATAAAAAGTCAATCTTCACAAGCATAAAAATGCTCGCTAGCACTAGGGAAAGTGGTGATCCTGCCTTTCCCTCCTAGATTAAATATCCACGTCCCACGTGTGCAGACTCAGCACTGTTCAGAGCTGGAAACAGGATAGTGAAACTTGGCTTATTTTACACATGTACTGAACTCTGCACCTGCATGGTTCCTGCAGTGCCAAAAAGGAGAACTTCACTTAGAAAACTCCCAACCACAGTTGTATACAGCTTGACATATAAAAAGCACATTTCACCTCACACTGTGGGTGCTGAGTAACTACTTCTGAACACAAAACTGGTACAGAGAAAAGAAAAATGCAACTTACCTTGCCACCAATTTCTAGCTCAAGGACTTATTACAATACACACAAAAGCAGCTCTCCGCTTTTTAATTTTGTTTGCTTATATAACCGGCATTCAGTACCCAAAGGGATCAATAGCCTCTGAAGTGATTTACTTAACTACAGGTTCAGAAGCTCCTCCTCAGATCTAAATAGTCAAGCAAGCTGCTCCCGGGGGCAAGCAGCAGAAACTGCCATTGCTCTCAGGAGCTGCAGAACGAAACATATGTGGTGTTCCACAGCAAGTGCAGAGCCTTCAATTTATTTACTGCCCAGTTGTTCTGAGTAGCCTTAAGAATCCTCTCCCATGTGATGCTTAAGAAAGGTTACAGGTCTGAAATGGATTAGGATTAGTGAAGAGGATTAGGAATGAGAAAGACAGTACGGTGGCCCCTTGCACCTTAAAAGAATCAGCTCTTACACACTTTCAGGTTGCCTTTTGTTAAATGTTAATTTCTCAAAGGAAAAGAGAGTAAACATTTCAGCTGTTCCCCATTTTGGACTGAAAAATCTACCGGGCTTTACAGCTAGGGAGCCTGGGCTGCAGAAACAACAGAATGGAGGAAGACAGGGTAACGTAACTTCATGGTAGTTAATTACTTATCAGTTCTGAGTCATGAAGCTGGCTGGGCCTGAGAATGCAGAAAAGCTGTTGTACTTCCCAGTCTCTAACAAGTGAGCACACACAGCAGATGAAATGTCAAACAAGTGAGCAATCCCAATAACTACAAATGATCCTTCTTTTTTAATGAAGAAATGAAATCCCACAAAAAATCCAAATCCTCCAAAAATAACCGGTGCTATATTTAATGTTATCTTACACAGTCAGCGTTGTCTCACCTAAACTACTAAAGAAAGGTCTCTCTGCATCTTTACCAGATTTCATTACTTAGGTACTTAACACCTGCCATAGGTTAAATTGTCTAGGTTGTAATATATGTCATTTAACACCTCCTGTTTATGTTTTTAGCAAATATAGAAAAAAAAAAAAGGCTTCATTATGTTGGCAGTCAGGATGTCTGAACATCTGTAAACTGATAAAATGCAACAGTTTCAGGAACAATTTTTAAAGGACAAAAGGAATATAAACAAAATTAGTCTTCTTCATTAGCTTCCCTAACTCAACAAAAAGAATTTTTCAGTCACGTGTTCTGCGGCTCAGCCTAAGCAAGCTCTGAACAGCTGATGAGACACAAACAGGACAACAGGGCAATTTTTTGCTGAAAATTCACAGATACCAAAATCTCATACACTCTGGATCTGTTTGCACACGCTGAAACAACACCGAGAATCCGAGCACACCGCTGTCAGCGGATAATCAGCCTAACACCACTGAGGTCAAGACGACTAGGCAAAGTGATACCTGCGAGGATCGTTTTGTCTTTACTTGTGGGTGGCAGTTGCGTAACGAGAACCTGCTGGAACAAGGAGTCAGTGACTGCTCTGCGAATTCAAGCACCATCACCCTGATATCTCAAAGATACTGTGACCTCTGTTATTTGCATCTTCCTGCAGGAAACATCCGGTTTTCAGCTTTGTCAGCTCTGGTACACGACTGCTAACATTGTTGCCCAAAGTGGGTCAAGGCAAAGCTGGCAGCGCGTTTATCCAGGCAGAAGCAGAGGATGCAGGTAAGTAGGTTATGACACTCAGCCAGACTCAGCGCGAGGGGATAAAGGGACCGCATCTCCACAGCGCTCTCTCAGGAGCAGTTCGCATAACTGGAGCACAAACGCTGCAGATGGCATTGCACATACCTGGAAACGGCTCTCTGACGTAGCACACACCTTCTTCTCAGAGGAAAAATTCTCGCAGGTGCTTGCTGGAAATTGGTCCAGCACCTCAAAGCTTTACCTGAAGGTATCCTCTGGTCTTGACTCCTTAAATCCTTCTGCATCTCTGGAATGCTTGCAGAAAGTGCCTGAATTCACATTATGCAGTCACAGCACAACCAGACAAACTGAAAAAAAATCCCTCTGCACTAGGAAAACAAGTTGCAAACTTCCTACTGAGGACACCTTTGCTAAACTCACTGCTATTCTGTCACAAGCTTCTCTCATCTACAAGGGGGACAAAGGCCTGCATCATCTCCTTAAACAACTCCTAACTTCTGATAAATAAACTGAGCAGCCTACAGCCATGCATACAGCTACCCTTCTAGACATATTTCCTTACCTTACAGCAAATAACCACTCCCTAGACCGAAAAATCTCTGACCACGGTCCCACACCTTCCCTACTGCTAGAAGACAAGTGCTTTCACATCACTTGGGAACCTCCTGAAGACTACATGCCTCTCAGGCACACTTCATGACCCCGGTAAAAAAGTCTGAAGAGGGAAGGCACCGCCTGCATTGCTATTCACGCTGTGCAGATCACGCTCCTTTGCACTGATGCAGTAATTTTCGTGCTGAGGAAGGTCTACAGAGCACATCAGGACAGGATGGCCAAACTGATGCAGCTGAACAGAGGCTGAGACGGCCTCAGAACCTGCTGCAAGGTGATTTTTTTAATGGTCTGCCAGCTTCCCCAGCACCCGGGCCAGCTCCCTCTGGACACAGCACCTGACCCCACTGGGCTTATGATCTCAGGCCCCACACCGGTCAGAAACAGATGACGACATCAGCAGGGACACCACAGGTATTCATAAATCAAGCGACCAGCAGTGTATTTTTATTTCACTATGTTTAGACTTCCATCCTATGCAAAATACACAAACTTTTTATTTATTAGTCAGTACAAGAGTACATTCAAGTGCACAATTCTTTCCAAAAACAATAAAAACAATTTTCAGCCATCAACATCTGCTGGAACATCAATGTAAATAAAATAAAATCAAACTTCTGTTGCAGCTCATTAACTGTATCATTTGCAACACTGCAAAGAACTAACAAGTCATCATTTCCTGCATGGTTCACACAATTAGTAAGCCAAAACAACTGTACCACTTAGGGGAGTGATTTTAAAAGCATATGCCAGTCTTGGAAAGCTTCAGCTTTGCACCCACTTGATCTCCTGAAATAAACAGACACACAGACAAATAAGAGAGCACAAGTTTGTATTGAGTTAGGAAACAAACTCTTCAGAACCTCTAAAAGAGAAGAACTAGCCTTGCTAAAATCTAGTGTCCAATATAACTGAAACAAACGTAATAACAATAATGGTTTAAAAAATATTCAAATTGAAATGCAGCTCCTTAGGTCCTGCCATGCCCACACAACCAGAGATCCTTGGGACAGAAATACGTGTAACTTAGCATCTTCCTTTGAACGCAGTAAAGCTACCACCTGAGGCACTGTGGGAGTCCAAGCACTTTGCTTTCTTGTGCAAGTCAACAGGACGAAACCCTCAGAGGATGCTGATGTTCAGTTGGGTGTGAGGGGCCGTCCCTAACTAAGCTTGATATTTGCTTGTGCTGAGTGTGGAACCTCACCTGCTGGGGTTCAGCTCACTGCTGGCAGGGCTTCCTGTCACAGTCAGCCACCTGAAGAGACGTGACACGTGTCACGCAGGTGGAACTGCTCAAAGTATTTGGTCAAATGTTCATACAGTGAACAAGTACCTGCACGCCACACCAGCAGCCACCCCTTCACTCTGATAAAGTACTTTTCCTAAGACGATCTCCAAGGGTTTTGCCAAGCAACTCAAGACTTAACTCTTATCTCTAAATCAAATAGGGAAGGTATTTAACCAAGGTCAATAAGCAAACCAAGGGAATGAGGAACTTGGACTAGGTCCCTCACGTGCTGTGGCAGTGCTTTGTCCCTCAATGACTCTCCAGCTGGAATTTTTATTTAAGTACAAGTAGCTAGGAGTACCAGCACATTACTTACACCTCTTCACTTCATAGTTCTGATCCACGTCTGGTACTTCTCTGGAAACGCAGCACTCATTACTGTAGTATACACTGTGTTACTGGGAGGAAAGAAGAAAAGAGGGAGTCAAAATCATTCTAAAGACAAGAAGACTCATTTACAAAACTAGCAAAGCCGCAGAACAAATTTTAGTGGAACAAACATTCTGCTTAGGTACAAAGTGTTATGAAGAGTGATAAAAATGATGACTCTTAGCACATATCTTTAACAGTTTTTCTTCCCATTTAGTACAGTGGAGAAACAATAGTTCTACAGCTGCTTGACCACTGCATTAAAACAAAAAAAAAAAAAAAGAAAAAACAAACAAAAAAAAACAGTATTGCCAATCTCAACAGTCACACAGATATAACTTCCTCCTTTACAAATTCCTTCACATTTATAAGAAAGAGGAGTGGAAGTCCTGGCACTGACTTAGAAGAAGCCATTGCCAAGCTCTACCGCACGTGACTGGTCTAGAGAAGGCACTGAGCTCCATGTACCACAGAACAGGATAACCTGCAAAGGTGCAATCTGTGGAACAACGCAGAACCAAAATGTTACACTGAAATGAACCTGTTTTAAAAAGTCACTAAATGGTACCTAAAAGCTACGTCCTCACTTACTACTTTCTTATTTTTCCACACATCCAGCAGAGCTGCATTAAAAGCCATTTCCAGCTTTACCATAAATCCAAACTTTCCAGCAGTCAAAGGTACAGATGGATTGGCCAAAAGGACTGTAGAAAGCACTGCTGATCATCTAAGCAGTCATTTGTGTCTCCTGCTACAAAGGAACTTCCCATTACCAGACTGAGCCTAACAAAGTGCAGTTTCATGGCCAGAGAAGGACAGACCAAAGCAGAAGAGTTCGGTGGAAGCGAAAACACAGCACCACACGCACAAGCAGAAATCTAAGCTGGGAAACCACAAGATACTCAGACAGAGGTACAGGAAAATCCTGAAGAAGTTTTCAGCCTGAGGCATTGCAGGAGGCACTGATAGACATCTCTGAATCTAATACTTACTCATTTAAGACCGGCTTCACTGACAATACCTGTACAGAAAGTTTGAAGAGTTGTCATTTTGGTAAATGAACAGGAAATTAAAAGGCTATTTAGAAACAGCATAGGATGAAGTCATAAAAACAATGGGACATCACAAATTACTCTTGCTGTTCTCCTATTTTTTT
>VXAV01010284.1:362686-387865 GCA_013399715.1 Alectura lathami | reverse complement strand
CGCCCCGCCGCCGCCCACCGCCCGCCGGCCCCGGCCCCGCCGCGTCACGCTCGTCCGTTGGGGCTGGAGGTAGGCGAGGGGGGCGGTGAAGGGCGGGTTGGCGGCTTGATTTCATAGCCCGAAGGCACTCGCCGTTTTGAAAGCGGGAGAAAGGAGGTAGGCAACGCACTTGAGTAACGGGGCACAGCTCGGAGGGGCCGGGCGGGCCGGCTCAGCTGGTAAAAGTGCCTTGAGGATGAGGAAAAAAATGCCTCTTCCCGCCTCAGAAACTAACTACGGCTAAGTAAATGCACACAGAACAGGGAAATTTTGCTCGGTTGTTCAGCGAACACGGAAGGGGGTTTCCTGCAGATGTGCGTTGTATTCAGTGTTGTCCCCTGCCTGGTCTCCAGCCCGCACCTGCTACAAATTGATTTTTTTCTTCTCTGCCAGCTCTGTGAAACCTCTATCAGCTTTTTTTTTTTTTTTTTTTGCTTTAACAAGCAAGATGTGACCATGAAACAAAAATTAAAAACACCACCACCACAAACAAGACAAACAGCAAGAAGTTCAAGTGATACAACTGGGTATTTAATACAAACAGACCTATGCTGGCTGGATTCTGGCATAGGATATAAACAGTAATCTGGCTTCTTAAATACAAAGAAAATAAAATAAAACCACCCCTCCAACCATTTCTCCATTTCACCCCACACAGAGGAAAAAAAAAAAAAAACAGAACTTGATAAAGGATAGTTGAAGTAACTCAGTTTCATCATGGAAGCAGGTGACAGGGTAAGTGACAGATAGGTGACATCCCAGCTGAGTTGAGGGCTGAAGCAGAAGTTCAACCTTTATTTCAAGGTAAAGAACCCTTACAGCAATGTCATTCTCACACACACTTCAAAAATCCGACAGGAGCAACTCCCATCACATGACGCACTGTTACAGGGAAATAGGATATGTTATCTCTCTGTTATCTCTCCTGCACGTGACGCTACCTTTCCATTTAAATGGCAACATGAAACCCTTCTCCCATACCTAATTTTATTCTTCTTTTCCTCACGCACTGTAGGGAAGAACAGCTTCACCTCGATTTGGTTTTATTGTAAGTAAACAGGAAAAAGACAGCTTTGAAAATGGTTTACCAAGTCTCTGAAATCACATCCATAAGACAGGCATGAATGTTATATACACAAACACACACACTCCAAGGGATGAGCTGGAATATTCATTTTCCTTCCAATTATCCATTTATTAATTGAATCAATTTTTTTTGGTACAGTAAGGTTGGATATTTTAATTCATAGTTACATAGAACAGCTGTAAATAAATTATTTTGAATAAAAAAGTAGAGCATTCTAAGAAAGAAGGCAATTAAAAAAAAATAAAAACCCTGCATGGATTAAGGCCTCTTCAGGTCTCCCATAGATGCAATATCCAACTTGAAAGCATTGAATTTCTAATTTTTCATAGAATTTTTCATAGTATTCAATTTCTAATTCTGAACAGAGTAGAGGTGAAACCATAAGGCAGTTCAGTACCTTCCCCCCCCCCCGCTTTGAGAGAGGGGAGAATAAGCATTTCTAGGTCTGTTTCTTGAAGGATGATTAACTGTTCCTCTCCTTTACTCTTTTATTTCAGCAGCCGTTTTCTCTTCCTCAGAAGTGCGTCTCTAAGAGCCAACTGGAATATGAAACAAGGGAGGAATATTCAGGTATTTCAAACTCCCACACCTGTAACTATTAAGTGAGGAGACTACAACAGTATCACACTGACAATCCTCTCCAACACATCCACCACATGTATCCCACTGGTATTTTAGGAATCAGACACATTTGTCATTAAGATCAGAATGAAAAGTTAAAGATCAATTAAAACTATGGTTTACTTAACAAATATTTAATGCAATTTTTCTAAGAGAAAGCTTCAGCTAACACAGCCTGCATCATCTGTGCTGAGGTACACATCTACAGAGGCTTTTATAGATCACAGGTAAGGTGGGAGTGCAGGATGAAAAATGAACGTGGGTCAGCTGGTTTAAAGTTAATTCAGGTATTAGTAACACCAGAACTACAACAGCATTGAGAAGGCAGCAGACCAAAGACAAGCCAGCCATGCTCAGCTCTTTCCTACTGCAGTTTCATGACTATTTATATCCAAGCTCAAAAGCCACTCAGACATGTCTGTGAAAGCAGACAACCTGAATCTGATGCAAGAAGGTGGAAAGCAGTAAGATATCAGAACGCAAATGAAATTGTTCCCAAAGATTCCTACAGTAAACAGTACAACGTCTTTAGCTGTAAAATAAAGAACTTTGGGTTGCACTTGGAATCAAGTAGATGTTCCTGCATAAGTCTCATTAAGCTATTTTCAATAACAAGTAAACATACTACTAAGGAAAAATCCTAAAATCATTTGTTTAACCTCAGAGAAACACTCCTAATTTCTCAGTTAAAACAGAGCAGAAACAGTCAAGTGCTAACACACAGTGGCAGAAACGCTGTGCTTGCTTAGTTAAACTTTACAGTTAAGGAAAGAGTTGGGCCTCAAAAAAAAAAATTCTAACAGATGTTAGAATTTTTACATGTGCCATACACAACAAAGTCTCTCTGAAGTGATGGGTTAGATGCGTTTTAGCTGGTAAGGGCATTTAGCTCTGGACTACAGACACCATGCCACTTAATTCTACCACCAATGCGGGCAGCAGAACACAGTATCTTAGAACTGCATTATTCCAACCCGTGACTACTTGCAAACCATGGTGAACAAGGACTGGTGTTGCAGTCTAACTTTAAAAGAAGGAGAACAAGAAAACCCTTCTTTCACTGTTTAGCTGTTACTTTGAAACTCAAAACACTAAATCAGGAATAAGGACTGAAACCATTCAAGATGACTGTTTAGAAACAGCGAGCCAAGTTTAGGAGCCATTGTAATCTCAGACAAAAATTATTAAAGCACTACACTACAACATAAAATGTTTAGAGCACATGGACACCTGATTTTTATATTTATTTTCTTCTTAAAAAAAAAAAAAACCCACCCTGCTAAGAGTGTCACATCCACAGCAAGTCCAAAACTCTCTCCCGTCTAAACCTATACCCAACTTCTCAATAAAAGGATCGAGAATTAACAGCAGTTTCCTAGAAAGTGCCTGGATAGTTCATTTGCTGTAATTTCTGTGTGTTTTGAGTGCTGGGTTATTGTAGTCAGCCTTATTTGGGGCAAGGTAGAAGACAGCAAACAAAGGACTACACAGGATACTGGTGCAAGTCTTCCTCTTAACAGAAACACATAGTAAATACTTCCTTCTCAGTCAATGAACTTTTCCAGTATATCTGCTCTTAACACAAGAAATGGGCAACAAATATACATCATCTTAATAATGTGATCCTGGAAACAACTCACAAAGACAAAGGAGGATTTGAAAAGAAGAACCTGAATGCACCCTACCACAAGACAGAAGTTAACAAGTAAACACAAACTAACACAAAAACAAGAACTGGAATATTCTGAAGTTTTTCCCTGGACCACCTTCAAAGGAGTTCAGTTTTGTAACGCCCTGTAACACTCTAGACTGTCCATCTGCCATGTTAAAGGATATCAAGGCAGATTTTTGTTGTTAACACAGACCTACCCTGCCGAGGTGAAGCACAGTAGGGCAAAACAACATGCCCATACCAATGCTCTAGCAACAGCTGCCATGGCTTAGGCATTTTCCTCACCAGAGGTGCACCACAGAAGTGAGGGGGCTCTGCCCACTCTGTGCTATCAGCAGCTCATCTAACCCCAGCCACCTGACAAAGCCACATGGGCTCCCTGCCCAATGCCTCCAGGAACACCCATCCGCTCAAGTTTCTGCCTTGCCTTGAAGTTATCCCTCCAGTTACCCTGGCACAGCTGCCCATCGAGTACCGAACAGACATGTGTTTGACTTGTACGCACTTCGGTAAGGGCTGTTCCAAGCCCTGCATCAGCCCCGTAGCAAAGCTTATAGCTGAGAAAGCAGAAACAGGCGAGGGCTTCACCACTGAGCAGCATCTTGTGGAACTATAGCAGCTATTAAGGAAGTGGCTTATTTTTCTAAATAGCTCTAAAAAGGTTCTAAACAGCACTTATGCCTGTGCCTTAAGTGCATTTGTATCCAGCTGTTGGATGACCTCAAGTCAGGACAGCTGAGGCCATCATGACAGTAATATGAGCAAGGTCAAAGAGAGACTATGGGGAGCGAAGAAACATACGCTAAAGGCTTGTTCTGAAGACCAACTCCAGGAAAGATTGATTCTGTCACAGTATTATAGTGGCGGTTCCAACGTGATCTGTTCTTGCTTACAAAAAGGAATTCAAGCCACATTATATTGTCTCCCTAACCTACACATGATTTTGCAGCAGGGCATGGTTCTCCGTGCGCAATCAAGAGAAGATGCCGACAAAAATCAGCCTTCTCCATCCCCACAACCTCTGGGATACTCCTGCTGGGTAGGATTCAAGGAAAGCAACCTAGTCCATAGTCTCTTCCAGCCACGAATCCAACATATTAAACACCAAAACCTTGGCGCATAGAATAGACAGCACTTCACCTGCATTGTGAGTTGACTGTTCAGGCTGCCTCGTCTAGTCTCAACGTTAAATGTTACCTGTTTTTCCCTGAAAGATCGCTTAGTTTTGGTCCGGACATTATGGCTGTATCTCATCATCATGAAGTTCTTCTGCTTTTTCTTTTCTTTATTGGTAGAGCTAGCAAACGGGTTCAATCTTGTTTTCTTTCTCACAAATTCTTTTCTATCAGTTTTTCCAGCCTAAAATAGACAACACAATGTAATAGAGTCATTTGTCTTTCCCTACAGTTATCACCAGCTGCTAGGTTCTAGGGCAACAATTACAAATCAGGATTCAGGCTGACTTCGTGTATATTATATGCATTCCTCCACACTGACTGTAGGAGGTAACAGTGAAAATTGGAGGTGTCCATATTTTCATCTCCTCCTGTGACCAGCAAGAGGCTGTTCATCTGTTACAGACAAGCTGCAATGTTAAAAAAAAAAAAAAAAAAAAAAATCAAACTTAATCAGATGGCAGCTGGTCACCTGTTTGACCAATTCAACCCCATCTCCTTATTCCAGAAAAGACAAAAAAAGCAACTCCTCAAAAAGTCTAAAAAGAGAACATGAAATAGGCAAGTTCCGCACCATGGCAGTTGCCAGTCTGGTCTCCTTGTCTGACTTCGGCTTCTTATGGAGATGTTCGATATCCCTGAGTGAAAGCAACTCCCCCCTGCGAACACAGAAACCCAGCACAAGGCAGTCACACACAACATATCGTCAGGCCAGAAAAACAAAACGCCCTCCTGACCTTTTGGCTCTCACTCATCTTATGCCTTTGTCCTCCTATACTAATTCACACAAGCACTTCTTGTTCCTTCTCTCAGGCTAACCCTCATTTTTGGGATAACCCTTACGAGATGCTCTTAGTACTGTTTTTCAATTCCACCTCGAACCACAATGTTTAAGAAATTGGGAGATACAGATTTGCAGCTAGTGCTACAAAAATAACATGCCTACCGGTCTGAACAAGCAAACCAGTCCCATGGCTTCTCCTGACCCCTCTTGCTTTTTCTCCGACAACAAGTAAATCCCCCAGGCCAGTGTCCATTCTAGCCTGTGTGGCTGTTTGCCACCTGCCACCAGGGGTGAATGCCCTAGAGCAGAGCTCTGTACCCGATGGCAATCAGAAGATGTATCACCAGACTATGGGTGAAAGAAAGCACTCGTTGGTATTTCATATCCTACCTGCTCTCCTCTTCATCATCTATCTCAATATTTTTCCTCTTTGCCGCTTTGCCTGGTGCAGAATTGAGTTCTCTGGAGAGCTGGGCAAGACGTATTTTGTGGAAGTCTTCTTGGGTTAGCAGCCTGCTTGTACTGACCGCTGCAGCTTTAGCTTTTCGTTCCTCAGCAGGCATGCTTTTGACCTTCTCTGCCTTTTGAAAAAAGTACACAAGAAGAATCATCCTGACCTTTGCAAGCAATTTCTGTGCTATAATCCATGACCCTTGCCTCCCAAACAGCTATGTAAGAACATCATTTGAAAATTATCCCAACAACTGTTAGGACTCTTAAAAGTCTTATTTCCCGCATTAGAAGAAATGAGCACCTTGACTCCTTAACATTCCAAAGCAAGTTACAGCACTCACCATGAAAACATTACAGCTTTGAAGGAGCTTAGCACTGGAACCAAATTCCCCAACTCTTCCCCCTCACCCTGACAACACACATCCTTCAGCATAAGTGCAAAAACATACTTCACCTCGCTGATTCTGGTCAAGTTACTCCGAGCAGTCACTTAGGAGCAGCCACGTGAAGGTACGGAGCAAGAGAATCTGGACTGCTATTAACAAGCCCCATTTCTATTTGGGGTAGAAGACGCTTGGAACTCACCACTTCCTGCTGCTCCTCATCTGAAGAGTGGTGCACATCAATCCATTCTCCATCTTCATCATCATCCTCCTCACTCATACTAGCACTTTCCCATCCATCTGCTCAAGGGAAGAAACGCACAGAGATGTTCAACTGTCTGAGTTTCAAATAATTTGAGTGGATCCCAAGCTCTCGCTGCCTTTCATTACCTATCTGCTAACTATATTTATGCCCGGGGACACGCTCACCAAACAGGTGAGCGGTAGGATCTCAGCTTCAGAACTACACAGGTAGTACGAAGACTAAAGATACTTCACCCATCTGGTCGCTACCAGTTGTGCATACTATTTTTAAAAGACATCCACAGCGGAACAGAGCAGTAGCTCCAGTGCTTCCCCACTGACAAGTTCAGCAACTAAACTCCATCTGGTGTGCAATGGCAAAGCATCACAGTGCATAACTCCGGTAGCAACTGATTCAGAGTGGCAGAATGACATCTCAGCCTTGATTTTCCTGCACCACAGCTGTGGACACCCATTTTTACCGTGACAGCCACATATGACAGCGTCAGATCTTTAAACAAACACAAAACTCTAGAACAAACTTCTTAAAAGAGCTGTTCTGTCCTTACTGTGAGCTGCAGTCTCCTTAACACATTTGTTACGAACTTACAATAAACCTGCACCAACGGCGATCAGAGGCTTTACAGGAAATGCCTTTACACACATCTCGCTCATTCGGAACAAGGCCAACCACAGAAGATACCTAAGCAGTTTGCAATAAGTCAGTGTTGCAGCAAGCTGTGCCATAACCCTGTGCTTTGTAAAGCAAAATTCTCAAGTTGTGTTCAAGGACTTCAAAACAAGCTGCATTTGGGGGTGGGTGTCTTTGAAGAAATGCACCAGCTTACAAATGTTAATCCTTATCGCATTTCCTCCCCTCTTCCATCTCTCAGTGTCTCCTACATGAAGCAATGCAGTGACTATCATGCATGACCACTCTGGATAAATCGCACTCAACCTGAGGACAGCATCAGTGCTTCTTAACAAACGCAGATGTGCAAGCCACGCAGCATGTGGCAGCAGCAAATTAAAGCATGAACACCCAGTCTGAAGTCCAAATAAAATCTTAGTGGTAATGATGCATGAAACGGAAGTCATCAAGAAAAAAGGCCAACCTTCCTCTCTGTTTCCTCCTTTTTCCTCTTGATTCTCAACCTCCAGTACTTCTGCTCCTGGGATATAGTCTTTGGCATCCAGTTCTCCATATTCATGAATTTTGGCTTCCACCGAGGCCTCGGTAGGCTTACCCTGCACGTAAACAAAGCACATGCTAAGCAGGCTGCTATTTCAATTCCCACAAACCCATTAAAAATAGTGAGGAGGGTTGTAGACAAGAAATTCTGCATGATGAAACAAGAAAAGATCTTCTATAAAGAAGATGAACAAACCCTAGGAAGACAGGTTTCCTTTGCGCAAAGCTTCTGTCAATGAGTTTGGTACATCTGTAATGAAGAAGCCTTGAAACAAAATAAAGACATCTTAAAATGCAGCAAGGGAGCAGGCACAGAGGAAAAGTACTCGTGATTCCACCACATTCTCAAGATGCTCTGAGACTAGTTTAATCAGCACTATTGGGCACATGAGCTTACGTTTATAGTGAATTCAATGCAAGCAAAAAATTACCCGGTACTTCTTCTGCAGCATCTCTGGGTTCAGAGAACGGAAAAGGTGTATCAGAGTCCTTGCAGACATCATTACATCTATGCAGAAGAAAACAGGAGTAAGTATTGTAGGGCAGAACCCGGAGCAAACCAAAAGCTCCCTAAGATAATCAGTATTGGTTTTCTCAAGTTGTAGCTCCCACTGATTTCTTCAGCACAAGATCCAGCTCTTAGGGCAGATCTTCATTAATAAGCTGCTGTCCGTCTCCAGTTTTGTCAGATGTTTCCCTTGCCAAAACTACTGTGACTGTTCTGTCTAAGTATATGCAAAGAAATGCAACAACGTATTGAAAATCACCTTTCAGCCCACATTAAAAAAATTAACACAGCACTGTTATGGAGGCTATAACAACAGAGGACCAGATGACACAGCAAAAAAGGAAGAAGGATCCGAAAATCCCATCATATACTTACTCTTATTTTTATGAGTCTTGTAGTGAGTGAGGTCGTGGAGCAAATCTTCAGTCATGGCTAACGGACATCTCGCGGTGATTTCCTTTATCGCATTGATTCTGAAAATTCAAAGTGAAATATTTTCCTGACTAACACAGTTGGGAGAAACTTTCACTTGACCAGGAACAGACTGAATTATCTCAAACTCAACACACCTTACACAGCACTTATACAACATAAACTCTAACAGAGAGGAACATCACAGGATGCACCTAGCTATAGTTCTCCAAAACTCACCATCTTCAGTCTGCACTCTGCGCTCTCCACCTACTGTTTTGTCTGACCTTAGACCTCAGGATTCTGCAAGTGAAGTCTGGGTCCAAGCACATTTGCAAAAAGCTGTCAAACAGTCACCAGGGATAGGTCACGTGAAAATGAATAAACAGTTCTGCTGCCGACCACGGACAGACAAAGGACAGCAATAAAGGATACCTGCGTGCTCACACAAGTTTCCTTTTTAAATCATCTCTACGTGCACACTCAGTAAATTCGCTGCTGGACTAAAACCACATCAACAGGGAAACACAGTCCATAAAATATTCAGAACATGGCTGCACACAGTAGCCTTCCCCTGCCAGCTACTTAATCTTCTTCACACACAGCTCAGCTCTCTCCTACATTTACTGATGGTACTCTACTCTGCCTGTAGCAGGCCTTCTGCAAAAGCACACTCCCTTAAGCAGTCACACAAAGCACACTACAGTTCCACTAACAGCAACTTCTAGATGTCTTGACAGTACTGACAGTTCATTCACTAAATGTGAAAAGTCCACAATTATCATGCTGTCTGCTCACTGTGTGTATACAAATGCAAGAAATTTTAATTCACAGACAAGAGGGAGTCTACCCTCAGAGGAGAAATAACAGTATCTGGGAAGGAAGAAAAATACAAGACCAAACAAGAAAAAAAAAATGGGCCACCATGAAAATCAGAACAGTTATGTGACAATGTTGACTAAGCAGAGAAACGCATTGTTCTGAGGAATTTAAAAGAAAAAATATGGAAAGTTTATGTTTAGAAACAGTCCTAACTTGTTTTCTATTCAAGTAGGTTCTTTAAAGCATAGATGAATGACAGGAATAGGCTGTCTTTTTTTTCAATCAATTTTTTCTCCACATTCAGATAGAGTTTTACAGTTTTAATGAGATTCTGTACCCACCCTACAGTCATGACCTCCCCAGAATTCTTGTCAGTGACAAAGTTGTTGGCAATGGTCATCAAAACCGACTGGATAATCTGAAAAAAAAGATAAACACACTATTACTCATTTAACATAATTGCAAAAATGGTTACATCTTATTAAGAGACAACAGAACCCTTTTCACAGAAAGGCAGAGCTCAAGGCTTGTCATTCTAGCCTGCAGCCAACTTCTGGACAAATTCTCCTTCAGAAACAAAGACCTCAAGCATGGAGGTTGTTACCCTTTATAAGAAAGGATGCCTTGGAACCTGTAGAAATACCCAACGGGAGCAAAAATTCCTGTATGCTTTGAATACACTTTGAATGAAAAACAGTCTGACCAGACTCCTTGTTCCCTGAGAGCGCACCCAACAGTCAGCATTTCCATGCTGGCCCTCTGTCCTTTTCTAACATCACCCAAAGTAGGGCGAGCACTGACCTCAGGTGGTACTAGCTGATGTGAAGCTTGAGCGGCAAACAGAAGAATCTTTGTCACTTCTAGAAGAAAAGTAAAAGGAGAGGGGAGAAGATGTCAGAGTATGTCAACACAACTTTGGCCAATAACCACATGCACTAGTACGGCCTTTTGCCTCCTTCAGCCACACTCTCTGGACTACCTTCACTTCCTGCTATGCTACCGCTACCTGCTCACAGCACCACGTTTAGGAACTCACTGTGTATGTGACACGATGGGCCCACATTGTTATCTGCTAGTAGCTGCTTACCTCTCTGATGGGGCTGTAGGAATCTCTGGATGAAGGGGTAGAAATTAAAAAGAAAAAGCTGCAGGGAAGACAGAAGTTGTAACAGGTTAGTTGCTTCTCTTTGACCTGGAGATCACTTTTATAAGTTATATGCTACAATCAATGATTCTACACAGCCTACTCTCCATATGCCCTAGATTTTAATTACACAACACATATTCTCCTGTCTTGACCTTGCAATATGTGGAGGTGTGGAAGGGACTTTCTCAAAGTATATTCAAGACTCAAAGCCAAGAGCTGAAAGAATGGTTCTTGTTAGACAACAGAGAAACCCAGCTAGGGTAGCCTGCTGCATGATCCTATAATGTGCCACTTCCCCTAGCTTCAGGAACACCATCTTCTTTTTCAGACTGAACACAAGCTCACTTAGCATCTGAGTATATTCATTAAGCTCTCCAGGAAGCCTGAGCATTTGATGCTGAAGCAGCCTGACACCTGGGCACATACCTCTCACGTGAGAAGTATCTCACACATCTGCCGCACCCAGACTTGTAAGTTGTTCTGCTTAAGCTTTCTGCAATGAGGAAATTGCATGGGCTCAAGCCTGACACCACTGCAACACCTACATGATGTCCAAGACCCCACATTTCAGTTGCCTTGGTCATTGGGAAGACTGCTTCATATAGAGACTAAACCGCAAAGGAGCAGCTGTATGCACCTAGATATGATCCCATTGTGGGGTCAGAAAACAACGGGACTACTTTCCCATGCTTCCTGTGTTCAAGACTGCTCATACATACTAACACAGTGAGCATTTCCCCCTTTCTGTTAACCATCAGGATACCTGCAAGGACAACTGCGTTCCTATCGCCCCTCAGAGCCCACACGAGGAACAGATTCTTGAGGCAATTTGATCCCACTTTGTCTATACTTCAAAAGAGTGCTGCTCCTGTGCAGCTGCTGGACTCGATTAGAAAACCTCGCTGCTGAAGAACGTCCCCGGAACACACAAGTCTTTAAACAGGCATTTTCCCCTCTAGCCATGACAGCTCAGCTATTACAGACCACCAGCGTTCTCAGGCAGAGCTCACCTTGTACCATAGAAGTCCGTGCCGTTGTGCCACGCTATGAAGCCCACAGGCAACTGCTTGGCCACACTCATCTTCATTTTCCAGCACACGGCACAATTAAAAGTCACTTTCCATCCAGTGCCACGAGGCCAGAGCACACCACCACCCAACTGAGGTTAGCTCCCATCAGGCCATTACAAAATTAATAGGCTGCGTACCTCATGGATTCCAACTAGCCTAGATATTAGGTCCATGAGCATCATCTTCACTTCAAACCGTTCCTTGCAGTTCTCCAGCTGCTTCAGCAGTTTCTCTGCAAAGTCTAGAAGAAGCATTAACAGGTTTGTGGTAGACTTGAATCACGCTGTGCCCAACTCAGCTGACAGGGTTAAAAAAGGCAATCGGGTTTTGTTGTTGTTTTGTTTCTCTTTAAAGCTCCAATGCCCTTGCACAGAAGAAACTAAACATGCTCCTGATTCATTGTATTTCCTTTTGCATGCCCAGAAATACCTAAAACTGTATACAGGCCCAAGAGAGAGGAAAACTAGCAGAAGTTCAGCAACATCGGAAAAACAGATTATTTAAAGGTATTTTTTTTCCCCAGGTACATCGTTCTGGATCCATTTGAAAAACAAAATCCCCAGAGGTTCACTAGATCAGACTGTGAATGAGTCAAGTGATATTAGATAAATGCCAGACTAGTAATAAGGACCTATTTCTAAAACAGGATAAGCCAAAAACAGCAGTAGGAAATAAACTACTCCACTTTCACACAAATCATGGCACACTTGTGTCTACTAATGACTTTCATTCCCCTTGCAAAGTTTTGTCTAAACTTCACACTCTGGGATTAACACAAAGTTATAAAAAAAAAAATATAAAAGTTCAAAACTACAGAAAAGGATACTTGCTTACCCTGGGGATCATGAATCAAGTGAATAGCAGAAAAGTTGAACACCTCTGGCTTGCTTTTCTTCTTATGTTTCTACACAGCCAAAAGAGCAAATGAGACACTGTTACTTTTCATGAAAAAGCTGCAGGTGCTTCAGTTTCAGGCTGCTGTTTCTCATTACTCTCTTCAAAAACAGGTGCTTTGCTTTGTAACAAGTAAACTACCACCCTCCCCAATTGCAAAGGATTTTCAGCCACCTGACCTCAGAGGCAACCGGAGCCTCCTTAAAAGGTAACTTCTCAAGACACAGGGTGCTCCTTGTAGGGGACCACACAAGGGGTACCCCAGAGAAAACCAGCCCACAAGTTATACAAGGGTGTTTCAAAAGAGCTGTCTTCGGCCAATCGTGACGAATGCCTGACCAAGGGATGCTAGAACGCTTGAGGAGCTACACTGAAAAGAGAAGACAAACGATAGCTGCGACGACAGTGAAAAACAATGGTTCTGCACATGAAGGATTAAGCTGAAATGCCAGCGGTCAGACACCACTCCCCTCACCTTGAGGACCTTCATGGCTTTTTCCAGTTTCTTCTTGCGCTTGGTGGTTTTCTTATTAGTTCCGTACCGCACCATCAGGTCTCTGGCCGTGGGGCCATCGTCCTTCAAAAGGAAAACGAGACTCGGGTGAAATCAGGCTTCAGATGGGAAGCAGAAATACAAAAAGTATCAGTGTTTCTGGGATCATGTACTACCTTTGAAAATTGTCTCCTCCCACCAAAACATCATCATATAGAGACAGTAGCCTCCAAAACCATAATTCCCTAAAACTAACCACTGGTATGAGAGGGAACATGAACACTCCACAGCATATCATCACTGCAGCTTTTGCAGCTGGGTGATCACAGATTATCATGCAGCTCCATACAAATAACCATGCCCTTGTATTAGGAGGTTCTGAGCTGAAAATGCACCAGGTTATCAGCCTTCTCAGGATAACTGAATTACATTCACTTGTACGTAAATGGGATATGGAATCTAGGAGGGAGGCGAAGGGATATCTAAGAAATTAGACCTGCTTCCTAAGCACCAGGTGAAAGCCTCTTCATTAGCTGAGAAAAAAAAACAGACTGGCCAGCCCTCACTTAACTCTTGGAAGTGAACTTCTCCCTTCACAAGGAGTATGGGATAGCAAAGGAGCTCCTAGCCTGTACACAAACTGCAAAGGCATCCTGCTATCAGTTCGGGCCAGATGGCAAAAAACTAAACATTTTTGTGAGGTGGACGAGGTAGAAGACTCAGTAGCACAGAAGTGGACGCATTGGTATGGCCAGCATCAGCAGATAACAGATCTTCTCAGTTCTTCAGACTGTGTAAGGTTTAATCACAACACCCACCTCAGATTCTGAGTCACTTTCTTGATTCTCATCTTCATCCTTCCCAAGGAAGAACTTCAAACCAGCAACTAACACCTGAAAAATGAAGTAAGCTGAAGTAGGACACAACAAAGGGACAAGAGTATTTACAACAGCCAAACATCCCTGTCTCATCTTATGCTAAGAAGTTCCCAGTTATTTGCAGGCATGGCTATGAACAGAAAGCAAACCAGACCAGACACAGCATTTTGAACAAAGTCAATTTTTGCTGTCAATCCTCAACAATGAAAGGCACGCAAAGGATCAAAAAGCAGCTGGGCTTCCACAGGGACAGGAGAAAATCCAAAAGATGCCAATTCCCCTGCTATCATTCCACAAAGCAATTTCAATCTGATTGCTCCAGGCCAATGTTACTGGTAACTCCTGCAGTGCTGACAAATGATTAGCTGTGCTTAATACTCTGGGAGAATTTACCTCAAACCTTAGCATATGTTTCTAGAGCATCCAGCCGTGCAGAACCTACACAGATGACAGGCAGCCTCGGATCCACTCAAACCCCGGGGGAGGCTAGCAGCTCTCTTCACGTTTTCATGACTATAAGGGGGCAGCGTCCTGACAGGCTCTTCTGAGTAGCTGTGACAAGTACACCTGTCCTCCCCACGCCAGCCTGAACTTCTCAATCTGCTGCTCTGTACCTCAGAACCCAATGCCTCCTAGTCCCAGGATACAAGAAGCATTTGGAAAATCAAACAAAAAGACAAATAACCAGTGAAGGTGGTCAAGGTACCAAATTTGGAACCAGTCTAGGTACCAAATTAGGAAGTTGGGTCCACAAGGAAAAGGTAGCTTAGATGAAATCCACAGTTCCATCAAATGGTTTCTGCGCTCACCTTTGTCACTTTGGAAAAGCAGGCAGTTGTGATGACATTCACTGTTTTGGCGTCATTCCTTGCATAAAACAAAACATGGTCTTTTACTTCAAGTTTGCAATTTCAAGTTATTCTCAGAAAATCAAGTTACATGAAATATGACTCCTAAAAACAATGTGAGTTGGTATCAAGTGTCAGGTACGTGTTAGAACTGCAAATCTTTTCCTTTCAGCAGTGCTCATGTTTTCAGCAGTTTTCTCTCTCTTATAGTAGTTCTCAACCTAATGCTACACCAAAAAAGAGTCTTCAAGCTGTTATCTACTAAAAAATAGAAGTTATAACTTCACTGAAACAAGAACACTCAAAGCTCTCATCTAGAATTACCTTACAGACTTCAAAGACACAGAAAAAAACAAAATTCCTCTTTCCACCGTGCATCATAGGCTGTATGCCAGTACAAGCGCCTATGTGTGCAAAAGCTGAAATGAGCAGCTGCACGCAGCTCCTGTTTCCACCGCCATACACACAACTTACGCATTTTCAACTAACTGTCAAAAGATCCAGCTTAAGCAACTCTGAGACTTTAAACAGGACAGCATTTCTTCCCAGCTAGATTACACTCCACAAAGCACAGCCCCACTGGAACACAAGGAAGGTAATTCAGTCAGAGGCTCTCCTCGTTACGTTAGCGCTACAAGCCACAGGTGATGTCAGGATGGCTCTGCCCCACAGTAAACGGGGAAACAAGACAGGCCTGCCAAACCTACCAGATATTCCTTCTGTAAAGTTCAATCATCACATCCAGAGAAATCTTGGCAGCAGTGGGATTGCTGTCTCTCAACATAGTGTACATGAAGTTCTGCAGTGTCTAAGAGAGAAGTTTGGAAGCATTCACTATTGCAAGTCTTTCATAACACAGAGCAGTAAATTGCATCAGAAAGCTCAAATACTCACTGTGTTTATTTTGTTGTTTTTGTGTTTAGCATTTACATTCTTGATGTCTGACACAATGTGAGTATACAGAGTCTGTAAAAGGAGAGAAAACAAGACATAACCTATGCAAGTCGCATGGGGAACACAGCAGATGCACCACAACTTCCCCAAAGCCTCCAAGTACTAAAATGAGACCAGACTCATCAATTTCAGTCAGAAGAATCACCAAGAAGTTATCTGTAAGTCCACAAATATGCTTGATTTTCATGTATTTGAAGAAATGCACTTAAGGATGGTACAAACAGCAGGGCAGCAAAACGAACAGCGTGAAGCTTAACTCCAAAATCTCACTCCTGTTTTGCTCATGCAAGTCCATGCATATTCTAAAAGCAACTTTTAACTATCCTGGCCACAAAACGCAACTGATTTCATGCTCATGGCAGAAAATCTGAAACAAAGCTTTAACTAGCAGCTTTTGTTCTTCTCTTTTCTTTTCTCAACTTACAAGTTTTCACAAGGAATTCAGTAATTCCTGCCCTGAGAACAACATGCTTGTTGTTCTCACCTGTAGACACGTTCAAGCAGTTCAACTGCAAACGCAGGACAGGTCTCCAACCTGCTGCATGTAAAAATGTTGTCAGCAGCATGCTTCATGGCTACTAACATACACAGATCGAGCCTTGCCTTTGGCACCTCCAGTTTCTGAAGAAGCAGAGCTATTTCAGACTAACTTGTTTCGCTAACAAGAAAAGCGAACGCCTGTCTGCCAACGCTGCGTTACTCTGGCAAGTCGGCCAAAACCCACCGGGAATCAAGACCTGTTTTCGTGAGCACAGCTTACTTTTCGTAGGAGTTTATCATGACAGCGCAGCAGCTGAAAGAAGAGCTCCAGCAAACTCGTCGGGTTTATCAGGTTCTTGTTCCGTAGCAACATCAAAGCCTTACAGATGGTCTGTACGAGAAGCAGAGATCAGAATTTCACAACGCCCCCCAGCTTCCATCTTTATCAAAAGGCTCAGAAGCAAGCTCGAAGTGCTCGCCTCTCACAGGCGCACCTTAACCCCAGGCCACGGTGTGCCCCTAGCGCCTTTCGGCCTAGGCCTTACCATGCGCAGGTCGGCGTCCAGCACCGTGTGGTGGTACGAGAGCAGCTCCTTCAGCTGCTGGGGGAAGCTGGCCATGTGCTCCGGGTAGCAGTGGGCAACCTGGGCAAAGACAGGCCGGGTGAGCTCTCTGCTGGAAACCCTGGGAAGGTGAGACACCGCAGGCAGCCAGCCCTCGCAGCAGCAGTTTAGCTCTGCACAAATAAGCGCTTGATGTCCACACCTTTAAAAAACTGAACCAGAGGCTCAGAGGAAAAACTTGCATTCCTGGGAACAGCCGACAGCGTGGAAGTTTAAGCGCACGCAGCTTCACAGCCGCTCGGCCAGGGCTGTGCCAACAGAGCTCGGCGAAACGCAGCTGCCCACCGAGGCAGCGCTGGCTGCCAGCGCCCGCGTTGCCCCCCCGAAGGACGCGGCTCACCTGTGCCAGGAACATCACCAGCTCCGCCAGCTCCTTGCTGGGCTTATCCGGCTGGAAGGTGAAGATCTCCACGTGGGACTGGTAGTGGTGGTACTGCTGGAGGAACTGCAAGCACAGGGCAGCGGCCTTGAGCTCCGCCGGCACAACACCACCACCGCCGCCCCCAGCAGCGGAGGCGCTGCCCCGCTTCGCCCCCGGCCCGGCCGCCCGCCCTCTCACCTCCTCGGTGTAGGACGTGGGGTCTCGCTTGATGAGGTTCTGCAGCTGGGGCAGGTTGCTGGGCAGCTTGTTCCCCTGACGGCCCGACATGGCGACGGCTCCCGGCGCCGGCGGCCCGACGCGTGTGCTANGGGTGCCGCCGAGGGTCAAACTTGTCCGACGGCGGAGCCTCACCGCGGCGGCTGCCGTGCGCGCTCGCTGGTTGGCTTCTTCTCCGCAGTAGCTAGTGACGGAACAAGAGGTGATGGGCACAGGTTGCGTCAGGGGAGGTTCGGGTTGGATGTTAGGGGGATTTCTTCTCACAAAGAGCGGTCAGGCATTGGATCAGGCTCCCCAAGGAGGTGGTGGAGTCTTCGTCCTTGGTGGTTTTCAATAATCATGTTCAGTCCAAATTAGTAATAAGCAGAAGAAATGGAGGCATGTATCTTGATTAATATTGTCTCAGTAAAATCCTTGATAAAAAGGATCATCTCCGTATGGATAGGGTAATCAAGCCTATATCGAAAATGTTGCTGGAACAGCAACAGTGGTCTATGTGCTGTGCAGCTGTTATTATATAAGAAATGTTTTCTGATGTGGTATTTTCATGCCTTTTTCAAATTAGCTCCAGTTTAAGCTAATGTCTTGAGCAAAAATAGCAGTATCTTATTGTTTATTATTATTATTATTTATTTCAAAGAACAAATGATTTAGGGAAGTGGTTTGTATTAGAGGGCTGATCCCACACAATGGCTAGCAGGACCTGATGAGTAACTGCTCTGCCACCGTAAAAGATGCCTATGGTTCCAGTCTCCTAGATACTCAGGAGCAGGCTCAAATTTTAATACCTGCTTCAGAGGCTTATGTGGAAATGCCATTTTATTTCCTGCCTCAAGACTTTATTTCAGATGAAAGTGCCAAAAAATTCAGGCGAGTCCCAGCACCTGGAGCCAGTGGCAGCAAATGAATGTCAGCTGTTCAGTCAGAAGTTGGCCTTCAGCCCTTGACTAACCTGGGGAAAAGCCTGCAGGTGTCACTGAACGCTCACAAATTGGAGGACAAATAAAGCTGGACATGGGGGTTAAATCCTGTCATGTATAACTGGTTGTTGCTGTATTTTGATCCTAATTTCATTATTTCAGGGCACCGCATGGTGTGATACTGACAAGCTACTTGTCTCTCTCCTCCCTGCTCTTTGTCTTTGGTAACTCCTCCGGGGTGGGACAGAGCCCTGCCTGACTCCTGACCATAAGGTGAGGTCCACTCCTGTTTTCTTCCCCACTAGGCCTGTACTTGTCATGAACTCATGCCTGCCAGATGATAACAATTTGCAACTTGCTATATGATGACGCATCCTATCCTGCTTTGATGCCAGCAAGAACATCAATCCAGTGTCTGCAGGTATTTGGATACCACCTGTGCAGGCTGTTTGAGTTTCCAGCGGGCACATATGCTAAGGCAGCACAATGAGGATGTGATCAGGAATGAGCAGAATGTACTCCACAAGCTACTGTGGAGTGCTACTGCAACATAACCTAGTTGTCCCAAGGAATTTGTTTAGAATTCATCTATCTGTCTGTGAGTTTCCTCAAGAACACCAGAAGCTGTGACAGCACCACAGTTAGCCCACATCTGCTTCTGAAGTTTATCTTGGAGAGCAATGTTAATGAGCACTTAGTAAAGGCGCACAGAGCCGTGTATTGTATCACGTTTCATCAGCAGAAAAGACTTGTGGTTGTTAAGTTCTTGAACAAGTGCTGGTCTTGAAAAGAGAATCATATATGTTGTGTCAAAATATAATTCTGCTTTAATTCCAGTTTTCCCTCCAAAGTCCCCAGGAGTTCTCTATATATCTCTCTGTGAAGAAGCCTTTGTTGCAGGCAGATAGGGTTGTGGATCTTGTTTCCACAACAACCCTCTTGAAACATGCCTAGGGCACTATGCCAGTAGGGGCTCAAAACTAGTGCCTTCTTTGAAGTAATACTACAGCAGTCTTAACTTCTGCATGTTTTCTTGCATGTTTTTACGATTTTCTGGAGATTTTCTTGCAGAATGATACTGAGGTAGCTTTCTGTTCACCTGTTACTGCAGAATAAAATGCCTAGGGTATCTTCACAGAGCTGTAAAATACCAGGTATGGACTTTTCTCCTTACAATTCTTGTAGTACTTAATAGTAGTTTCTTAAAACGTATTTTCTACAGTTACTTCGGAATTGCTTTGTCTCCAGGCATTTGCTATCACAAGTGGATAACACGGATGATCTCTGAAGCAAACTTTTAATATTAATCGGTATTGTTATGCTTTAGCAAGCAAGGATAGGACTGCTAAGGCACTGAAGGCAGCGATTTAAATTGTGTGTCAGTTGCTACTGGTGGAATTGTTGAAGCAAGGCAATATAGGTAAGAATGAAACTAACCACAAAAGCCCAGTGAGCAGTCTGACCTGGTAGCACCATGTACAGGTTAAACCATGAAATCTAGGTGGAAAAAGATTTTTGAGGACATGAAGGCAATTCTCTGCCATGTCTGAAGCAGTGCTGCTTTGATATAAACACCCACAGATGAAAAGGCAAAAAGCCTTTCCTCAGGTTCTGTCTGTGCCCACTCACTCCCTTCATCACTAAGAGTCCAGTGGAGGGGTGACAGAATGTGAGGTAGGAGTGCACTGCCCTTCCTTGGCCTGACTGCTCTTACAGAGGTGGCTGTGGTGGCAGTTTCTCTTGCAGGATTTGGCAATTTCTTTTGCAGGACTTTGACGTGGAGCATCTGTGAAAAACTACCCACATATGCTGTGTAGCTGAAAATGACTTTGTATAACTAGAGGATCGAATGACTTTTGATCTGACTTTGTCTCACTAGAGGAATCCGAACTATCTTATACATGACTTTGTAGCAGCATCTCAACGTTTAAATAGACATATTTCCCATCTGCTAAATGATTTGGCAGAAAAAATAAATGCCCTGCTAGTCCCCAAAGAGGAAGTGAAGCCAAGAACAAACGAGGATGCGTATATGTTCAGTTTGACATAGCCCTTAAGCTCTGCTTAATGCAATTTGCTTACAGAAAGAAGAAAATGTCTTACAGCAACTTTCGAGAAAGCAGACTGCGGTTCTCTGATTCCCTTGATGGCCAGCGCTGGATATTCCTGAGAAAAGGCCTAGATGACTTCAGAGATGGCTTTCCTCCTTCATCTGATAACATGATTGTGTACGGTAAAAAGCGGCGTGTCTCAGTCAACCTGAAAAACAGCACAGTGAAATCTTCATACACAGCTCCAGAGAAGAAAAGCAAGAAGTGCCCCAAAATACAGGTCTGTCTTTCCAAGCTCAGCCCTCTGCAGCAAGCCAGGAGGGATTACGTTGCACGCATAGAGCAGTGCCTGATCCAGCATCCTACAGTGCTCTGCCCACATTTGAAAAAATGTATCTTCCCAAAGGTAATTATTTTTGTAATCCTGGTTAAACAAAATATTCAGAAAGTTGAAACAGGAAACTAATCTAGTATGCAGCTGTTATTTTCGGTTAACAATGAAAAGCACCACCTTTTGTTTCATTCCAAAGCAGAAACAAAGCAAGTGATATTAGATTTAGACAGTAGGTCCAGATCGTCAGCAAGTAGTTTGTGGAATTCAGTTACAAACAGGCTGGCTGAGAAATCTGACTATGCTATCACAGTCATTACAGAATGTGTTATCTGTTAAGCTATCACCAGGCACTGTCACAAATTGATGTTATGGGGCAGGAAGGTAGTTTTATAAAAATTGAAAAGTTAGGACTGTGCCCAAGATAGCAGGGGATAATTTTATTACTTACCTTTTTTTCAGCCTGTTTACAGAAGGCAGTCTCTTCCCAGCCTCTGGTTCTTCAAATTTCTCTGCTTCATGCAAACATTAGGTAGCAGATAGTTCTGTTGTGTTCCTGGGATTTTCCAGAACTTGGTTATTGGAATGTTGCAAACAGAGGACCGTGACCAAACGCAGTGGCAAAATTGCCTTTTCACAGTCAGTGCTTCACAAATGGAACAGGGGAGAGCTGGGAGAGTGTTTTGGAAATGGCAGGCTTCGTACTGCAATACAAATGTGTCCCTCGCTGTGAAGCACCTTGGTCAGTATTGCTGTTTAGACTGCTCCAGGGGGATATACTAACCCAAGGCTTGGGCGCAGTAAGAAGATGGAGGATAGGTTCACTGGGAAAAACCTTAGAGTTCAGAAAAGGGAATTGGGTCACTGTTCTGTAAGATCAGGTGACAGCAGAGCTCTCCTCATACCCAGACCACTTACTGGGGCCATGGGGTCATGAAATAAGGGGTTGTACTGACGGGAAGAAAACTTAAAAGCAGCAGAAAGAAAATCTCATATGCAGTACAGCAGATTGCCATAGAAGATTGCAGAGACCAGAAACTGAGCGTTATTCAGAGATCTGGCAAGCAGCCTGAGTTGCAATTAATGCTTTAAAGATTTAGAAAAAATGTCTAGAGCTTGAAGCCTCTGGACTATGAACAGCTTTAAGTGCTAGTGGACCTGAGGAGATTTGCATGTTGCACCGTCCTTCACACAGCCCCCAAGAGGAATTCATCCCATGAGGTATTTTTGAACAGATGCTTTCTTTTTGCCTGTCTTGCAGCTCTTCAGAGAGGATGCTGGTGTCCTGGTTCCTAAAATCCTATTTAAGAGTAAGGCTGACTATGAACCAGAGAACCGAGCTCCTCAGGAGGTGCAGGATCGTACGGAGGACAAGCAAATTAAAGTAACAGGTTGCAAGACACTAACAGAGTGAGTACAGGAAAAGATGAGGAGAGCAATACAGATGGCTCTCTTCAGAGAGACCTTGTCTGAGGTGAGATGTGTGGAAAGAGAAAATTCAGGTTCCTGTGGGCAGGCTCATTCACAATTTAAAACAGACAAAGCCAAACTGACTACAGCGAGCCCTCTCAGCTAGTGCTGATGGACAGTTAATTAATTTGCTTGCTGTCTCTATCTTCCTCTGAGGTTCAGTGTTCCTATGAGCATTTTCTAAAAATTTACCCCTTTAGCCAGCCCTTTGACCCAAAATCTGGCATGGAGGTGTTTTCATCGAGATAGGTTCCTTTGAGTTCATCAGTGATACTGATTATATATTAATTGATATCCCACACCCTGTTCAGAAGGACGTCATGATGAGCTGTAAGAAGGAAGCCTCACTGCTGCTGGTTAATTTTATAGTCTGAATCAGCTGGGGCAAAATATAATCACTCTCATTTTGTCTGCAGGCTCTTTCAGTAATGACAGAAAGGCATAGGGGTGGGCAGCATATATAGGTCCAAGCCTCCATTTTTAGGGATTTTCTGCTTCTAAAATGGCAGGCTACTTCCAAAGTTTTCCATCCAAATCTTGACTGTCTTGCTAGATACAGCAGGCATGGCCCTTATATTTATGGAGGTTATCTTTACAACTAATTCAAAAAGCTCAGACTATTCCTGGCCAAAATCATGCTATGCCTGGTGGTAAGCTGCACCGTCTGTGATCCAAAGACATATGGCTATTGTCTAGTACTGGCTGCGTAGTCACTATTGCTAACAGAAGGATGTTTTGTGTTTTATTACTTTAAAACTTGCAGCAGCAAGGAGTCCCGAGGCACAAAGACATGTACCTCACTTTCCAAGAAGAAGGTAGCAGCAAGAGAAAAAGAGGCCACACAGGATGACCCACCTCCACATAACAAATATATAAAGCAAGTAACCAAGCATTTTTGTGACTGGGTTATGACTTCGGTAAGTAATACAAGACTACCACCACCTGCTCCCTTTCATTCTAGAAAGCGAATTACTTTGTTTAGGGCAAATGTCGTTAGATTTGAAGTAAAAGCATGGCTTTGGGTGTGTGAATCCAGGAGCCGAAGTCAAAAACACAACCCTGTTGTGTTGTGACTAACAGGGCTCAGGCCATTGTAGTGTAAAGGAAGAAATAAGTATTGTTATACAAAACCACTGCAGAGTAAACTTGCTTCAGGAAGATTTTCCAGGGAATCCATCAGTGTTCAAGGTACTGTTTAAGTGCCTCATCTGGGAGCGGTCCTCATTTATCTGAAATGGACGCATCCATTCATCCATTAGCTCCAAACTGACTTTGTAGTTGCATCACCGCTGTGATGCAAATGCAAGCATGTCTGTAGATCACCTGAAACTGACCAGGGTTCAGTTGTGCTATAGACTGGGGTTTAGGGGAAGGAAATATATGGGTGACAAAAGCAGCAAGGAGATGTTGCTTCTTCCCCCACTCTGAGATTGTTGTGCTGTTGTTCCAGGGAGGAGGGAACCGGAATGTTAATGAAGATGCACTCAGAAGCTTGCTAAGCACCAGCTGTGAAAGGGAGGCCACCCTCCCTGCACCTTTTTGTGCAGTGAAACTCAATGATGTGCAAGCAGGACGATCAAGAAGCCAAGAGATGTCACCTCTCAAGACTGTTGCCAGGAGTTCTCATCACCTAGGGTGCCCGCCGTGCCAGGTTAAGGTAAAAGAGCCCACATTTACATTTACAACAG
The DNA here is from genome assembly GCA_013399715.1 of Alectura lathami. Classification (NCBI taxonomy): domain Eukaryota; kingdom Metazoa; phylum Chordata; class Aves; order Galliformes; family Megapodiidae; genus Alectura; species Alectura lathami. The sequence continues at coordinate 364,030 of VXAV01010284.1, read as the reverse complement.
TCTGGCTGCTTTGGATGGCTCATGGTGAAGGCTGTCTGCTGGAGCTGAGGAAGGAGCCTGGTTTTCTGGAAACACTTGGTATTTCTCTATACACCTATCTTAAGGAGCCAGAGTATGGTTAAAAATGAACTGTTTAGTAACAGTTACTTCCTACATGCAGCAGAGCAATAAAAGAGGAGAATGAGATCTAACAGTGCTATTTAAGGCATAACCATACAGTCTTTTTGCTGGTCAAACCGTAGAGAATTCTCAGCATTTTGGCTGGTATCCAAAGCCAGTGAAGTCAATGGAAAACATGGTTGGGTGTTGCGTGAGCTTTGGATTAAGTGAAGTACGTCATGTCTGACCACCTCAGAAGCAGTTTGTTAGGTGTGCTTGCAGCCTCTTCTCAGTCCAGAGAGTACCTGTGGCCCTGATATGGGGGTGCAGGGAGAGCGGTGGAGGTGGAAACAACTGGAGGACACCGAAGCAAAGGACAATGATCTTCCAGTCCCTGCCTTTCCTGTTAACTGCTTGTCTTGCTGTACTTTCTTTTCATTGAATACATAGACACAGGCTGTATGCAGCTGAAGTAAAAACCTCAGGAGGATTTTAGGGAAAATCTCTGCTGAGGGATTTTAGGTAAATTGTCAAAGCTAGGCCAATTTTGGGTTAAACTGAACGCTTGTATGTCTCAAATCTTGTGGTTAGGTTTGTTTCCATGTTCAGAAATTCAGCTGTGGTACTGAGGCTACCCAAATTATTTTAAGAAGTGATGAGAAATTAAGATTGCTAGCATTGTACTTTGGTCTTTTCGGGTGTCAGGAGGAGCTGAAAGAGCAGGCAGGTTTATTTTCCAGCTGCCGGGTTTATCTAGATGTAGGTTTAATTTCTTTATTAAAAAATTCTACTCCATCTACATGCTGGTGCTACACGCACAAAAGGGAAGACGTTGTTCATGCTGTAGGGGGCACTCCTTCCAAAGGTTCACACAAAGGTTGCACACGACTGGGATCATGCCCCTGCAAAGAGCTGCCTGTAAGGCAAAGGAGAAAGTTTTGTAAAGAGGGAGCCTGGTCACAGCTGACGTCAGAACAACACCAAGGCAAAGATCATGGTTTTGTTAATACTGCCTGAAAATAAAGGCCAAGTTCATAGTTGAATGGAAGTCCAGCTCATTTTGTCCACCTCCTTCTGAAATACACCGTATACTATCAAAGGTAGTTGTGCTAACGTGCATGGCAGTGACCCTCCCTGCCTTCCTTAGCAAAAATGCTGGGGGGAAATGGCTTCATGTAGCACAGGACATCAGATTTACAGGGTCACAGGTTATAATTTACAAAAAAAAAAAAAAAAAAAAAAAAA
>VXAV01010284.1:318811-344038 GCA_013399715.1 Alectura lathami | reverse complement strand
CTCCCTCCTCGGTTCCCTCCGCGCCCCGCGGGCTGGGCCGGGGTCGGCGGGCGAGGCGGTGCTCCCGTGAGGCGACTCGGCTGCGCTCTGGCTCCGAGCTCCCGCGGGAGGGTGGTGGTTAACGTGCCCCGGGGGGTCAGTCGCGTTCCGCAGGCGTGAATTAGCAGCGTTCAGGGGGTAGGTGCGGGCTGCTGGGAGTGGGGGGGGTCCTTCCCCGAACTCGCCCTGTCCCGGGGAGGGCTGCGGAGGAAGAGGCCCGCGGGGCTGTTGTCGTGGGCTCGGCGCTCCCCTGACAGCAAGGCAGTGGCAGCATGTGTGCGTGAACCGGTTAGAGCTGGGACGCGGCGTGCTCAGGAGATGAGGCTGCGTGTGTGTGTTTTCGAGTAACGCTGCTCCTCAGGCTCTGCCACGGAGACCACAGTGCCGTCTCTCTGCGCCTTTTCCTTTGAGAAGATTTGTGTAGCCCTCTGAGACCTAACAACCCGTCCTTCGCTTGGGATGTGGTTAGGAGATGGAAAGTACCTGCTCGTGTTTCCTTCCTGAGCTGGTGCAGAGAACAAGCTTAGGGTGAGGACGTTTGTGCTGGCTGCTTGACAAGATTCAAGTGCATTGCTGCGTGTGCTCTCTCCTGTGGGGCGTGTCTGGTGGGAAGCAGTTTTCTGCTTCACAGCATTCTTTGAGGTGTTCTTGGGGTTTCTTTGGGTAAAGTGGAGTGCTGTGAAAGGGGCGTGTTGTAGAAACAAACAGAAAGCGCTCACGTGGGTGCGTATAGCAGAGGTCTTCCCTTATCCATCCATCTTGAAAGTAGCCAGCAGCTTCATCTTCCAGGCTTGTGTCTGGGTGCGGGAGACAGCTTCTTGCCTTTGCTTTATCTTCTTCTGGCTGCATCCCAGGTGTGCATGCACTCACACGGTAGCTGATTATTTTGAGGTGGGTATCTTTGGTTGTTGGGTTTTTGTTCTCCTTTTGAAGCCAATGTACTTTATTTAAACTGTTACTCAGCAAAGCTATAACCACAGAGACAAGAAGTCAATTTCTGTAATGCAAAGAGCAGGTGGAATGACCTCCCTTTGTTTTTATCTGTAAGAAGGGCTCTGGCTGCCAACTTCTGTCTGCACACTACAGATCCCTCCCTGCTGAGCTGTCATTTAAATTGCTAGCTTCCTGTCAAAACCTTCGTTTTTAAAAAACTGGTGCCTTGTAATCAGGAAATCTTTAGTCGCTGGAGTTGTGTGATGTGCAGTCAAGGGACTGTGCTACTTGTGACAGAGAATTCTCTCAAGCCTTTAGAATACCTGTTTTGTCTTTGCTACCATGCTTTTACTGCTCAGACCGCTTAATTCATCCAGTACCTTTGTGGAGGGTCTGTGTGGATGTGGTGGAGCTGAGGCATTGGGATGAGCCCGCTCGTTCAAGATCACAAGGAGTTAGTGTAAAAACTCATCAGGTGAGCAGTGCTTTGTCCCTTGTGTTGGTGTTACTCTGCGCTTGCAGTCCACATAAGCTTCGTGAGAAAGCCTTGTACAATGTAGATAGAAGCTCCCTTGCTCGTTTCCGTCTCAGGGGTAAGATCTGACTGTGCAGTATCATCTATTGAAGCCCGCTCAGCGATGGCTGTGTCTGAAAGGAACAGGAATCACAATTTGTGTGGTTACCAGGGCTCTGCTCTGTTTCTACTGGGGTGCCTTCTGTCTGCAAACCAACTTTCTCCTCCTACCTGTTGTTGGGAAGTTTTTTGGTTCTCATGTCTCTGAAAAAGCAGCTTTCATCACTGAGCAGCAGGAGCAGTGGATTCTGCTACAGAATTTTGCCTGTTGGCTTGCTACTTTGGGTCTGACGTTAAAGCAGTGGCTAGAACTCTGGAGCAGAGAGGACTTTCTGTGTCCGAGCACTGAGCTCAGTCCTGGTACCTGCAGCATGTGGCCTTGCGGATGTCATCGCTTCCTGCATCTCCTCTGAAGGGCCGTTACTCTGCGCAGCCTTGGTGTGGTGTCATTGACTATGGTCCGGGCTGTAAAGATTGTCCTGGCCCCCGGGTGGCCTGCAGAGTCCTGTCTTGCGGGCTCTGCTCAGGTACCCCGAGTGCAGGTTGCTGCAGCATGTGAGTGCTCAGCATCCACTGCTCCTGATCTGCTTCTCTTGGTGCTGCGGTAGTACCTAAAGTGATCATTCATATCTGCTTCCCTTCATTCTTCTGTACCTGGGTTATTTTTGGAGTTAGGATAAACTGAGGAGTGTGAAGAAGGCTATTTTTTGCGTCCTGTGCCTGTATTAAAACGTGACGTACTCTGTGAGGTCTAATCCCTCTCTGTGCAGCTGTAAACTGAAAGAAGAGATTGAAGTGAAAGACGTTTCCTGCTAGTTCTTCTCTTCAGTGTCCTGAAGGCTGTCGTTTCCATAAGTAGTAATAAAAATAATTACTTTGTATATTGCCTTTTGCCTGTTACCGTGGGGGTAGTGACCAACACCCTGACAAGTCAATGTTGCCGGACGTTCCAAAGGTTGATTTCAAGCAATCTTTTTATCTGTCGTGATGCAGTCATTTACCCATTCTCTCGAGGTGTCTCTCCTGGGTAGAAGGGTACTGTGGAGCTGTTTCATTTTGTACTTGAAAATCTAGAAAAGCACATTTGCTTTTCATTAAATAACTGCAGTCTTTGTAGCTCAGTCAGGGTTCTCCTGAAGAGTGCTGGCTTTATGGGATTCCGTATGCAACTGTTGCTTCCAGCCAGTCAATCTGAGCATTACCTGCACCCAGGTGGCAGCACAGTCCTCGTGTTACAGGGCAGCCGGGCAGGCCACGTAGCGCTGGTGACAAGGGTGCTACCGTTTGCGGTAACAAAGAATGAAATCATAAGAGCGTGTCTCTTGTAACTGCTTATCTTCTGTCTCAGCTTTGTCTTGTGTGTTTTATTTCTTCCAGCTGATCTTTCTCCCTCCTATCCAGGTTTTTTCCTTTGCAAGGTAAGAGAGATGAGCTGGCTCCAGATGTCAGCTCAAGATGAGAACTGCTAAGGGAAGGAAATAACAAATTTTTTGATGCCAGCAGCCCCTGCTTTTTTTATACAGATGGCATGAGAGCAGAAGTTGCCTCAGTAAGAGGGTTTTGCATATCAGGAAAGAGCTTGGGCCGAAGTAGGAAGGCCAGTGTTGTTTCCCTTGGAAGCATGGGAGCTGCTGTACTGGACCAGAATGACAGGCTGTCTGATCTTACGCAGCAGCCACAAATAGGTCACGTGCTTTAGAAGAGCTTGCACGGACCTGCTCATGGTTCATGCTTATCTTACGTGTGATACAAAAGCTTGTGTTTCATCACAATTTTTTAATCCTGTTTGCGTGGAGTTACCTGGCCTTGTACTCTCTCAAGACACTGAGCAGCTCTTTTAGAGCTTGGCGGTGCATCTGAGCTGTCACCATCCAGTGGTTCCCTTCGGCCGTGGTTCCCGTTTGTGTTCTCTTGGTGGCTTTTTTATGGCTCTGTAGTCTTCTGTGATTTTGAATACCTAGAAGTCGTGCAGCCATCTAGAGCAGTAATCTCGTCTGCCAGCTTTGCCAGTTTGCTGCATGACTGCTGTGCAGTCCCTCAGCGATCAGGGACAGTTTTCTTACCAAGACTGAAAGTCATTGGTTGCAGACCAGATTTTCTGGCAATGGAAGCAAAATCACCTAAAGGTCCTCCTGGAGTCCAGAAGGTGGTTTGGGGATATGGTTTTTGTTGTTGTTTAGATCGTTTAAAGCTGAATAAATGGGAAATGCTTTCCAGTACAGCTGAGATATGAAATGCTGCTGGCTGGTGGAATGGTTTGCGCTCAGATTGTGAAGTGCTAAAACTCAAACATTTTTGCAGACTGCTGTGTTTTGTAACCTAGCCAAAGCCTCTATCCTGCTTTGCCAAAGCGTGGATGATACTAGAATTCTGTAAGACTGGTCAAAGCTGCCTGGCTTGTTTGAGATACAGAAACTTCATTACTAACGTCTCCTTCATTTCTGCCTACCCTTGGCTTTCTTCTGTCCTTTCACCACCCCTTGAACCCAAACCCTCACAGAGCTATAGCGCTTGGCATTGACTTGCAGGGAAATTTTTTTGGAAGGTTTTATGAAAACTAGAACTATTTGACGCTGTTGTGTTGTAAGGTTCTTTGTTTTAACTTTGAGGCACAGGATCCAGGGTGTGGGCAGAGGTTTAGTGTCCTGTTTTCCAGATGGGGTAAGAAGCTCTCAGGTCCATAAGTCACAGTATAGTTTGTGTGCTTTTTGTTTGTTGATGTTAGGTTTTTCATTGNTTTTTTTTTTTTTTTGGGGGGGGCACACTGTTTGTTTGGTTTTGGGTTGTTTGTTTTTTTCCTTTCTGAGTATAGTCTTTATCTTCCAATAGTGCTGCAGCTGACACACAGACATAACCCATTTTTCTTGCCGTCTTGCTACTTGCCTTAGCTTACCCTGAAAGCTATTTTTGAAAGGGAAGTTCTCTGCTTTCATTCTGTAGGAGTAAATTCAGTCACGTACTGAAACTTGGAGATTGCCATCTCCTCTGGGCAGTTGAGGACGTCTTAGGTATTCAAATACCCATATCAAAACTGTAATAACAAACAAATCGGCTTGAAAAATGACTTCTGAATGAGTCTATGTTTAAAAAGAATCAAACACACCTAATCAGTTTTGCAGCATAAGCATAGGTGGCATTGGTTTTGCATGCCTTAGAGAAGCAGAAGTTTTATAGAGGTGAAACAGCAGCAGGTCTGTTTCTTTTAATCTGGTGATTGTTCAGAATTGTTACATGGTGTATTCTGTCCAAAGCTGTGTCTTGTGTAAGACATATTAATAAAATATTTCAAAACAGGGCAATGTTTTGATTTACTTTTCTTTAATTAAACATCTCAATGCAGTATATACAGCAGGGACATGCCTGAAAACCCTACTGAGCTGAAAAGGGCAGGCTGGCTTCTTTTGTTTCTTCATGCGAAGAAGCATCAAATGGTACCCAAGAAAGAAAACGGAATAATTTTTAAACAAACTTCCACTGTGATCCTGCTACGTAGGTCATTTGTCAGTGCTGAATGCAGTGGAAGACTGTGGTTGTGAAATGGGAGCTGCAGGGTTATACCTGGTGTTGCTTGTTGTTCTAATTGTTTCAAAAGAAAAAAATTAAACTGACCATTAGATCTGTTGGGTAATAGCTTACAGAAAAGCTTACTGTACTGTGCTGATTCTCAAGGGTTTGCTTTGATTATTTGTTGTTTGTTTGGACCCTTTCAGGAAGCTAGCCAGAGGGAGGGGAACAGCTGTTCTTCTGTAGCTGTTTGTGTATGGCCACTTTTACTGGTTTTAGGAGCATTGAGATGTGGACGCTGAAACCAGAGAGTGTTGTAGAAAGGGTGTATAAACACAACATGAGTTAAAATGTTGTCAGCATGGTTTATAAGACCCCTTCTTTCTTAGGGAGAAGGAACAACAGCAACCGTTGTCATCTGCCACGTAATTCTTTGCACCACTGTAATAACATGCTGCATGGCTCTTTGTTTTAGTCTGATGGGGAGAGACAGTTGCTGAGTGAAAATGTTATGGACCAAGCAGGAAGTTTTCACTGAAAGCAGCTGCTACCTGTTAGAAATATCAACTGTGAACCCTGGGTTTTTCCAGTTTTACGATTTTTTGACATAATGTGTTGTTTTTTTCTTTTTTTTTCCAAAAAGCTGTGTGTGTTGGCATTCTGAATTCTGTATTGAGTGATCAATCTTTGTTTCATATTGATAAGAAATGGACGTGCATCCTCTGAAGTATTTCTTGAGGAAAATCATACAGCCACTGATCAAGGTCCCGTGAGATAATCATTCATATGTTCCTCTCAATATGCTTTTTTGGTGAAGTCAGCTCCCTCTGAATTTGCTTGGTGAGCCGAGTCCCCCCACTCAGCATCCATTTCAGATGGATGCTGTCCACCTGGTCTCTACAATATGCTGGAGCCACACAGGGATAAGTAAGATGAGCAGATTGGTTGTTGCCTCGTACCATAGTTCGAGTGGGTGGCGATCCTGTGTCACATGCCCTGGTTAAATAGGGACCTTAGGAATCAGAAGGGTATCTGGTGACCTGGGGCAAGGCAGTGCAGTCTCCTGTGCCCCAGAGATGGGGCTGCGTGGGTTGGGGACGTGGGAGATTCACCTGGCTGCAGAGGGGCAGGGCAGGGCAGTGCTGTCATCTGGTTCCTGAGACACTGAGAGCCTGTTTCTCTACCTGCTGAGAGGTGATGCTGCTTCCTGAGCCCCACCTGGGCAGTACCCATTTTCAGATGAGGTTTTTAAAGTAAAGGATTGTCACATACCTCTGTGTTTGTGTTGTTCTTCCCCATGGTTCTTCCATGTGTGTGTGCCCTTCTATAACAGCTTAATCCTACGTTACTGAAACGCTTAGCTCTAGATCTCTTTTTTCCTCATTGTTTCCCTGAGAGGATAAATCCATCCCAAAATACTTGTATACATGGGATATCTTAGTTCAAAGGTACCCTTTTAGAAGCTTGCATGCACGTGGAAGGAATACAGATGCCCCTTTGTGCTTCTTGCGCTGCTTGCCCGTGCTCCTTTGTGGCGTGACCGCTGGGAAGTACGCGCGGTGCGTTCGGCTGCTTGCAGACCGCCTGGCGCAGCCTGACGAGGAAGGAGGTGCTGCGTGTGAGGAGAGACGGATTGCTGTCCCTGCATCAGCAGCGTCTATGGAGCATCCTGGGAACTGCTCGCCCCACGCTCGGAGCAGCTGATCACATGAGCCTGGGTTTTCAGTTCAGCTCATTAGTCAGCCATTTTGGTCAACACCCTGCTCACTGCGCACAGCCAATCCTATCCGCACTCGCTGCCCTGGCTGAGCTGGGAAGAAAGGCACCGGCGGCTTGATTTCAGCAAGCCTGGATATCTTTTTCTACGTTCTTCCTTTGTTTTTATTTGGGTCATCATCAGAGGAAGCCCTTCTTTTTCCTCCTCCTGCATTTTTTTTAATATTTTTTAATCTTTTTTTTCATCTTTGATGCCGAAGCCAGCTTTTCTGTGGCTGCTTAGGATCAATAGCCTTTAGCATATCCGAAGACAACGCCAGCTGGTGGAAAGGAGGGAGGAATAGACGAGCGTGAAGGAGCAGCTTTTTTACCTTGCTTTATATATGAAAAGGCCAAAGCAGTCTGTGCCATCCTGAGCATATCTGTCCTATAACAGCAAGGTATTTCTAGTTTCTTTCTTCCGAAAGCTTTTCATTTTAGTTCTTTTTTCCCCTGTTGTTGTCGTACCAGCTGAGTCATCATGTCTGCTCTGACGCCTCAAAGCGACATGCCAACCCCCACCACAGACAAGATCACTCAGGCTGCCATGGAGACCATCTATCTTTGCAAATTCCGAGTGTCGATGGATGGAGAATGGCTCTGCTTGCGCGAGCTGGATGACATCTCGCTGACACCTGACCCAGAGCCTACCCACGAAGGTACGGTCCGGTTCCCTGCCTCGGGATCCCTGCAGCCGTCGCATTGTGACCAGCGCTGCTCGAGTTGGGAGGGGGTGTCTCCAGGATGAGATGCTCTTGTCCTGCCTGCAGAACCTGGATACCGTCTGACATGGCAGAAAGCCGACCCAATGCTTCAGACTGCTGTTAGAATTTGTTGTGTTTTTTGTAATCCACCCTTTAACAGAGACAGATTTACACTTTTTTTAAAAAAAAAAAAAAAAAAAAAAAATGTATCAGGAAAGATCAGGTTTGTGTGTGTCTCAGGAAGGAAGATACCATGGTGTGTGTTCAATGCTATGACTTTCCTCTTAAAGCAGGGCTTGTAGCTGTATTTGTCAGCTTTTACAAACAGGCCATACTGGCAAACACGACTTCTGTTCACATATAGTCAGCGAGTAGTTTTTGGAAAGCCCCAGGTGATTACTCAGTTATGCCTATTGTCAGGTGATAATACCATCACAATTCTTTGCGGTTCCCTTCTGTTGAGTGTGCTTCTGTTTATTTGGGCTTGCAGGCCTGAAATGATGCAGAATTCCTGCAGAAATTGATTGTAAGGTAGCTAGTGTTTTTATGGCTACTTAGCACCACTATTGCTGGATTCTGAGTGCTCCTTGCTGGATGCTGAGCATCTTTCTGTCCTGCAGTGAGGGAACTCCATCTTCTCCCTCCAGACCCTCTTCCTTTAACTAGTGAAGCCTGACTCCATGTAGTGGTCTTGCTTGACCCATTTGATGGGGTTTGTCAGACCAGTAATGTTCTGCTGTTGTCTTGCTGGATGAGGCAGCTTGAGCTTTAAACTTCGCTCAGTGGTAGCAGTGGCTTTAGATTTGCTTGCCAAGTGGGGTACTAGAGAGACATTTCATAAGTGGAGGCTAACATTCCCTCTGAAGCACATCCCAGCATTTCAGAGGTGCTGTAGGCTCAGGAAAATGGAGCCAGAGTAGTGAGCCCAGGGTGCAGTAAGTCAGCTGAATTCCAGTTTCTGTGTTCGTGTGTGTGGCATGGACTTAGTCTTGTGTGGTTTTGGACTTCAGTTTCTTTGTTTTGTTGTAACAGCATCTTCTAGTGTTGGTGGATTGATTTTTATGCTGTTTCTCTGTCTCCTTCTCCCTGCCTCTCTCTGATAAACAGTAACTGCCCTTGTGATGTGTCATGTTGTGGTTAGTAAATGACCTGAGCTGTCTTTTACTATATCCCGGAAAACCTTTCTATCACACTGTGAGGCTGTTATCTAGGTCCTTGTTCTTGTATGTATCTTTTTTCTCTCTCTGTTCACCTTCTCATTCTGGTCAAACTCACGGGAAGGTAGCCCTAGATGGTTCCAGTTCATGTAATAAAGCTTGTCTGGATTACCTTTCTCAAATATATTGAAAATGTGTCCCTGTAGGGTACAGATGGCACTCCTGAGTGTTACTGTTAGCAGTGTGAACGCTAATACAAGACTAACCCTTCCCAAAGCTACAAAAATAATTATTTTAAATGCTCTTATTAGTCAGTCTCTTGCAGGTACCAGAAGGGGTTGGAGAATAGTATTTGCTCATTTCACTGCAATATTCTGTAATTTGTATGTCGAAAAAGAGCAAGGGAGAGCTGTATCATAATGACCTTTATGGAGATGTTTATACATTCATAACTTAAGAAGGTTGCTGGTTGGGAGGGAGAAGGATTTTCTTTTTGATCCAAGCTATGTTTTTAACAGAGATAACAGGCTCAGGAAGAAGCGTTCATAATAGAAAAGCTGACACAGCTTTATCCCTGGTGTTGGAACTGCTGTTACTGCATCAGCACTGCTTCTGCGTCCTCTGTGTGCCGGGGTGAGGGGACAGAGTGACAGGGCTTGCAAACACAAGGTGCTTGTCTGAGAGGGAAAGCAAGGGAGCTGGGGCTAGCTTGTTGTGTAATTCCTCCATAAAACTGATGTAGAAAGATGAAGAGGAAAAAGAAAAGCCCTAGAATTCTGCCAAAGACATAACACGCAGTTTTTTTAAAATTACAAATCAAGAGGTAAAGAATATGTTGCAGTTACACATCCAACAGCCTGTTTCAAAGAAGGATTTGAAGCCTCCAGTTGCTGTCCCTCAGCGCCTGCTGCTTCTCAAGAGGTTTTGCTTCTGGCCTCTCTTTGCTCTGTGATTTGCTGGGCCCCCTTTCCCAGCCCTCAAGCGGCCATCCTGCCTTCCTCCTTCCGGCTCCTGGCCTTCCATCACTGTACCAGTCACTGCCTCCTAGAACTGCCAGCCCGAGACGTCACAGGGAGCAGGGGAGCTGGCAAGGAAGAAGGGACCAGTTCTGGGCAGTGAAAAAGTAAGAAGATGATAAACAGGGTCAAGAACTGAACAGCAAAGAGGATGGGTAAAGCTTCAAATGCGACTTGGTTAGGGAATTACACAGGAGACCAGGGGCCTCTAACTTCTTCTGTGTTCCCAGTTTTACCAGCTGCTAAGTCTTACAGGCCTGACACCTTAAAGCTTTGCTTCATGTGGTTGGCTAGGGGGTGAGGTTCCCCTTCTGTGTTTTTAAAGATGCTTTGTTGTTCTTTTGCCCTGCCTTTGGTATAACTACAAAAACAGGTCAAGTAACAGAGAAGGCTGGGTTGTTGCTGAACAAAAAGCAGCTGTGACTTTTTCTTTCCAACGACAGCAGATTGTTAATAGTGGTTAGTTTTATTACAGCTTTTTTTTTTTTATTGACACCTTAGAGCAGATTACTTAGGAAATATGGTTTAAACCCACAAGACAAAGTTAAAGGAAGTGATTCTTGTTAACTCTGGTTTGATATCCCTCATCCAAACCCGAAATGTTAATTCCAGTGTGAGAGAGGCGTCGGAAGACAAGTGTAAGTAGTGCCAGCTCATGGAAATGCAATGTTAGGAGGAGCAAGAGGCAGGTTGCTGTGCTTTCTGATTTTGCTCCAAGGGCTCTCCAGGCAGAGGCATCTGGTGCTAACAGTTCCTGCAGCCAGACCTGCTGCCAGCCCTGTCCCCAGGAGTCTGTTGGCCTTAGCCTTTGCTGGAGTAATCCCTCTTGAGGCCAGTTTTGTGACTGGAGTTGGAGGGACAGGATCTAGACGTAAGCACGGTTCTATTCACTGTCATTAAAAAACAACAGACATCCTCCTGCAGCTTCGAGGAAAACCAAGCCCAGTTCTGCTGCTCCTTAAGCCAAAGGCAGAACACTGTGGGGAGTGGATTCTGGTCTGGTCTGAGAAGAAACGGTGTAAATCTGGAGCAATTTCATTTCTTGCCATAGAGTTGGAGTTTTCTAGTGTAATTCAGCGCAAAACTGAAATGCTCTTCCAATTAAGAGTAGCATGCAGCAGTAGCAATGGAAGGTTTAATCCCCATGAGATCAGCTTGTGACTGAGAGCAGAAGGAATACATGTGATAGCTGTATGCTCTGAAATTGCATGCAGCTATCAAGTATTGCAGTATTGCTTACAAGCAAACAAAAAATCCTGTTGTGTTTGCTCTAAAATGGGGAATTAGCATCCAAAGAGGAAACAACTTTTTGCACGGTATAATTTTTGGTGGCTAGGATCAGATTTAAAAAAAAAAAAAAAGTTTTACTTTCAGATGTGTGTTTGTGTGAAATTCATGAGTAGAGCTTGTACAGCTCTTCAAAACAGCAAATGCCCTTCTCTGTACTCACATGTCTCTCACCTACCAATCTGTTGCACTGTCTGCTGAATTACCCTTTAGGCTCTACCTGTTGTCTTTTTTTCAACTCTTTTTCCATCTTGCACACTTCAAAATGGTTTAAGGAAGCAGCATGATTTTGTTTTGCACATAAGCATCTTCTCAGCTTGAAGTTTGCATGCTGCAAGCTTTGAGAATCACCCTATTTTCAGCAGGGGAACTGCACGGCGATTCTGTTTGGTCCAAAGTGTGTGACATTAGGGCTTGCCCCGTTTAGTGGGAGCTTGTGAACCTGGTATAAAGCTGCAGTGGTCTGTAGGGAGCAGAATGCATCTAGGGAGGACATCCTGGCAACTGTTACTTAGCTGTAGGCTTTCTCTGGTGGTGTGGAATAGCAGAAGCAAACTGCAGGGAGAGGTGGAATTGCTTTGGGAGTTGTGTCTGTCAGATTACAAAACAAATCAGCTGTAAGCACCCTGCTGCGAGTAGCAGGGGCATTTCACACGTTGGCAGAGATGTACTTTGTTAGAAAAGTACCTCTCCTGACATACGTATGGTGGCAGAAACTCCTAAACAGAGCCAAAATAAAATGAGAAATTTCTCATGGTAATTATGCATGAATTTCCTCTGGAAAGAAGCTGGCTGTGGAGAAACAGTCCATGATCTCAGTTGGCTTCACAGGATGGCAGAGTTATCTGGTGGGTGAGGCACAAGCCCTGCTGAGCTCAGTCTCCCAGTGGTTGTGTAGGGGAGATGGATTTGTGGGGGTGTGAGGGTGCAGGGTTGTGCATGGCTGAGTGGTGAGGGAGGCATTACTGACAAGTGGGGGACCCACAGGTAAGGTCAGTGGCAGTTAAGGTACATCTGCACCACTAGCTGTACGTGGTGTGTACTTGGTACTGACTTACTCCTGTGTGTAATGGAGAGTGGCACTGGGATTCCTGAGCCCTCCTTACGTGGTTTGTTTGTTTGTTTTTCTTCCTCATCTCCTCCTAGTTCATTGCAGAGCTGTTGCTTTGCTATTTCTGGTGGAGCAAGCCCTTGTGTATTTTAAACTGTTTCTGGCATAGGAAAAGTGCTCAAGTGTTAGGCTGTGGTCCTGATACTTCCAAATGTTTTTAAATCAATGATGACAGTGGCCTTTAAAATACTCTCATTCAGTGCAAGCCTTTCACTACAAACATTGCACTCTGTTGTTGCAATTGATGGTGAAAGCACAAGCTGTTGGTGCTGTGAGGTGGGGTAACAAAAGCAGTTCTGGATGGTAAGGATGCTGGGCGAGGATGGGCTGGCCGAGGGACCAGAGGTGGAAGGGGCAGCATAAAACACGGGGATTGAGTCAGCATGTGATGTGTGGTCAGAGGAAGTGGATACAACTCGCTGTTATCTGCGGAGAACAGACTGCACCAGGGTCAGGGGCATCAGCAAAGTGCAGCTCTAGGCACAAAGGCTCCCAGAGCTGGCAGCGCTACCCACGTGCTCCGTGTTTTATTCAGTTCTCCTGCCCTGGAAGGGTAGCTGGGACCGGCAGGCGGGCATGTGGTGGTGCAGCAGGATAGGAGGATGTGTTTGGTAAGCGGTTTTAGTAGCTGTTTCCAACCTTCCAGTTTTGGAAATAGCTTGCCCAGGCAGAAATTGCGGGCTGAAATGAATTGACTTCTTTTTTCCGCTGTAAGTGAGGCGCTTTGCCTCTTTGATTTTAAAAACATGTTTTTCCTTAAACTGCTCTGCAAGTTTTTAGTAGATGGTTCTGGCATTCTGGTCTGCAGGCTGTCTGCAGCTAGTGGTTAAAGCAGCAACTGTAACTTCTGGTTATACCTGGGGTTGCTGTAGGATATCGCTTGCTGTTCTGAGTGCCTTTCGGTGAATCTGAGCAGTGCTGTAGTTTGGCTCCTGCCCGTTAATGAAGCACAGGGGAGGGGTCTCTTCTCTCCTTTCTGGAAGAAGGAGATCTCAGAGTGCTTTGAATATTAGGGCTTAGATGAAAGAAAGCTGTTTGTATACTGAGGGGAAGATGAGTGTAACTTGGGTTTCACTGTTGCAAGTACTTTCTGTGTAGGGCTCTGTTTTCACTTCCCAAAATTGGTTCTGGGTTTTTTGGTTGTTTTACTGACTTACCAGCTTTTCCTTACACAGGGACATCAGTGCTTGCAAAAAAAAAAAAAAAAAAAAAAAAAAGGTCCTGACCTGTGTGGTCTGCCTTTGGAGGAACTTGAATCTCATGCTATGCTTGGAATCGAGAAAAACTGTGGAGTCATTGCTTTGTTCTGTATGTGTCTTTATGCATGGAAAAATGCCATAGCTGTCTGTTAAGTTTTTGTTTCTCCATCCTCCTAGTTGCACTCACAAGGTATTTACTAACAGAAACACAGAGGACATGGACAGAAAATGAATGGACTGGGAAAGGCTAGGCAACCCTGTGTGTTGGAGGATTTGCGGTTCCTCTGCTAGGCTTACTGCAGATGGTGGGAGTCTGCTGGTGGGTGGTATCCCTGTATAGCCCAGGATGCTGTGCTGGAGCTCGCTGCACATCATTCCTTAATGAATGCATTCTCTGTAGGCTGTTTGAAGAAAATAGCTAAGTTTTACTGTAGCTCAGGTGTGTGGGAACTTGCTTAGCAAATATTAAGGGGCACGCGTTCAGCACCTGTTTAGGTTTGTTTAAAATACCCCAGGGATGCGTCTGCTGTGTATTTGGGAACTCTAGCTGCTTTCTTTTCATGAGACACCTGTTCAAAAGCCTGTAAAATGAATCTGGTGTTGTTGTTTTTTTTTTTTTTTATCCCGGTCCTACTCATTGTGTAAGAAGCCACAATCCTGACTTGCCCTTCACGCAGTCAGCTTTCGCGTATAGCGTGTTTTCATGCCGTTGCGTAGCAGTGTGGCAACTGGCTGCTGAGCAGTGTCGCCTTTGTTCTTGAGCTTTTTTACAACAGTGCTGGAGGCCACTAAAAGGAGTGGGAACATTGTACTGCAGCACGCTTCTGGCCAGGAGTCAGAGAGGCACGGTGTTAGTTGGGGATGTTCATCAAGGTTTCTACTCCTAACTCTGTGTTAGGCCCATAATTCCAATAATCGGGAACTCTTCCTGTTCAGTAGCGGTATAAAATTACTTTTATGCTGGTGTGTTTGTCCATGGCTTACTTAAGAAAATGTTTGTTTGCATGGGAAGGTAGATCTGCTGGCAATACCTGCTATCTTGTGTGACTTGTTACAGGTAACAGTGTAGCTGTTAGGTACTGCATGCATTTCAGAGAAATACAAAAACAGAGTTATGATCACATTCAGGGAGATAAGTTTGGGAGGGAAAGGTGTTTTTCTCTTTCTTTTCCTACTGTATATATCATTCTCTGTTCATTAATCACCACCTCTTTTAAGCATCCTTGTTAGGAGAAACAGTGGTAGCACAGAGGGCCTGCTTCTTCATATACATTAGTATCCCTGCTCATCAGATCTTTCTCTGTTTTTTTTACACTGCTAGCAAAGGGTAAAATGTCAAGAAACCCTCTTTGATGTGGGATTTGAAAGACTTTGTGGCAACATAAACTCATGAAATTCTTGCAAGCGTTTCTCGCTAGAAAGAGGGTTGGATTATTGCCTGTGTGGATATAATAGCAAAAATATCTGAGACTCCACTTGACATATATTTGTCAGCTTGACATGAATCCCTTGTTAAAAGTATTTTTTTTTTTTTTTAGAGAAAAATAAAAGCCTTAGTCCTTTAGTGTGAAGTAGGTAGCAATTGCCCAGATACAGCCAGCACAGTCATGTGAGGTTTCTTCCACCTTTCTGTGACACATTCAGCTCAGATGTGATGTGAGGGAGGGTGCTTGGACTGCTTGGAATTTGCTGACTTGATATATTTTGCTTATTTCCTGTGTTGATTAAAAATAATTCCAAGCGATGAGAAATCAAAACCTGTTCTTCTGTGTGCAAGCTTTGCCATCCGTCACTAACTGTTGTCCCAGATGGAGGTCTTGGCTGGTTTGTGGACGTGGGGCTGAGCAAAGACAGAGGCACAGAGGAGCGGAGACCTCAGATGTGTGGCTTACAGGCAGCCTGTGCAGTGCATGTAGGGAGGGGTTTGGAGTGACAAAACCAGTGAGAAAGATCTGCTGACACCTGGCAATTTTCTCTTTACCCATTCCCAAGCTAATTGTTTATATAATATATATAACATGTATTTGGGTGGTAAGTACTTCAGATTAAGAAAAAAAAAAAAAACCCTCAATATTTGATAAGTCCATTCACCAATGATGTTTGGCCATGGTTTCAGGTAGGGGTTATGGGATGATCAGAATCTGGTTCTGATCTTTGCTTGTGCTGGAAAATGCTATTAAATAAATGACTGAATGTGCAGCTTGAGTTTGACCTGCTATAATTTTAGAAATATTAGAAATATAGCTAGGAAGTACTGGCTTGATTAACTTGTTTATATAGATGGGTTATGCAAAGCTTTTTCTACAGATCCTGAATTCTTGAATCACACTGGTATCTGCAATATAAGCACAAAAAAAAAAAAAAAAAAAAAAGGCAAAGGGCTGAAAGTGACTCATGGGCCACGGAGTCCGGAGTCTGTGGCCCTCCAAGGAGAGAGTTCAGTGGGCTTCAGCAAAGCACAAGAGAAATGTCCACTCACTGCTGCACTGAGCTACAAGAAGTATCCTGAGACTCCAGGAGGCTTAAACACCTGCAGTAAGGGACCAAAAGCTGTAAGTGAGGCAGGGGAGAGCATCCACCAGTGATTTGCTGTTGCAATAGCAGGGACTTTCTCAAGCATAACTCCCAGTTGTGCCTAGGAAGCAGAGGTCAGAGGAGGTAGATCTGGCTGCGCTCAGCCTCCTTCTCTTCACCCCTGACAAGGAGAAATCCCTGCTGAAGCAAAAGTGGTTGACCAGTGGGTAAGTGGGTAAGACACAGTGAAGGGTGGTTTTCTGCTGTTCTCATTAGTGCAGTAATGCTTAGCCACAGGGGCAGAGGGGAATTTCCGCACCAAGAAACTGACACACAACTGATTGCTAAAAATCATCTCCTCGCATAAGACAGTTTCCAAGAATAAGACGACTGTTGGTCAGTGGTACTGCAGTTTGAGAAGCTTTGGGGGATAAGCTGAATTGTTACTCATGGTGTTATTTAGGTCTTTTTCTGTAACTGTAGTGCCTGTGAATGTGCTGTTTGTTAGGCAGCGCCGGGTCCTGCGGCAGGAGGAGGCTGGCGGTGGTGTTTCTGTGGGAGGGAGGAGGTCCCAGCAGGATGTGTACTTTGCTCAGGACTTTGGCACGGTCGGCGCGTGAAGGGCAATAGAGCCTTGCTTGTGCCTCAGACATTCAGCAGGTCGCAAATTAGTGCTGGGGAGAGCAGGCACGTAAGTAGAGAGCTGAAAATCGCGCAGGGTTCAGACTATCGGGGGCTTTGTCAGGTTTTTTTTTGTGGGTTCGAAAGCAGGGAGTTAGTGGGCGTGCTCAAACGGGTTCTCCCTGCCCTGCCTGCTCCTCTCCCAGGATACCTGCTGCCTCCCCATGCCTGCAGCCATCTGCAGGCTCCCAGAGAAAGAGGTGTTTTCTGATGGAGTCCTCAAATCATGTCAGAAAGATGACATCAAAACTGTGCACAATTCTTCGTTTGGACTGATGGTTGTAACAGAGTTAGATTTCCATTGAAGCCTAGTTAAAAAGTCCTCACTGTGTCGTTTTCCTGAAATGTGCAAAGCTTGTCATGCTTGCTTTTCCTGTGTGGTTGTACTTTCCTGTTATTTTGGGGATTCTTTTGGGGGCTGGGTAGGAAGAAACTGAAGCAAATGCTGATGGTGCATAAATATTGCAAGTTTAGTGCTTTGATCTTGTAAACAAGATAATGCATTTCTTGCTTTTCTTTTTAGGATGTGCTTTACTAAAATATTGTTTATCTTAATGCAAAAAAGCAAGAGTTTCTCAAGCTGTATTGAAGCCTACCTTAATTTGTCTCTCAAGGTGGGAACAAAGCTTTGCTGTGTTGCTTTATGCCAGCTAACCCTTCTGACTTGCAAACTTCTTGCTAATGTGAACTGAGTCTCGTTTTATGCGATCTCCCTTTCAGTTTTCCTTCCCTTATGCCTTGATTTTGAATCTTCCCTTTAGATCATGGCTTGCATGACATTTTCTTTCTTTTCCTTTCTTTTTGCTGTTTGCAAAGACTCTTGGGAGGATTTGACAGATGTGGTGGAGCAATTGCGCGATGATACTGAAGGTGCGTGCCACACCAACATCTTTCAGCTATTATTTCCACTCATCATTGGCTTTTGACTTATCATTTCTAACCTGGGTGCAAAATGCACTTTTCCTTTCCCATGCTAAGAGCTGTTGCTTTCTGAACGGGCTTCTCCGCTTGCACCAGGTTCACAGCCAGAACGTTCTGGTTGCTGGGTTTCTGCTGTTAGTGTGCCAAAGCAAATCAATCACCTGCATTTATGGATTACTTTTTCAACTGTGTTAACTTATATTGAAAACGGGTGTTGTGAAGGCCTTTCCGCTAAATTCTGCCAGCCCCTTCGTGGGTTCTTTGTGATCAAATTTGGTTTCTAAATTCTTACTGATCTCTTTTTGAAAATATGGGCATACTCCGACAGTATTGCTTCAAAACAAAAGGAACAACCAAACAAAAACCTGCTACCGATTTTGGGCCTTCAAGTGAAGGCAGAAAAAGTGAACAGGGGGTCTTGTTTTCTTTTATTAAGTGGATTCTGGGACAGTTGTCTTCCTGATCCTGGTATAAACACAACTTATATTGTAAGTTGTATAAGGACTGGAAGTGTTTGCAGCACAACAGGTTGATATGCCTTTTGGAGATGAGGGAATTTTCCTCCTGTGGCTGACAGGTTTAGTGGTCATTATTAGGAAGAATGTAATTTCAGTGTAAAAGGATAATGTTGGGCATGTATCTTTAAAGGCCAAATAGGCCAAATTTTTTACAAGCAGCAGCCTCAAATTAGAAGCTAAAGCTGGGGCTGCTGATATCCAGAAGACTCGAGCACATGTCCTGTTATTCCCATACTGATAAATCCAAAAGAATGATGTCAGCAGATGCATTTCAGCTCTTTTTGCCAATTTGTGAATTGAGCCAGCACAGTGGCTCTTTTAAAAAAAAAAAAAAGAAAAAGAAAAAAAAAAAGTGTAACAAACAACAACAAAAACCAACCCTGCATTTGTTTCTTTATAGTACAGATAAGTCATTTAAACATAAAACCTGGTAAAGTGAAACAACAAAATTGAAAGAAACTTGTTTGTAAAAGACTCAGGGTTCTAAACAGAAGGTAAAGTACATGTGTCTTAAAATACGTAGTGTTGCTAGAGTATTAACTGGTATCTGTGGAGGCAAAATAATGCACCTGGGTGTGAGGTCACTTAGAAAAAAAATCCTCTGCAAAGAATTTTAAGCATATTTCTGGCTGATGAAAAATGCAGAATCAATCATGACATAGCAAAAATATGTTTCTATTTGTTGGAGATGGTGTACATTTTTCTGATGTGGGCGTTGTGCACAAAAAATTGTTTTGATGTTTTAACTACGCCAGTGGTCTGCTGGTTGTCCTCTGTGGGTGCTGCCTTTCAGAGCTGTTGTGCTTGGTTGTGTGCTTGCTTAGGCTTGCTTGTCTGCCTGCTGTCCTGGTGAACTCAGCAGGCTTTTCTCAGCCATGGGAGGTGTGTTGTCCTGGCACAGCAGCTCATTCTGCCCAGCAGCTCCAGCCGAGGGATATCCACGGCAGCCTTTAAGGAAGAAAAGGGTTTGAGGTTGTTTTTCTGTAAAATACTGTACAATTTTTTTTGTACTCGTTTTCGTGGAGTGGAGGCAAAATGTATTTCGAAGACACATTTGGGATGTTTGTCTTTTGCCTGTTTTCCCATGGATCTGTTTGCCATGGCCCATCACCCTGTCCTGTTTTTCTTCAGGTTGGCTGCTGTGTGTGGGAGACTGTCCTCCAGGTAATAGAGTGTGCTTTCCTCCTCTAAGTGAACACGAGGAGCCTAATAGCAAGAACAAATCAGGCAGCCGTTTAAACTCTCAGTAAAAACGCTGTATCTCTCAGGAAATGAGATGCGTTTTTGTAGTTTGGTGTCAGCACAGCTGCTTTCCAGTTTATCCCCAGTCCCTGAGGAATTCGGAGAGCCTGTGGTACGGGCAGGAGCACATACCACATCTTGGTTGCCTTGGCCAAAAGCTGGTCTGTTAGCACAGCCACCTGATGCCATCTGGAATTTGGGTACCAGGCAATGCCCCAGGGCAGATGGCGTGCAGTTAGTTGCCCGGGCCTCTCTGTGGCTCTGACCACAAGGATGGCAGCTCTCGCTGTCCTCTGCGACTTGGGGCAAGAGCGCTTTGCCCCCACTGTTGCTTGTGTAGGAGTCTCTGGTTGTATCTGGCTGCAGCAGGATGTGTGCTGTCAGGAATTTTAGGGAGGCTGGCCAGGGACCTGAGGCTGCCGGAGGGAATTAAATGAATTATTGCAAGAAAATTGCACAGTGTGCGGCTGCTTCTTGACTCCCTGTCAGTAATATGCAGAGAGACAGCTTCAGCTTTTTCAGAGGAGTTTCCTCACTTCCTGCATTGTGCAGTGTGGCAGAGCAGAGGCTAGGAGCAAGACGGTTAAAATCCTTAATATTTATCTAGGGATTTGCTTTACACATTTATTTGAAATTATACACATGTTCATGACTTCAGAGTCTGAGCAACTAGAACTAATGTCTTTCCTAATGTGAATTTGCTTAACTCAGTGCACTGCAGATAGCTGGCTGGCGGGCTCTGAAAGCCAGTGCTTCATCATCAAGGTGCGTCTCAGTTGATCTGAGTGCACTATGAGGTGTTCATGATATCTGTCATGATATCTAGGATATCATTTCTCTGCCATGCACAGCACTAGCCCCTCTAAATTTCAGGTTGCTTCAGGTTTGAATTCCTGATGTAAAATGGATTTGCTATATGGAGAGTCTTGCTGAAATGTTGATCAATAAGCATTCCCTGGAGCAGATTTGTTCACATTTACAGTGTTTTATGAGTCCCTGCATTTGATCCAAGCTCTAGCTTTATTTTCTTCTTAATTCTGTTACAGGACTTTAATATGGAATGGTAAAACTTGTTGTCGCTAGGTGAGGTCCCTAGAGCACAGTCACAGCTTAATCCTTTTGAGATCAAATATTGCATTATTTTTTTTTCTAACTTTTTAGGTTCCTAGCTACGTATTTTACCTTTTGAACAAATGACAGGGTTCCTGAGATTCTTGGGTGCTTTTGGAAGTGCTGTTGATGGAAGTTTCTCAGGAACATTTGCTTTCCCTGCTGTTTGCATGTGAATGATTACAGCAGAGTTGTACATGTTCAGAAACCTGGGAGTTCAGTGTTTCAGGGAAACAGCAGGATGAGCTGGTTATTTCATACCTGACATTTTAATGGGATGCAAACCCTGTGCCATCATGATTGTTGCATGTGGTCATGTTCAAGGTTGCTGCCTATCAAAAATACCTGTTCTGTAGAAGCTTCAACTTCCAAATAGTGAAATTGTCTTGAGAAATTAAGATTACTTGAATTGAAATCCAAACCATATTGAAAGGTGAAGTGTAATGGCCAAGGTTTTACTCTCAAAATTTACAATGTGGCATTTATAGGAAAACGCAGGTTGAGCTTTCCATAGTTGAGGGCAGAGAGAGGAGGTTGGAGGAGGTATCGACACAACCAGAGAATCACACTTTGTCAGTTAAATCAAAAAAAGGCTGGGTTATTGTGGACAGTCTTATTGTGTGGAAGTCATCTTTGCTTGCTTACCCTGCTCTTTCAGACTCAGTTTTGTGTACATTGTGGCACATATAACAAGGATGCACATTATTTAGGATTTTAGTTTTGGAGGAAGTCTTTGGGGTTTTATGCTGTTTTGTACTATATGAGTTAATTTGTGTACAAGATGAGAATCTTGGATACGCTTCATACACAGAGCACCGTCATTCACAACATACTGATGAAGAAACAGTCTTTAATCAGCTAATATGATAAAAAAGGTTCTTTGGACCGTGACTGCATGTTTTACTCTTAAATGAACGCATAGCCCCGCTTTTCCTTTTTTAACGAAGTGCTTTCCTCAGCTCACATTTCTTTAACTCTTACCTTCTAGAAGTGTTGAAGGAATCTCGTTGTCTTGAACATACTTTGTTCAGACATCCATTTTCTTTCTTTCTTCTTTTCGTTAATGTTGCTTTGACCCTAGTTGATACATGGCACTTAGCGGCCTCTGGCTCATGAAGAACCATGCATCTTGGCTCAAAAAGCATAGGGTACCCTTACCCTTAGCGTAAGTCTGCAGGAGGCAGCAGCTTTCAGTACCGGAAGAAATGTATATGGATTCCTGCGAGTACATAATGCAGTAGCTCCCTAATTGTTGTACAGTTTCCTAAATTTTGCATTAGCAGTTGATGTGCCACTGAAGCACCATCACTTTGGATGCCTGTGCTGCGGCACGGCTTTGTTGCTTATGGGCATGCCGCTGTGGGACATCAGCTGGTGGGGAAAATGTGTTGGTAAGAAAAGACAGAAGATCTCTCCATCTTCCTGTATCTTCCTGTATCTTGCTGTTCCCTCCATAGGGAAGAAGAATTAGAAGCTGTGCTGATTAACAGGATTTAAGTCTAGGACAGCTAGGACAGGATTTAAGACAGCTCAAGTGTACGTGTCTAGCAGAGATTTGGTATCTGCTCAGCGGCAACCGTGCTGAAGGCAAACCCACGCTTGTGCAAGAGTTGACTTTAAGGATGGGGGTTGCATCTCCTCCTTGGCAATGCTGGATGTTTCAAGGTGAGACATAGGAACCTGTCTCAGCTGTCTGTATGATTCAGAGATGGACTCTCTGAGCAGTCATAAGGAGCTTGAGAGCACCCCGCTGGGGGTGGGTCTGTGTGGCAGTACTCCGCAGAGCCAGCCGGAACAGCCATGCAGATTCTTCCACTGCCTTAGATTTATAGCTGTCTTCATGGCTTCTCTCACCAAACTTAACTATGGGTTCCCTACATTTGAAACAGAAATACAGCTCCTTTCTGGAAATCATTCTACTTGAAGGATTTGAGTCTTGGGTATTTGTTTTAATGGCTTGCATGCTTTGTCAGTATAGCCCATGACATACCTAAACACTGGGTACACATCCAGTCTTTAGATATCCTGTGGTCATGTTTTCTTCTGGCAGGTGTAATAAACTCAATGGCAAAGGTGGTAAACTGGTTCAAGGGTTGTGGCTGTTTCCAGCAGCCATAGAATAAATGTCCCTTACAAGGATGGAGCTGCTTAAAGGAACTTTAGCTCAAAAATTGGCTGTGAGATCGCAGGCGGAGCAGATGCAAACAGAAAACCTGCAGCTGACGAAACACAGCGTTCCTTACAGCAAAGCTCTGTCTCTGTTACTGTGTGTCTCTAGGTCTAAAGCTTGAGCATGCTTTGTAGACGTAGGATAATTTCTCTCTGGTTATGGGACAGTAGTATTGTAAATTGTTTCTTCAGGTGTTGGAAATGAATTGAAGGTGTTTGGGAAGGGAGGCACTGTGAGGCTAGACGTGGGCCTTGGCACATTGTGCTGTGCCAGAGACAGGTCAGGGAGCAGGAGGCCTGCAGGCAGGGTGTAGTCTGGGAGATGGGTGTCTGCTTGTTTCTTGCAGGGAGAAGCAACTAGCAAGTATAAATGTTGGAATTCTTATAATATGGCAGAGAAAGATCTGTGTGTGATGGACATGAAAGCCAGCTGTCAAAGGAGCCTTGTTGTCACTGGTGAAATACATAAGTAGCTTTGACAAAAGTGAAGAGGGAGGTGGGAATTGGCTCTGTTGCATCTTTCATGACTTATTTTCCTTTTAAACTTAGATATAAGACTGGATAAAGAGGATCACTGATAGGTGATGTGTGAGAGGGTTCATGGTTGTATTTAGAGCAAAGAACAGATCACAACTGAAGAGTTCTCTCTGGATTGTAGTTGCTGGATATAGCTGGGGATTTGAGTTGGAGTAGGTGACAGCCGTAACATTGAGTAACGCATTGTTGAGATGCAAAGCACAATATTAATGTCTGCCTTCAAATTGCCCTTTCTTGAAAAAATTAAGGATTTTTCAGTTATAGAATTGGGAAACCCTTAATTTATCACCTGTTCCCATGTCAGTATGGCTTTCATAATGAACTGCTAGTTCATTTTTATTTTTCTCAAGACCTGAAGAGAGCACCTCTCATCAGATTGTCACTGCCACTAAAAACGCCTTCAATGCTGAGAGACCAAAAGAAAGAGGCGGGATATCTTATTGTAACAAAAATAACTCTTGTTACTCAACAGTATTTTTCTTCCATTTTCTATAGATCCTAATTATCTCATGGCTAATGAACGCATGAACCTGATGAACATGGCAAAACTGAGTATCAAGGGGCTGATCGAATCGGCGCTTAATCTGGGCAGGACGCTGGACTCTGACTATGCACCTCTTCAGCAGTTCTTCGTTGTGATGGAACATTGCCTTAAACATGGCTTGAAAGGTAACCTTACTCGAGAGGAGTCCTCCTGGGCTGTTTGTCACAGCAGAGGAGCGAGAGAGCGATCTTGTTTGAAAAGTCTGGTTTGGTGTTCAGCAGAGGTTGAGCAGTGTCTGTGGTCACAGGCGACTGTGCAGGGCACAGAAAGAGGAGAGCTGCTGTATGTGTAACACTGCAGGTGGAAAGCTCACTTGTTGCAGTTGCTTGTCATTTTTGAAACAGCTTTTCAGATATGACTTGAGTGTAACTAAGTCATCAGGGATGAAATTGCCTCCTGAGCAAACTCATGACTCCATTTTTTTATGCACTTCCTCATGCTTTAGAGAGACAATGCTTCTTTTGCTCAAAGAGGTTCTGCAACACTGTTCTCAGTTCTATCAAAATTGAGAATTATGGCTTTGTGCAGATAATGTCTTTTCAGCTGCTTTTTAAAACAGCAAGCAGAGCATATATTTAACTATAAAATATGGAGTTGCAACTAGAACAGCTAAGGACCATGCTGCTTGCCTTAATTTGCTGCCCTTGCCTTGAGATGAAAAGTGGAGGAGACTAAACTCCCTCTCAGCACCTGTACCTACGTCCTGCGGTGCTTTTTTAGGAGCTGCATTCAGCATGATGCACAGACAAAGTGATGCCTGTGCTGGCTGAGGTAATTGAGCAAGGGAGAAGCGTTCATGGTCTTCAGCTTTGGTTGTTTGTCAGTTTGCTGGTGTCAATGCTGCTGGTTTTAACTGAGTTGTCAGTTTCCTTACTGCTGCCAATTAATTTACAGTTTTAAAATGTAGTCACTAGAAAAGAGTCACTAGAAACCTTTTTCTGAAGGAGGAAAGGATGTACAGAGAAGCCCCTGGAAGCTGCAGAGAAGGAGTAGATTCAAAGAGGTGTGGTTCTTTTCCTTGGAATGTGATAGTCTATGAGGGAACATTGCTGCGCACACAGAAGGTATAACTCAAGGACAGTGACAGCATCCTAGGAGAACACCTTTGCCTCTAACAGCAAGTCTGGGTTGCTGGTCATTACCGGATGTTGTTGTTCTGAAATATTTGGGATGTCTAAAACTGTTTCTGGCATCTATCTCAAGCCCCCGTTGCTTTACTCGAACGATACCAGTAACTGCCACACTTGGGCATAAAAAGTAATCTTTTGTACTTGCCCAGTAGCAGTCCCAGTAGAATCTTTCTGCCAACTCTTCATTTACTTCTGGTCATGTTTAAGGGTGTATATAGCCAAGGCTCAGTGAGCTAATGTTACATCTTCTCCTTTTCTAGCCAAAAAGACTTTTCTTGGGCAAAATAAGTCATTTTGGGGACCTCTAGAACTTGTAGAAAAACTTGTTCCTGAAGCTGCAGAGATTACAGCAAGTGTTAAGGATCTCCCAGGTCTCAAGTAAGTACAGTCTTCTACTGCATGAGTACTTAATATGTTATTTTTTTATTGTAAAAAAAGGATCCTGGAGAAGGAAGGACAAGCATAATCTTC
This sequence comes from Alectura lathami, assembly GCA_013399715.1. Classification (NCBI taxonomy): domain Eukaryota; kingdom Metazoa; phylum Chordata; class Aves; order Galliformes; family Megapodiidae; genus Alectura; species Alectura lathami. Next base: position 318,922 of record VXAV01010284.1, on the reverse strand, counting down.
AGAAATCCGTCTGCCACTTGCTGCTGATAAAATGGATCCTTACTCTTTCCTTTCTCTGAGTTAAGGAACTGCTGAAGGAGAGGAAGAACATGTTCTTTCTGTATTAAGGGG
>VXAV01010284.1:291673-314615 GCA_013399715.1 Alectura lathami | reverse complement strand
AATAGGGAAGCATCTGATGTTCTGGCCTCTTGGAGTTAAGAAGTGAAAATGTGAGGAAGGGTTTATTTTCAGCGTTCTGGTGTACATAAGGATGTCTGTTTAATGACAGAAAGGGAATAACGGAACTGCTGAGGAATTTAGTGAGTTGCCACTAAATAAGTATGAGGTGGAAAACAGACAAATGTTTATGCTCAATCAAAAGCTATTGAATCGGCTTTCTCCTTCTAAAGTCTTCTGAATGCTTTCTGGTTTTTTGGGAAATGTCTTAGAATAAAGTGTAGAGTGGATGTGTTTTCCAATCCCATATAGCTGAAGTAGGTTGAGACAGATGTTTGTAAATTTGTTTATTTTGCCAGATGCGGAAGTTTACTGCCTTGCTAAGATATTATTTGACATATGTCAATGACTTTTCCTCTAGCCTGTCACAATTTGCACGATATAAAGGAATAATAGAACATTTTTCAGTCTGTGCATGGAAGGGGGTTGGTACATGAGTTTTAGGTTAACCTGTGTTGTAAAATTGGTCTTGCAGTTCATCGGTAATGGCATAAATGTCATAAAATCTTTTAAAGCCAGTTTCCTGATGAATGATGGTAGTAAGTGTCATCCTGAAGGTTTTACAGTGTCTCTGTCGGCATGTCAGCTTTCTCAGTAGAATGACTTTTAGGACATCTCAGTGCTCTGGCAGTACAAATATGAAATACAAATTCTTTTTTACTTGTTTACTCTCATCAGAGAGTTCTTGAACACCTTCTCTAATGGATGAGAAGGCCAAATGATGAGAAACTTTAGTGGTAAGTTAGTGTATCTGCTCTTGCAGTCAGAGTAAAAATGTTTTTCTGCAATTTGAAAGGGCATTATTAACTTTAAAAAGGTGAACTACAGTAGGCTGCCTTTCTCAGTGCTAATACAATAAATGGCTTTTGTTTTGTTACCTGCAGTGTTGGAGTGCTCTGTCCATTAAGCATGATACCCATGAGACTAATTACGTTGACTAAGTATTTGTTGATATATATGTATTTAGTAGCTTGCTTCTCTCTTCATGCTGTTCAAATTAAGAATTCAGCTAGCACTGGAACATGCTGTGCCAACTAGAGCTGTTTGCAGGGTGTAGCTAATGAACTGTGTCACATGTCGTATCCATTTGTGGATTTGGCATGAGCTGTACCAAAGGCTCACACTTCTGTCAGGGTAGTTTTTACTTGGGTTTGTCACTGGATAACGTTGCTGATCTCTTGGAATGTCACTGAGCTTTTCTTGTGGGCAAGACTTAAGTTATGATTTACAAAGCTGGACGGAGTTGTCTGAAGTCATTTTGGTCTTTGACCACACACTCAAAGTAGCCTGTTAGTCTGCAGCGATGCCTTCATTGGGAGTTATTCCAAGGCAGATGCCCTGTCTCCTAAGGGTCTTTCCTCCTCTAATGAGGTTTTTGTAGCTCTTGTCCTACCCAAACGCTTGAGTATCTTGCACCTCAGGTGCTCTGACTAGCAGTGTATCCTACTAATGAAGTTTTAGTAAAGCAACATAAGTATCTCCTTTCTAGTTGTCTATTTCCACTGCTAAAGTAAGCAAAACTTGACAGCTGTGTCTTCATAGAATGAATCATAGAATGGCTTGGGCTGGAAGGGACCTCAGAGATCATCTAGTTCCAACCCCCCTGCCGTGGAGAGGGCTGCCAGCCACTAGAAACGTCTTCACATTTTTCTTTTGTTATCCTTGGCATGGGAAGAGTGAGGATTTGCACTGAGTTGTGCTAGCCATGTGTTATGTGGAGTCTAGCAGGTAGTGACCTAAAGAACTTAATAATGTTACTAAAAGACTTGAACAGAAACAGTTTGGGAAATCTGTTTGAGTACCATTGTGATGGATTTTCACTCTTGGCTGATACTTTTTCAGGTGGTCTTTCTCCATGTTAGGGGCTGAATTGTCTTTTTTCACTTCAAATATATTTTTTTTTTCTTACTTGGAATGTAAACAAACAAATACAGGAAAAACTGTCTAGGGGAAAAAGAAATCTAGTATGTTTTCATATTTCATACTTGAAATCAAGTATGTTTTCAATGTATTACTGTTGTTCTGTTTTGTTCACAGCTTGCGGTTGCAAACAACAGGATTATTACACTGCAGGAAGAGATGGAACGAGTTAAAGAAGAAAGTTCTTACATCTTAGAGTCCAATCGTAAGGTCAGTGTGTGTAGATGATGCTTGAATCCTTTGGGCAATTCCAGCCCGAGTTTGATACAGAGTAGGTGTTTCAAAGACTTCATTTCCTTACGTATCTCAGAAAAACCTCTAATAAATAAGAGTGACTCCGGGTGGTTCCTCCTCAGAGGGCAACAGATGGAGCCTGGCCACAGGAAATCCTGCCTGGCAGCAGCTCGTTAAAGAATGGGCATGTGCAGAGCTGAAAGCTAACACAGCATGGTGATGGCTTGCCAGGTGGAGGTAGACAGAGGAAGGGTGATTTAATTGAGGGGCACAAAAATTCAGGAATATGAGTTCTGCTTTTTTGGCCTGAAATACTGCCCTTTTTGGAGATAAACAGGCAGGATGTCAAAATATCCTGTACTCTTTTCTTTGTTGATTTGTTGAGAGTACTCGTAACTATGACAGAATCTGTTTTTAGTTTTAAACCCTGTAAGACATTTTTCTGAGATTTTGTAACCATGCTTAGTAAATTATCTAAGATCTGAAAATGGACAGTCTGTCCATTTTAATCATATGCACTGAATTGCACTGAGTAACTTGGGGAAAGAGGGAAACAGGCATTTCACACAAGATGCTTGCTGCATTACTGAGTAGAGGTGCTGTGTTTTGATAGTTGCAGAACTTGTTTTCAAAGTGGGAGAAGCAAATCAGCAAATGTGAGAATTATTAGTGTATAGAATAATGTTAATTGAATTTTGTCATTAAATTAGGTCACTAAAGACAGAACTGCAGATGGACATGCACTGACTGAGGCACGAAAACAGTTAAAAGAGGAGACTCAGCTGCGGCTGGTAAGGACAGTGTGAGGTTGAAACTCCCCATAAATGGCTTTTTCACATAATTACTCCATGGGAGATGATTACTTTTCAATGTGCTTGGCTTATTGTCATTTCTGCCTGCCTACTACTGCCTGATCTGAGGCAGTCTTGTCAGAAGTGATGTTAATTTTGTGGCTCAAAATGGGCAGTGCAGTCCTTTCTATATAGGTCTGACACATCCCCCTTGCAGGTAAGGATATTGCCACTATCTGAAATGTTGCTCCATAGTGTGTTCAGCTGGTGGGGAGAAAAATGCCTGAGCAGAATGTTTGTAGGAAATAGAATGTCCGCCAGCTTTTCACGAGTACCCTCCATTGGAAAGATGGGCCCATGTAGTACTTTGACTCTTTAATATTGGGCTGAAATTGTGAATTTTTTTACTCTTAATTGTTTTTGGTGCATCAGACCTGTAACTGTGAGGCTGTGGCAGTGCAGCACACTTAGGGGTAGTGACTTCATTGCCAAAAGCACCAGTTAAGGGTGGTTACCTCACTGATGGGGAAGAAAGCTGACTGAGCTCCCTGTTTCAGGACGTGGAAAAGGAGCTGGAGGCGCAGATTGGGATGAGACAGGAGATGGAGTTAGCCATGAAGATGCTGGAGAAAGATGTCTGCGAGAAGCAAGATGCGCTGGTGGCGCTCAGACAGCAACTGGATGACCTCAGGGCCCTAAAGCATGAACTGTCTTTCAAGCTGCAGGTAGGAAATGAATTAAATCAGATGGAACGGCCTTCAATTTTTTTCTGCGTTTGTTGCTCATGTAGGGCTGATTCTCTTAATTCCAGGTCAAATTTGATTTGTGCAAGTATCTTCCCTGAAGATTCGATTTCAGTAATGACGCATGCACTGACGGTCTTTCTGAAATGTGTAAAACTATAGGGGAAAAAAAAAAGAAAGAAAACCCCAACCGTTAAGTGAAAGGAATGTTTCCCCATATAGGTTACCTTCACAGGTGTCTGTTACAGCTAGAGTACGTTGTCTGTGACAATAAGGTTAGAATTTTCCCCAGGCTGGGGAAGTACACACAGTGTAGGTACGCTTTGGGAAGGTATCTCAGTAGTGAGTCATTGTCATTACATTACTGCATAATGACAAAAGCAGACTCTTAGGACAATGAACAGCACACAGTGCACAGAAATAATAAAATAAATTCTAGAACATTCCATGTGAAACAGCTGAGGGACATGAGCAGGTATTGCATTATCACTGATCACACAGGAAGCAGAGCTGATTGTGATATTACCCTTCTGCCAGGTCCAGATGTAGCCTGCACCTGTAGGGCAGGGTGTTTGTCCTTGCAATATTGACCTGGTGTTTGCTTTTTGAGCACCTTCAGTCTTTCTGGCTTCTGCCTGTTTCATGTCACTTGCCATGTGATCTGTTCTTGCTTATTTTGGTTTTACTGGTACTACAGAAAGCACATTGCTACTTTTTGCAGAGTTCAGACATGGGAGTGAAACAGAAGAGTGAATTAAACAGCCGTTTGGAAGAAAAAACAAATCAGATGGCTGCTACCATCAAACAGCTTGAACAAAGGTAAACAATGAAATTCTTACGATTATGATAGTTGTGTTTATACCAGTGATAGCGTCCCACTGAATTGATTGGGCCAGGTGAGAGTCTGAGTGCACTGCTAAGCCACTACTAAACAGAGCTACGTGAAGAGAGCAGAATTCGGCCTCAGCAATAATTTTGTGAGATGCTGTTAGGAGAGGAGTATTTGGCATGCTCAGGAGGGCTTCTGTTAAAAAGAATATGCTACTAAAACAGTAATTAACACAGCAGCTGAATTTAATCTGTCAGCTGCGTATTTGTATGTTGTGTAATCATTACAAGTCAGCTGCCATCTCTGATAGCACTGATACCCACCCACGCACCCAAGCACTTAGAGCAGTGCTTGACTGTTGGTGACGGTACTGCAGTGGGAGCGGGGAGGAGAAAGGTGCTGCGGAAGCCAGTCTTGAGGATGCAAAGTTATTCCAGACTTTTCTGATACTGTTTTGAAAAAGGTACCCCAGATTTTGAGCCATTTTCTTTATGAGCAACCAAATGATCTGGTCCTTGTGTTTTCTGAAGAAAATGTGCTTGAAAAAAAGGAAATCTTGCATGAAAATAAATGGAGGAAGATGATAGGGCAGCCTGATTGTCACTAGAAGCTGATAAAGATAGCCTGTGGGTATGGCATCCATTTTGCCTGGGACGAGTCCCATCCTAATGACTCTGTTGCTTTCACATTACTACTTCATGTAGTAGGGCCTCAGCACCGAAGCTGGGTTGACGTGAGGAGCAGTGCTCCTTTTCCCCTTTTTCTTTGTATGGCCAAAGGTTCCATACTTCAGTGTCTGTGAGTCGCCTTGACTGTAGTGCCAGCGCCAGCAAAACCAGGGGAAAGCTAAAGTCTCAACAAGGCGTATTGTCTGAGACTTATTTAATGAGTAGTTGTGCTCTAAACTAATGTTTATTTTTAGGGTTTATATTGTGAATGATTCCTAATGACGTAGGTCAATTTGTTTGTAAAAATAAATAAATAAATAAAATTGTATTTTAAAATGTATTATATCTTCTCAGCTAATTGGTTTGCTCTTTTTCTCTTGCTGTTCTTATTTTTCCATTTCCTCCTCATCCTCATTCTAACTTACTTATACAGTGAAAAGGATTTGGTGAAACAGGCAAAAACCTTAAATAGTGCAGCAAACAAACTGATCCAGAAGCATCATTAGACATTTTTATGTCTGGTCACCTCACACCTCTGACATCAGAACTCATTTATGAGGGGAGAACTTGAGAATTGCTGAAATCAACTGTTAAAATGTTAATTGTCACCTAAAGTTGATTTGGAATTTGAATTTTTAAAACCAGTGAGTTTTTCTTCAGAGATTTAGTTGGATATAAAAACCCCTAACTTTGCCATTTAAACTGCGTTAAGGTACCAATGAGTTGGCCAACAAACACACCAGAAAAGCGTAAGGAATGTGGCTCTGTACATCCCGGCGATGCGTGCCACGTGCAGCAGCACAAGGCTTCAACATGTGTGGATACTAGGGGTGTTGGCCAAGCCAATATTGCATTGGGCCAGCTCTGGAAAGTCAACTAGTTTTCTGTGTTTCCCTTTTTGTGAAGTAGAGGAGAAAATGCATCCCTGGAAGTTGTTGACAGTAGTTGTGTGCGTACCCCAAGCCGTTACCCGTTCACTTCTGTTCTGTGGGTTCAGCCCCAGGTCCGAGACAGATGGGCGCGACTCGATCGCTCCTGGCGGCGAAGACCAGCCCTCTTGTAACCAAGACTGCTTGCAACGATTTTGCCTTAGGGACTTGGTGGGAGGGTGGGGACTTATCCTTATTCCTTTAAACTTCATGTGTCCAGAATTAGTAGCTAGGTGTCTTTAGAGTAACATGATAGAGTGGTAAGTTCAGTGAAAACCTCCTTATCTTTGCATTGCCTTCTACCTCTGCCATGAATCCCTCTAGACATACGTTGCTGTTCTTCCTTACTGAAGGGAGCTGAGGAGAGGTGTTTTCATAGGTCTCTCCTCTTCCTAGAACGGACGTTACGTTTTACAAAAAATAATTCTGATCTTTTTACTCTAATGTTTAAAAGAAACAAACAAAAAGAAAAAAAAAAAAGAAAAAAGGAAAAATGTGCAGTGGTGGGGAGTGGAAATGGTAATTTGGTACTTGACCACTCCTTGTCTGAGTAGTTAGTGGTTTAAAAGGAAGAGCTGCCTTTTCCTATTACACTTCTTTCATTTGCTTCTAAGTTTCTGTTGCACAATACAAATATGGAATTTGCCAATGAAAGAACAGCTAAAGCTTGGAAACATCTCTGAATAGGAACGGTAATTGTCATTGTAACACCCCAGTGCCAGACTTTAAGCAACTGTAGCTTGGACTATTATAGATTAATATCCTCTTCCTTGGGGCCACAGAAGCTCAAGGTGCTGAACTGTTACAGGCTTTACATTAGAAGTGCTCCTAGAGATTTTTTCTTTCACCAAAATAATACTTGGGGGTCTCCTGAGTCACTTAAGGGTGTTTTGCTCTGGTGAGCCGCTTGTAAAAATTCTTTGGTGCCAGCTCCCCCTTTGTCCTGTTTGATAGTGATTCCTGGGGCAGCAGGAGGCAGATGTGACTGAAATGCAGCTGGGAAAAAATACCCACTGATTCTCACCAGGTGCATCTCAAAATCTGTGAGCTTTGGCCAAATCCTCCTATGCACAAGCGTGTGCCACTGCTTAGCTTGTTTAATGGGCTCCTGCGCACAAGCAGGCTGGGAGACCAGAATTAAACCTTAAAAGTGATGTCCTGGTCCCATGCTTGAGAGTATAAACTTAACCTTCTGTAATCTTTTACTAGAAATGCATTTTAACTCTTTGGGGGGGGAGCAAAAAAAGGGTGAAACCTTCCATCGGGGTATCCAAATAGCTGGATAAGCTGTTAACGCCCCTGCCTGTCCTCAAGTTTCTTCTGTAGAAATTGAGGTTGGAGCTCATTTTGTTTGCTGTCACAACAATGCTGAAGTAAGACAGATTTAAGCATCTGGCAATCCCTGATGTCAGGCCCAAGCAGAGATGCTTTGGTGTGCTGAAGCCCAGGCACTTGAGTGAATGTGACAGCCAGTGGAAGAGGCCAGGAAAATGCACTAATTCTCTATATAGTAGCTAACTTACGTTGCAAGTTCCGGTTACATGTGTAAAGCTGAGATGTAACGTACATAAAATCAAATTTGACTTAAAATTCTGTGTACTTGAGGTTTGCTTTGAATCTGGATAAAAGTGATGTTTTATGTTTTTCATCTAATGGCTGTAAACTGTAGTAATAGAATAAAAAAGAAATATTGAAAATCAGAGCTTCTGCCTGGTTCACCTATATTTTACTTTTCTTTAAAATATTTTCCTCCTTCCCATCGTTTTTACCATCCCTTTTTTGGCTTTACCTTTTCACTGCTTTTTTTTTTTTTTTTTCTTTTAACTTGTTGGTTAAACTCGGTCTTCCTCCCCACCATGGCTTTTGTTTTTTATCACAAGTTCATGTGGCTCAAATCCAGATTGCAGCAGGCAGAGAAGGACCGTCAGCTGGCTCAGCAGGACAACCGTCTCTTCAAGCAGGAGTTTGGGGACAAAATCAACAGCCTCCAGCTCGAAGTGGAAGAGCTCACCAGGCAGCGGTGAAGAGATCCTTTCCTACTTTATTTTCTGGCTAAAAGAAAGCAGGCAGGGCAATCCCAAAAGGAGGAAGGGGCTGGAGGTGGAGGGAGGCGAGTGGTGTTTTAGATGCTAGATGGCAGTAACGCTGGGGAGGTGAAATGCTTTCTGAGATGGCAGGTCTTTTAACATGGGTTTGTTTGAAGTTGAAACTTCAAAAATCTGATGGGAAGAAAATACACAAGAACCAAGCGGTCAGCAGAAGCCATGACAAAAGCACAGATCTGTGTGGCAGAGAGGTATCAGACTACAGAAAATCTCTTGATCAAAATGAAATGTCAGGATATTCCTTTTGAACATGGAAATTTCCATGTTCAGTTTTCTGTGCTTTGGGTGCATGCCTATAACTATCTCGTTGGGAACTGACAGTGTAAGAGATGCAGGAGGATGGAGATCACCAAGAGCTTCAAAACCTGTTTGGGAAGCTCGGCTGATCTTTCACGTGCCCTGAGGTCCTGTTGCAGATGAACCTGCTCTAGGGATCTCGAGTTAGCTGGATGTGTGCTTCAGAGTGCAGCCGGGGCTCTGACTGCCACAGAGACCTCTCCAAAACGTAGCGTTACACATCGTCATTAGGGATGCAGTTCAAGAACGTCTTTGCCTGGAGCCAATGTGTAAGCATCAAGGAGCAAGGCAAGCAATCCTGGATGTTGCTGATAAACAGTGCTGTGATTTTTCTGGTTGAAACCAGTGTCAGTTGTGGTGGTGACAACTCAGAAGTTGGAAGCCAAATGCAGGGATCTTAGCAAGAACAGTCAGCCTTCCCCTGCAGTGTCATCAGTTTACCAACATCAGGAAAGCAGAGAAATCATCTTAAAATAGCAGAGCATCTCTGTCTGCAGCTGTGACGCATCCTCTGGTTTGCAGCAAGGTCACTGGAGTGAATGGCGTGGAGGCATTGCTGGGTGCATTTTTTTTTCTCCCCCACCCTGGCATGGCTTCTTTTGCTTCCCGTTTCAAAAAGTTATAGAAGGCTTTTATCAGACTTTTTAGCACTATTTGTGCAAAGTCCCGGGTGTGTGTGGCTGAGCGTAGCAATGCTGTTAGGTGTAGGCGGGGAACGCATCTTCTCTGGACCTGCACCTTGCACTAAGCCATTCTCACTGGATTAGCATAGCTATTTGGGATGATGTCTCCAAACTAGTGTATTTTTGCATCAGTTCAGCCTTTTCTGATTACTGCCTTGTTCATGCAAAGTCAAGGTGGCAGCATGAAAACCATTGTGCCTCCTTTACCAGAAGGCTGTACTGATATGTTTCAGTTTCTAACACGCTGAGTTGGCAGACGGTGGTGGGGAGTCTTGCTTGAATTGTGTTCCTTTAAGAGGAAACGAGGCTTTTTGTGTTTTGGATCGCTTTTAATCACATTATAAACAACTTTTCCCCCAGGCTTTTTTGTTTTTTGAATGCCCACATGGAGGAGGACTCATTTCTGAATTTGTTTCCACCAGCTTTCCTCACTTCGGTTAGGCTATGTAATTAATGAGGCTGTAGTCAAGTGAGTTATTTAAAACCTGCTGGAGCAGTATTGAGACTAACGAGGGTAATAATGGATACTTAATGGAATAATACTTAATGGAAATGAGGATTCTGTGTGTTCCATAGTGCGAGTCTTGCCAGTACATTTACCAGCTGATACTCAGATCCTAGCCTTTGATTTTGGAGCAAGGGTTGTTCCCTACAGTATCAGCATATTTCTGTCCACTTCACTGCTAAAGACTTCAGAAAATGGGATTTTTGTGGCACGCTGCAGTAGTGGAGCTTTCTGGTGCCCCAGAGGAAAGGGTCTGCGACCTGCAGCTGAGTTTTGAGACGTGCTTTCTTCATGTTGCATCCGTGCGCTCAGGTGTGCTCGTCCACCTGTCCTTGGCCCACTGATGAGCTGTCCTCCCACATACCAGCGTGCTGCCCTCAGCCACGCTGGCCTGCTCACGTCTTGCCGCTCACCCAGCTTCAACAGCAGAGCATGTTAAACAACTTTCTGTTGACGGGGTTTTTAGCTCTAGGCTTGGGCTTCGATGGCTTTAGGGTAAAGAGAGGGTTAAATAATTTGTGGGATGTAATGGCTCTTGATGCTGAGTGTTATAAAACCATAGCCATTACTCACAATTCCACCTTGATATTATAGGAGCCACCTCGAACTAGAACTGAAGCGGGCAAGAGACAGATGGTCACACAGTCACCAGAGCAGCCCAGGAAACCAAAAAGGCCCAAGGAATTGGCTGAAACCGGTAATATGACTTTTTTTCTTCTTGGCTTATATTTCAAGACTGGCTTCATTCTGTTCATTCTCTGTTCCTGAGCTTTATTAGGCAGTAAATACATATTGGTAATGTGTCAGACCAAGATGGGCCTTAGAGCATTTTTTACATACACTAAATAGGCATTTTATTTGGTTGAACTTAAAAAAAAAAAAAAAAAAAAAAAAAAAAAAAAAAAGATACTAAGCATTACACTTGACTGCAGAACACAGATTTCCTCTTCCCGGCTAGGCACCTGACAAAATCTTGACAGTGATTATGATTTTCTTCAACAGTTCAATAAAACCAAGTGTAATTCCACAGGAGAGAGGATTAAGCACTGCATCTAATGAGAAGCAAGCTTGTTCCCTTTTGGTTTTTGCATCATAAAAAGGGAAATTCTCGTGAAAAAATGTACAGCTTGGAAAACAAAATTATCTTTTGAGGGCATCACAAATGACTTTGTGTTCTTTTAGTGCTGTGCATTAACGAATTCAGGGTGTTTTTTTTTTTTTTCTTAAAGCAAAATTAAGTGCTAGTCTCAAGAGTAAAACTGATGGTCCCCAAATGAAACTCCCTTTTTAGAAGTAATTTGCCTTTGAAAGTGAAAATCTACAGTTTTTTCTGTGAAATGAAACAGGCTCTTTGCTGCGAACTGGCAGTTGTTTTGGAGAGCAGAAGTGGTATTTATGAGAACTCTGAAGTAAAAGAGGTTGTTTCTAAAATTCTCATGTGTTTTGCTGCACTTAAGAGTTGCCTCCACTGGACTCCCCTGGGCTGCTTTCATTGTTCCTTTATTTTTTCCCCAACTGGTATTACACATAATTTCTGTGAAGTTACTTATGCATCGTGACTGATTCATCCAAATGTCGCATTGCTCTAATGGAACAGCTGCAGTTTGACAGAAGTGGGATCCAAGCGCAGTGCAGTTGGCCAGCAAAAACAAAACCAAGCTGGGCAGTCCAGTCCTCTAAGCAGAAGTTGGCTGGCTACCTGGCAGGCAGAAGAGCCGCTTTCCTCTACTGCCTGTGTGACGGCATGTCACTGGGTGAGAGAACGGGTGATGGAAGGGGTCAGCCCCCATCGCTCCATGGGGGCAATTCTGCTAGGAGCAGATGGGCCAACCTGCAAAAAAATTACTTTCAGAATTGATTTCTTTTCTGCCATGAAACTTGTAGGTTGTTCCTGGTCCAATGGAAGTCTGTATGCTCAGGAGTTCAGGGGCTTCATTGGTCTCAGGGGAGATTATGGTCACAACTTCAGAGCTCTGCAGCATGGTAATTCTGCCAGCACTTGCCAAGCAGGCTGCATGCTATTTTTGACATGGTTGTGTTTCAAAGTGTTGTTACATACCTACATAGCTCAGGCTGTGGCCCAGTTCTTAGCTGGGGAGTAGGGGAGGATTTTTCTTTCCTGGCCGAGAGGATTTGTTGCCTGATCGGTTTTTAAAAAGCCTGTAGCCTATTTACCTTTGCAACCTTTGCTGTACAAAATAATAATAATTAAAAAAAAGGCTGAAGTTCCTTGTCCCCTGATAGAAGGAAATCATTGGACATGCTTAAGGGTCCAGCTCCAAAATTTGAAGTCAACTTCTGTTCACAGCAGAACAAAAGCATGCTCCTGGGGTAGACTGGTGTTCGTATGCTTTCATGTGTGCAAACATACCTCTGTGCCAAGGAGGCTGGTGTTCTCCAAATACCCATGTGCAGTCTGCCTTTCCAGTGTGAGCAGCGTGGCAGAGGTGAGCCAGAGCCTGTTAGTGCAGTTTGACTGACCGGTAAATCCTTTTTGGCAGGACGGGAAGCTCAAAATCCAGGAAGAAAATGCCAAACTGAAACAACCTCCAAGAGAGGATAACAGTGTCCTGCCACACAAGTATGGAAGAAACGACATCTCATTTTTGTCTCCTCTTTTTCTAATTCCTGCTCCACCTTCTCTGATTTCTTTGCTGCTGGATGGGAAGTTCGAAATACCAAGATTTCCCTGGCTAAGAAAGCATTTCGGCCTCCTGCCCCTTGTTGAGGTCTCTCTGCTGCATTTTCAGCAGATTGTTGGCATAGAGTTGTTTAGCATGTGGAAGTTAAGCTTAACATTTGTTTTTAAATGTAAAGGTAAGTTTTAAAAGGATAGGGAAGAGCTCTGCGATGAGGACATTGCTCAGAGATGGTAACAGCCTGTTTGAACTCCTCTCTGAATGTCAGTGGGAATACGCAGTGCTCTGACACAGGGTGCTGAATGCCAGTATGAAGATGATTGGACAAGTATTGTCCTAAAAACAGCATAAGCTCTATTCTAATCTTCCTTACTGGATATGACAAACCTTCCAGGCCTCAGATGCGTTTTGCACCCATTTCACCATGAGTGTGTAAGCAACATGAGCATTGCTCTGCCAGTTTGTCTGGAAGGCTTCATACAATAGTATTATCCTTGCCTGTTCACAGATCCAGGGGATCAGCTATTTTGCAGTAATAAGTTTAAAGCTGTGTGTACTGTCTGAACTTCTTTTTCCATGTTCATGCTCCCTTTTTTTTTTTTTTCTGCTCTTCTGAAGCCGTTTTACAAGTTGTTCCATGCAGCCAGGGCTGTGCTGCATGTCTAAGCTGGTAACGTTCTACAGCACCAGTCACTACTGCCTCTTTGCTGCACCGTGTTGACGAAGCTTATACATGGTTCAGCTCTCTTGTGTGAGCAGACTTGGCAGTGTGGCTTAAAAACCAACCCACTATGGGTAGGATTTCAACAAGAGGCTGGAGGAATCCTCTGGCAGTCCAGACATTTTTCTTAAAAGTAGTAGTGACTCAAGTGCCAAAAATGTGATGTTTTTCTCTTGTAGGTCACAGAGTAGCACCCAGGAAGAGCAGGTTGGTGATGCCTTTTCTTGCATTGAGATACTGGCTGACTAGTGTGCTGAGGGAGCTCCTGGGTCGCTGCAGCATCTTCCTTGGCCCAAATACCCTGAAGTTTGTCCTTGAGGTTTTGCCTTCCTGAGGATTTATGCTTGTAGAGTGTGTAGCAGCAATATGGATGGATCCCTAGTGGAAAAGCGCTGCTTATCTCAGTAGAAAGGCTTTTAGTTGGCAGTGCTGCGTTTACGTGAGTCTATTTTGTCTCCTCAGCAAAACTATGTTAAACTAATATTAACTCCTTTTCTGATTCCTTTGCCCCATGCCTTTTCTGTGTTAGTGTCTTGAAAACGAACAATGAATGGTGAAAAAGATGCTTTTCTCCCCCCTTGCTGCTGGGCCAGCAGCCTCTGCCTAGGCCTGGGAACAGAGCTGTGCGGTCCTTGGCTCACGCAGCCGTGCCGTGCTTCCCGGCCTGCCCTCGGATGCTGGAGCCAGCTGGGCTGCATGCTGCTGCCAGGGAGGACAGGGTGACTTTGCAGGGCTCATGCCTCTTACTTCATTTTGGTTACATCTAAGTGTCTTAATGAGGGACAGCAGAAGGTAATATCACTATTACAGGTACTGTTCTGCTTGCAGCCAGTGCAGCTGCCCTGCAAATAAACGCATGTTGGTCCTGCACAGCTGCCTGGTGTGTGGTGAAAGAGAGAGGGGTTAAATACACAACAAGGTGAAATCTTCATCCCTGTTCATCCCTGTTGTAAAGTAAGGATCAGCCGCAGAGCCCTGCTCCCAGAGCCACGGGAAGCAGGCGAGTAAAGCAGAATGCCTTGGCTTTTATTGTGGGTTTAGGAGCAGCCATCAGGACCTGGAAATGCCCAGATCTGCCAGCTCTGCCAGGAAGAAAGCAGCCGAAACAAGAAAAAGGTAACAGAACTGGTACAGTCATCTCAGCCATGTGGTGAAAGTGCATTTCCTCTTATTTATGTTTTCAAATAGCACGGACTTCCTACTGGTGACCTGGGACAAAGAAATTAACCTTGTTCAGATATGTTACCTGTAAAACAAGGTCGTTACAGTGGTCACCTGAGAGTTCCTCAGCCTGCTTGGTGCTCCTGGTTAGAGATGAACCAGTACTGTGGTTCCAAATGGAAATTTCTAGGGGAAAGCTAGGGAGCACAGTGAGGTTACCTGGCCAGGGAGCTTTCAGGTAGGACTCCCCAGTCCAGTATGTTTATATAGCTATAAAATAAATTTGCCTCTCTTGTGACAAAGTGCTCTAGCTGCAACTGGACTGAGGTGACTAAAGTTTGAATGGTTCATTATTGTTAACTCTTACCTATTTTGCTACCAAAAAGTAGGTAGTCTCCACCTACGCTTCCCTGATGCCATGAGCTCTATTGTAGCTTGGACCTGAGCATGGGAACAAGTTTCTGGTCTTCAGAGGGGGCAAGAGTGGAATTTTGAATGTCTTTCTCTAGTCCAGTAGAGGATTTGGGTGACTGAAGGTTATTGAGAGAAAACTCAGAATTTCTTTGCATGGCTTCTGTCTTTAGTATCCCTTAATTTTCCTCTCCTCCATTTCAGAATATCTGCAAGAACTGTGGCGGTATCTTCTGTGAAGCCTGTTCAGCAAACGAGCTGCCGCTCCCATCCAGTATTAACCCCGAGCGTGTCTGCAATCCCTGTCACAAGCACCTCATCCAGCAGTACTCGACCGTTCTCTTGTAGGAGGCAGGCTGCAGAGCGTGGTGAGACCGTAGAAAGTGTTGTAGCTGCCGACTGTCTCTGGAGTTGTTCGAGGGCAATTTGAAGACACTTATCTGTGCTCTTTGGAGGTCAGAGGAGGGGGCAGCCTCCTGGTGGTTTAAACACTCCTGGTGTTTACAGTCTCTTTGTGACAAAAACAGAGCAGCCCGAGCCCTCCCTGTACAAGAATCTGCCAGCTCTCAGACCCAAGGTTGTGCTGGGGAGAACTGCTTGGGGAATTTCCCATCAGGTGTGACCAAGCAGCCTCAGGGTGCTGTAAGAGCAGAGAGCCCCCACCCAAAAATAAGCCATGTGTCTGTATGCGTGTCTGCGTGTCCAAGTCAGGATCATGGTCATCCCCAGGCATGTCGTGTGAAGGCACGCTGCTGCTGAGCAATGGCTCACTGAACGCAAAACAGGAGCGTTTTCTAATTCTCGTGTCTGGCTGCACTTGAAATACCATTTCCCCTTTCCCTGCCTTTGACAATCCGGCTCAACTGTGCTTCTTCAGTGCCAGGTGAAAGGAGTCTGGGTAACACACCAAAAAAAAAAAAAGCATTTTGTGGCTTTATTTCCTTGGTTCAGTCCTCCAGCAGCAGGCTTGCTATGCAAATCAGTATAAAAGCTGTGAAATTATCCTGTGTCCTTAGGGGCTTTGGAGGGGCCTAAGGCTTCTTTTTGAGGTGTGTTACGTGATAGCTGACCTGCACTGACCTGGCATGGAAGTGCCTTAAGGCATCTCTGACCTTCTTACCAGAGACCCTCACTGTGACTTCCTGACCACAAAACTGTGGTCAGCCCAAAGGGCTGCAGCTGACCTTCCTATCGTCACATGCTACCTGGCAGAATCCGAGTCCCAAGGCTTCAGTTACAGTACACAGAGGGTTTAGGGCCATGTCTTTGCACCTCTCTCCCTTGTGCACGTGTAGAAGTGGTTGTACAGCTGGCATTTCACTGGTTTTGTGTTAGCTCAAAACAAAAGCAAGGTGAGCTCACAGTGCTTCTCACCTGTAAGAACACCTGATCCAAAACACGGTCTAAAGAGGTTTCACGGTTCATGCTACATCAATCTTTGCTGCTGTCACCTTAAGGAACTGTATGTTACTCCAAAAAGCAGTGGTGGCTTCCTCATAAAGCACACAGAGCATACCACAGTTTATTTGGTCCATTTTGTACTGGAAGCCTCCTTAAGCATTTAGGGCCACAGAATGTTCTGTAAACCACAGAAAATGGATGTATTTATTTGTGACAAAGGCATTTGGTTTTGCAGAAATTTTATTGGGGGCCAGCGGTTTAATTCCTCAGAGGAATTCATTAGACTGGCTGGAACTGCATTAAGAAGCATGTCAGAGTTGAGGTTCTTTACGTGGTTGGTGCTAGAGTTTGTACCAGAAGCCTAGTGTTCAGCTGCCCAAGTCCTCCACCTCCTCTCAGTGCCCTTCAGACACAGAACACTGAGCAGAGGGGGGCAGCTTCAAAGTTTCCCTTGTCCTGCTCTTTTGTTCCCTTGTGGTAGTTACCATATGCATTTCCTTGCTGCTATCCTTTAAAGTAGGCAAGAAATTGTAAATAGTGTTAAAATTTGAACACCCTAGAATTCAAGTGTGAGCAACACTGCTTTGAAGGGCTGAGATGCCGTAGATAAAGCACAAGATTCTGGATTACTGTTAGCAGTTTTGTGTACACATTGTACACACTTCAGAGACTGCAAATCCCTGCATCCAAACCCGGAGTGACTCATCCCCCAGGAGAAAGTCTGAGCCAGGCAGATTAAACTGGAAACCAGGCACTTACTGTGAAATAACTTTAATGCGGGCACATCCAAGCAATGTCACCTCTCTGAAGTGACATCTTATCTGTGACCTGCATGTAGCTTTCCACTGTTCCAGCAGGAGCAGCTGCTGCTTTGCTTGCTTGAAGTGAAGGCTGTAATTGTCGTCCTCATGTAAAAAGCAGGACCTTTAAAGTTACATGAGAGCACCATGAACGAGCAGCTCTTTAGAGGCAGCTGAAAACTCTTCAGAGCAGGGTTCTGGCTGCTGTACTGGAAACCAGCATTCAGCAAGGTCAGAGCAAGAGCACACCGGCTGCCAGCCGCCTCCTTCCTGATTCATCTGACCCCGTGAAGGGCTCTGCTCTGAAGAACTGGATGTTACGTTTTGTGACGCTGCAAATGCTCAAGGTGCGTTTGCTCAGGTACTGCTCGTAATGCTGGATGTTTGGGTTCACATTTGGACTGGGGGGTGGAAAGCAGTTTTTCTGATGTTAATTTTGTTCCACATGCAGTAATAAAAACTTTCTCATCTGGATCCTGCATCCCGAGTGGTCTTTCCCTTCTGCTTTGGCTATGGGTATGAAAGTACTTCAAAACCAGTAGCAGATGCCAGCACAGAAACAAGAGAAGCATGGCAGGAGGGACAAGGTATTAGCTACTGCCTGCTCCTGCGTATTAGGATCTTAGATTGCTGGAGCGTTGTGAATTGCCCATACAGGCGTTCTGTTAATGCTTTGCACACCACTGCGCAGCTGGAGACTACAACTGCTCCATCCTGCAGCATTTGCCATTCCTCCAGTACAGCTTTTCTACTGTCCTGACAGACAATCTTTCCATGGTAGGTCAACATAATTTATTAGGTGCTTTTACACAAATCCAAACTACATTTTATACAGTTTATCGTTGTAAGTGAGCAGTGGCACTCGTACTCAATCTTTGCTTGTACCCAAGGAATGTGTTCACTTTCTCCTAAAAAGAAAGAAGGGGGGAAAGACAAACAAAAACCATCGCTACTTCACTGCAGCTTATTATTTTCCTTTTTATAAAACATGCCACTTGCATTTTATCCCACAGCATAGTTGCCAGTAATGGAATTGTAGAATTGAGCATTGTTGAAAGGCCTCACCAAGAAGGGCTAAGTGACACAAGCAGCCTACAGGAGGTGAGTAATGTTCACGTGGAGCTGAAGCAAATCTAACACAGGGGGAGTCAGAAACAGTTCTGGGTGCCACTCCTCTGCTTCCTTGCCAGGGACTACAGCCACATCAGAACCTTTAACAGATGGAAACTAGGACAGCTTCAAGGGAGGAGGAAACGCAAGTGGAGAAAGCACTGTGGCATGTTCCAGCAGGCCTCAGCCATGACAGGGTGAGTCTCAGTGTGGCAGTGCGGTGCCTGGGTAGCACGGCAGCCTCTGCCAGCTCTGGCCATGACCTCAGAAACACGCTGCTGCCCCTCTGCCACAGGAATTTATTCCTGCGGCACCGGAATGCACAGGCCAGCGTGTGGAGGCACGGTGCGTGACCTCAGATGAACTGCAAGGATCAGCTTCAGCCACTTGCTTTTAATTTTAGGCTGGAAGCTATTTGAAATGCAAAATATCAAATATGCTAAAAACGGAATAGGAACAAAAGAAAAGAAGGAGGCACTCACCAAATCTGAGATCTTGCCACTGTCATTAGCAGTCTGGTTTTGCCTTTGGATGTTCATTCAGGAATAATTCAACAGCAGTGCACTCTAGGGAACAATGAGAGAGGTATTTTGTGTTCAGTGACTTGCAGATGAGGTAATTTATAGGGCAATTTGGAATTCTAGTTTTAAGGCAATCCTGTTGTGCAGGGTGCTAGCAGCAGCTAAACAAGAAGAGCCCCAATACCTGCGGAGCTGAGCCTGGGGGCTGCAGAACACCCTTCCCCTTCACTTACGCAGCTGTGCCCCCTCCTTGGCCATTGCAGCGACTGCGTCCTCGTGGCTCTCAAAATGGACGTCAGCTTCTGCTGTGGCATCTCCACAGGAGTTGTATTCCACCGTGATCCTTGTGGGCTTCAGCGGAGCAAAAAACTGAAAGGGAGGAAAAACAGGGATCCAAACAAGGTGAGTTTGGTGAGAGAATCAACAGGAGCACACCCCATTGCCAGGAATCTTCATATTTTCACTCATAAAGCACATCCAGCCACAGGCACTGAGCATGTGAGCAGCACAAGGCCCCCTCCCCACCTGGCTGAAACTGATGCACACCCGACGACCAAGCCTGATGGGTGCTTTTGCTGCTACTCACATTTATTATGTCTTGGGCACTAACTTGGGTAGGAAAACCCCTCATGTGGACAGTGTGCAGTGATGAGGAGACGCTCCCAGGTTCTGAACAGTGCCGGGAGCTTTCCGTTGCCTCGCTGCTCAGTTCTGTGGAACAGTGAGGAAACATCATTAATGCCTGCAGTTACCACCTTCCAGATATGAAAGCTGCAGGCACACAGGGTCGCACCCACAGCAGCAGGGTGAAATGAAAGAGCCTCAAAGATCACAGACACCACAGGGCTGCACTCACGGTTCTCTCTTTCAGCGCTGGAGCCTCCAGTGTCACTCAATCCCCTTTCTTCAGAAATGGATTCAAGCTCTCTTCTCAGTCTGGGGACACCTGTCATCTGCTTGTGGTAAGGCACGTGCCTTTCCATTTGATGCTTTCTACTTACGTATACTTCGATATATCTGGAATTACAAGGGAAAGATTATGTGGCACTCCTCGCATCTCCACAAAGAACCCAAGGATTTGAGAAAGTACCACTGCTGCAGGACGTTTTCCTGTCTCGGCTCTGCTCACGTACAAGGTGCGAGAGCCATGGCGTGTAGTTACAATTTTGGGTTAGCTGGCAAGCAACAGTTCTGAAGAATTCATTTAAATTGTACAGTGATGTCTACGAAAGCACTTTTCGACATGCAATGAGCATTTCTCTCCTGTATAAACCAGTTTGTTCTGACGAGGTCTTTAGTTTATGGCCTTGCACGAAATTCTTGTAGAAGTAACATCAATTGTTGACATGCCAAAGCTATGTTTTGGTGCAGAGAGCTTTACTTAAAAATGTTCTCTCTTTCTTGCAGTAGCGCTCATCCTTTTGAACAGCCCTAAAATGAGGCTGTTTTTCCCCTGATGCACTTCTGTAAACTGCTCTATCCTCATCTCTCCAACTCCCATTTAAAAAGAAAATTTAAAAAGAAAATGACTCAGCCCCACAGCAGATGAAGAAAGCAAGCAGATGCACAAGATGCATGGGGCCATACTAAATACTTCAGTGGAACTGGAAGATTTCGCGTATCACTATGAAATTGGTAGGATAAAGCATAGTAGGGTGTGTACAAAAGCTGCAGGAGTAATGCAACAAGATGTAATGCAATGTTAAGGGACTCTAGCAAAATCTCACTGCAGAAAGAAAGGGGGGAAAAAAGCCCTACAACCATTTTATGCTTTCACTAAACCTGGGAATATCTTTATAGCTGTAGCCACCCAGGCCACTGAGGCTCTGAAGTCTTTCAGAGCTGATAACAGTACCCCGCTGGGCCTCACAGAGGTTTAACCACTAGTGTTCAGTCAGGTTTCCAGAGCACAGGAGAAATAACGCGACGGAGAAGAAGAGAATGTGGCTATCCACGTTCCCTCCCCTCCTAACAAGAGCAGTTCCAGTCAGGGAAGTGATTCCATGTCCAGCCTGACTGAGCTCACAGCTCAGCATGCTTCTGGACAAAAGAGGGAAGGAGAGCAGCGGTTTTGGAAACTCTGGAAACAGTTCCCTGGCTCATCTCACAGAAACAAAGCTATGTGATATGCTGGGCAGGTGAGTCAGCCCAGACCTTGTTCCGTTGTGACAAAAAAGAAAGTAATAATGGCAAACTGAATTAATTAATCCCTACTGGAGGGTAGGGAGGTGTGTCAGGTAACTGAGTTATTGGGCACACCTACAGAGCAGCCGTTTAATATAGGCAGGGAGATGATCCCAAGGAAATACTAATGTGAGTATGAGACAGCAGCTGGAGCAGCTGATTTTGAGCTAGAAGGAAAGCTGCAAGTGACACCACATGCGTCACACTGACTTCTTCTACCCTCTGCAGACCACAGCGAGGCACCTACCTGCTCCCCATGTACTCCTTATGCCTTAGCAGGGCTTTAGCTGCCATTTCTGGAGCTGCGAACTGCACGTAGGCTTCTCCTGTTTTTCTTTCTCCCCGATAAACGAAGGCAATGTCAGTTATCCTCAAACCTATAGGAGCACAGGAAGAAAAGGCCTTAACGTTGTTAGGAACCAGTGCTGTAGCTCAAAATAGATGTCTCTTCCCTAACTCTTCTTGCTTGGGCAAACGAATCCAGCAGCTCCTAATACTGAAACAACAACTCACATTGGTGTAAATACACTCATATTTTTAACCTTTTTAACAATTCAAAATTGCTGGCTTTGTGTTAGCTTTCCCAGAAGCCTTAATTGCCCATGACAGCTCTGCACTAGATTGACATAAACATTGCTTAACTGTCGGTGATCCGGTATTGCTTGTAATGCTCAGAGAGCAAGAACTAGGTTGGGTTACCTGAGAAAAAGTCTGCAATATCGTCCGCCGTGCAGCTGAACGGAAGGCCTCTGAGTAGCACGACTCCCTCGCTTATGGCTTGCGACTCATTCCGCAGGCTCTGCAGCAAGCCCTCTACATCTCTATCGTGTACTTCAAACACTGCAAGGAACACAGGCACAGAACACGTTTTCCGTTGTGGTACAGGGAAGGTAGCACTGTGTGGGTGCCCTCTTCCAAGGCACCGTTCCCCATGCACAAACCCCTTCATCCTTCTTCCCCCCCCGCTGCCCCCTATACTCGATGGTCCCCCAGAGGTGCCCCTCGTGCCACAGGTGGCTTTGCTTTTCCGCACAGCTCAAGACGCTTTGACTTCATGGTGCCTCGTTTGCTAGCTCTGCTCCTCGCTGTCCCCCTGGCACCAATGGGTTTCAGTACTCAAGCAGTTCTTACTGACTAGTGTGTTTTCTTCCCACTACTGCTGCTTCAAACCCACCTTTCACGTAGCGCGGGCCCATGTATCTCAGGTGCTTTTCCAAGGCTTTCTGGACATCTGCTTTCGACTCCAGCTCAATCAAGGCATCTCCCCTGCGCCTCCCGTCCCTGTTTAAGAGGAAGTGTACGCCGTTCTCACCGTTCCGAACTCGACAGCCTAGAAGTTGGGGAACACAAGATATGGAAACATATGCAGCTGTTCCAGACACGGGGCAGCTTTTCAGTCCAGACTAAACCTGAAAACTCTGCGTGAAGCCACTCCGCTATCCTGAAGCAGAGGTCAGGAAACTCTCATTTCTGACCTTAGCCGTAACACACAGTGCTTCTCACAGAGAAGAAAGGGATTTGACATCCCTTAGCTTCCACAGCTGTATAACTGGATGATAAACTCTTATTGTTTGTAAACTGTTTGTTTCTGAGGTATCTGAAATTTAGAACAAATGCCGTTGTGTCTTTCAATCATTTACGCTCCACTTGCTCTATGCTCCTTTCTCTAGGAGATCAAACCAACTGAATTTAGGAAGTGGATCGATGTGCCTTCCCTCTTGGAATGCTGAGCAAGGAGGATACCCTTTGCTCAGTTAGATGTGAAAAGCTGTACTGTTAAGTTTCTGATCACCCTCCAGCAGCCTGGAAGTTTTATATGCATCAGCTGTGAGTAGTTTTGTGATAGAGCTGAAAACCCATCTTGTGTTGGCCAGTGGTCTGCACGTTGTCCGCTAATTCATCACTAACGATTAGATTGTGGAACGGCACACCGAACCGCTAGAGAGAAAAGCAGCTCCCTTACTATCAAAAAAGGTAAGCACGTCCTCCTCTGTGCACGAGAAGGGGAATCCTTGTGCCCTGATGAGAAAGATGGACTCTTCATTTTCTGCCTTGGGCGGCTCGGGTTCCTGCTCCGAGAGCTGACCTTCCCGGGACGGCGAATCGATCACCTGCCGGCCAAAACCCACCAGTTATTGGGAAAGCGGAGAAGCGCGCGCAGCCGCCACGCGTGGCACCCAGCCACGCCAAGCCCGGCCGGCGGGTGGACGCCAACCAGGCGCCGTGCCGCTGG
>VXAV01010284.1:234667-288296 GCA_013399715.1 Alectura lathami | reverse complement strand
GGGCCGGCCGCGGCTCGGGGAGCCGGGGGGCAGCGCCGGGAAGGCCAGGGCGGGCTGCGGGGGGGCAACGCCGAGCTTCCGCAGCCCTCGGGGTTTTTCGTTTTCGCTCGCACCAGGCGCAAGTGGGTGCCCGTTGCGGTGGGTGAGGTGAAGACGAGCCTCCTGGCCGCGCTGGAGCGAGCAGCAGCGCGGAGAAGTGAATTCCGGGTTCGGGCGACCGGTGAGCCCGGCTGGTGGGGCAGCGAGCGAGGGATCGCTGGCACTGCCGATGGGAGGGCGGTTGTTTACCGCGGCGTACTGCAGCTCCCGTCGGAGTTAGAGGCAGTCGAGGGGCGTGCGGAGCCTTACATTTTGCAGTTTTGCTTCGTAGACAACAACTGAATGAACTTTGGTCCCTCCCCTTGGGAACAAAGACGTACTTCTGGCAATTAACACAAACCGGTTCAGTGACCTATTAATTAAAGCGGGGATGTGCCCTGGGGAAGGAAGGGGAAGGCGGCTGACGAGGCACCCTTCAGAGGGAAGGCCTTCACCCCGCCGAGTGCGTGCTCCGTGCTCCCCGCAACGTGGGAGCGACCCGTGGGACTGCTGCCATAGTGCTTGACAGTTGTTACAGGCTGACGCTGATAACCGCCAGACCTGTGCCTGTAGAGGAGATGCCTTATCCGGGGAGCTGGAGTGTTCTCCTGAGTTGTGTTTGCATGGACACAAACAGCACCGATGCTAGCTAATGCCTCCTGAATCTCTGCATTTGTCTTCTGACCCTGCTGTACCAGAGCAGCTTGCGTGCGATTGCGTTTGTGCCGCGGGACCCCAGGAGACGCCGATCAGCTGCGGGGTCGGGGCCGCAAGCCAGAGGTGGGTGCAAATGGCTGTCGGTAGATTCAGGAGCAGTGCTCCTAATGAGAAGCCCAGCTGTCCCCCTCCTTCATAATTGTCAGCTGCTGCAGTGGAGAAGGGTTTGTCGTACGAGGGTGTCCTGGGAGTCTGGTTTGCAAATCAGACGGCCTCACTCTCCGTGGCATTTGGCTGACTGGTGACGAAAAAGCACAAAACCCTCCACCCGTCTGTTGCAGGCAATAATGAGATTTGTGTTTCTTTTTCCAGACCCTTCTGAAACCTAGGAAAGCAAACCTTCCCCCCTCCGCCTCCATTGTTTCAAGTAGTCCCGCTGGTTGAAAAACAGAAATGGAAACTGAAATTGCTGCATGGCAAAGCTGGAAATGCTGGCAGAGCTGCCTCAGCTGTTGTTGGCAGTGTGGTTGATGGCAACTCTCTTGCTCAGCTGCAGTTTAGAAATGGATTTAGAAAATAATTTCACCAGATGCCTGGTAGGCCTCGGGGAAGGGAGGGAAGCTTCCAGTGTTATTAGCAAGTAATTATAATTTTTTTAGGCATCCAACTTCGATGTCACCTTATCTGAATAGGGCTATTCAGTGATAGTGGTCGGATATCTTTACACTTTCACTGGTTTCAGTAGTTCACACTTTGTGCTGCAAAACCTCCTATGGTTTCCTAGTGCTTCCAATGGTTCTTCACAACACTTTTCCACCTAGATTTTTGTGGGGACAGAGGTAACAAAGTGATTTCTTTGTCTATGTTGTTTCTTCTGCCTCCCTGGTAGTTGTCTTTTTGTGACCAGACTCACAAGTGAGTACCCTGAGGCTGTCATCCAGCACCTACTAGAAACGTTTTGTAAATGGAAGCCAGCCTGCTGCGCGGGTCTGCCATCAGTAACTCGGTTGCAGTTTGTCAGCTGGACGCTCACGGACGGTGTCAAAGCCACGTTCTGCTTGCAGGCGTTGTTTGCTGTCAGAGAACAGGGCGATTGTGCTCGGATAACACAGGGTGCCTGGGGCCCCCCTCGGTCCTTGTCTGCTGACGAATCCATTGCTATTCTTCTCTGTTGCTAGGACCAGTAACATACAAAGCTACAGGGGGAAAAAAATCAAGGGAAACCATTGTCTTCCCTCACTATGGCTAACATTATAGAAAGAGTGGCTTTTGGGACGAGTCACTGAATTAATACAGCTTGGTTTTGACAGCAGTTGTTATTATCAGCGTCACCACCTTCTCTTTCTGATCAGCTTCTTCCTTTCTGAAAACCTCTGCACTGGTTTCACAGGTTGTCCCAAATCTTTAAAAAATACATTTGAAAAAGAGAACAGAACTGGGAAATATCTTCAGTTCCAAAAATTTCAGCTTGACAAGTTCTCTCTGGAAGGAAATTACAGCTTAGGTGCAGGTACTGTAGATTACATCTCCAAGGAAAAAAAATTAAAGATAGTTCTGGTAGGCGTGCCATATGGTAACACGCTCGCATTACCCTGCGCTGGCAAAACTTACGTAAAAAAGCAGCTAGGTAAAAATATTTTTAAAAGGCAAAGATTTTTATTACTGAAGTTGTGAAACTGTATTTTAAATTTTATTTTCATAAAAGCCGTCTGCGTATTCGGTAAATCCCTGCCAGAAAATTCCAGCGTGTGGAGTTCTGGGGGTTTCTTAGTACTAGATGCACACAAGTAGCCCTGATGGTGTGACGTTGGTGGGCTGAGCGCTGATGGAAACAGCATGTAATGGTGAGGATGAGCAGCTGCTTTTGGGGTGCCTTGCCGTGTGAACTTGTCAGCCAGGCAGGGGAAAGATGCACTCTTACTCCTCTGCCTTACGCAGGATGGGATAGCCCAGCCATTTCTTCTGGTGAGGTGTGGTTTTTCCAATTCAGAGTTTCTGTATGTGCAGAAGTTGCAGTGGGATGTTCCTTTTTTTCCTTCCATCTCTTGCAGAGTAATACCAAAATCAGAGCTGGTGGTTTTGTTTCTGGATCGCTGAGTGTTCTGCCCCCCCGATTTCCCTGTCTGCCCCTGCTCTTGAAGAACATCGCCACTGTTCGTTTCCCCTTCTTCACCTCTCCTAAATGCCGAGTTGCTGCGGCGTACCAAACAAAAGCTCCTTCTGAAGTGGGCAGTAGTTTCCAGCGTACTGTAGCCGGAGAGGGGAGCTCAGTGCTTTGTGAGTGCTCCTCCTGAAGTTAACGGTGGAGATGTGGCAGTTATCTCCTTTTTCTGAAGGCCTCCCTCAGAAGACCATTAGGCACTAATAAACTGGAGTTTCAGTCACGGAAGCCCCACGTGTAGGCATTTACAGTCCGTAAGAAAGGGGACACCTGCTTGTCCGACAACCAGATCTTTTGGTTCCTGTTATTTTAAAATACCGTATTTACAGGAGAGAGGGTAAATTCTTTGGTTCTAGCTTGACTGCAGGCTGGGTTCCTAGAAACGAGATCAGGCAAAGGTTCTTGACACACGCATGTGCTCGCTTACCACAAAGTCTGCAGTTTGACCGGTACGCATGTGTGTGACGCATTCAGTTCTTTTTCTTTTTTTTGGAAGAATACTGGAAATGAAACATCTCTTGAGTCTGCCTGTGACTGAATCAGAGAGGGAACTGCAAAACGTCGTGCCAAGTTCTTAAAGGTTCTTTTTTTTTTTTTTTTTAAGCCTTACTAACTGTAATTTTGAGTTTTGAGGAAAACAGAAGGATTCTTCAGAGGCAGAGTTCATATGGATTCAGCTGTGACCCTGCACTACGCAGGAAGTCAAACTTATTTTTTCTTTTTTAGCTGCTTACAGCTTTCACTGGATAGCTGGCTGTAGAAATGTGCTCTCTTACCTGAGGTTTGTGTTCAATGTTTTTGAAGTGTGTTGCTTCAGTTGTGCTGCTAACTCTGTGCCGAACTCCTGGTTTGAAAGGCTCCTGTCGAGATGTGCCCTCGGCTGGCAGCTCGGCTGTTGCGGTTACAGAAGGGAGCACCGAAGAACAGAGCTTCCAGCAGCCGTGGCAATGAACACAGCATTCAGTCTCCCACGGGAGTGTTGGTGGTCCTCTTGCGCTACCTGTGGTACAATTCGTTGTCCAGTTCTCAGACCGTAGAGAAATGCTTTGTAGGTAGGTGGGCTTTTGCTGTTCCCTCATCAGCGGGATGGGTTTGCAATGTCTGCTGGTCATGGTAAACCGAGGCGCACTTTTAAAAAGTAGCTGACCAAACATGTGCGGGGTGAAATGCAGAGCATAGCCAGCGGTGCTCGAGTGCTGCTGCCGTATCTTGAGGTTGGAGGTGGAGGACTGCAGAGCTGCAATGTTCTTACGTGCTTTGCTCTCTGTGTAGAAGCATTAGTTTAAAATGAAGAAACAAATGTGCAAACAATGGCCTTGTTCGGCGTGACAGTCGTGTATGCTGCATGGCCGTGGATGTCTGGCCTGAATTGCTTCCTAATTGTTTGTTTTTATGCCACAATTGTTTTCCCTTGTTTGTTCTTCTCCCTTTGCAATGTAAGCAATGTGTGCAATTAGCTGTGTACGTTTGCCAGATGAGACCAGTGGCGGAGCAAGGATTGCTTTTGGGGAGGATTTCTGCGTGTTGTGCCTTGGTTTGTAATCTGGAGGAGGTGTCTAGTGCAGCGGGTAACCTTCTGCCAGGTGTTTGGGTACAGGAGCTCTTCATGGCAGCAGAGAACTACGGTAGGGGCAGCCCGGGGGTTGCAGTTGCCACTTGAGCTGCACGTGTCTTGCAACACACACGGTCTTTTTGTTTGGGTGGAAAAGCTATCAGTGGCCCTTTGGCCTGCAGCTCAGCTTAAACCACAGAATGTGTTTTGCCATGCTGCTAGCATTTGTAAATAAAGCCATTTCCTGTTAGAACTACTTTTTTATTTCTATTTTTTTTTTTTAAGTGTGCAGAGAGGTTGTGGGTTGCGTGTAGTGAAGTGCTGTAGGAGCAGTTTTTGGCTATGAGTGAATATAACTTAATGTCTCTTCACAGGCTGGTTTTTATCCCTGTAATCTGTAAAGGTAAGGAGATGGGATTGTAAGGGTCCAGTGCCGTGTCAGATCTGCGTGAGTTGCCTTTTTACCTGCGGCATTTCCACTTCCGTAGCGCTTGTGTGCCACTGGTGCGATGCCGGCTGTCATTACTGTAACTTCACCTGCCGCGTGCTGCGCGGGCATTCCTGAAGAGGGGTTGTGATGGACCTGTTTGTAGCAGTGTGAAGCATCCTGCTGTGCTTCGGGAAAGTCAGCCTGGGTGAACGGGGACAGAAGTGTTGGGAGGAAAAACTGGAAATGTGCTTTTTAGAGCCACTGTGGGATAGCTAAGGACAGCAGAATTATTTTTCTGGAAGTTCACAGGGGGACCTCTTCCTTATTTTCCTCTTCTGGAAGAAAATACACTGAATGCTGAAATCAACAGGTTGCAGTCCAATTGTCTGCAGTTATAGCGCATTCTCAGAGGTTATCTAAAACCACGCGTGTGCAGCTCTGCTTGGCATAAAGAAATAACCAGTAAGTTCGTGTTTTTTTTTTTTTTTTTTTTGTTGAAGTTGGTTCTTGGTTAAAAGTTTGAGATGATTTCTCTTCTTGTTGCTGCGTTACCAGATGGAGGCTTTCCAGGACCTGGCACCCAGCTTTGGGCACAGTACTGTAGTGCATTGTGCATCTCCGAAGTGCTCTGTTAAGTAACAGCCTTTGCTTCCCATTTCTAATGCATAGCTCAAGTCAGCAGCTGCTAAATTCACGTGTGAGAGGTGGTAGTTCTGTGGTAATAAATAGACAGTGCCCCACTGTGAATTCAGGAAGGTAAGAGCAGCTTTTCCTGGCAAATATGTTTTTGAAACACTTAAAAGCAGTGAATTGCTGGTGGCTTGGAGCTGGATTTGTTCACTCTTTACTTGATTTTTTCAGTTTTCCTTCAGGAGAAAACTAAGGATGTGCAGCATTTTGGTCCATTTAGGCCTTGCCCTGCAGTTCAGTGAGTCCAGCTGGTAGTGAGAACGTGCAGATTTAAGGGAGCTTCTTTCCTTCCTTGTGTCTTCTCCCATTCATCTCGAATTCCAACAGCAACCTTAGCTTCTTACCCTTCTGCTTTTTGAGTAAAGACACTTGTGTCTTGTTCACCCTCCCCTCTCCTTCCTCCTCCTCCAGTGCACAGCTGTTCCTTGGCAGGAAT
This sequence comes from Alectura lathami, assembly GCA_013399715.1. Classification (NCBI taxonomy): domain Eukaryota; kingdom Metazoa; phylum Chordata; class Aves; order Galliformes; family Megapodiidae; genus Alectura; species Alectura lathami. The sequence goes on along the minus strand of VXAV01010284.1, from coordinate 282,292 downwards.
CCATTTCTTTTGTTACTCTTACATACCTCCTGTGATCCTGCCCATATTTCAGTTCAGTTTTATTTGAAGCTTGCTCCCTTTCCACCTACTTGTTTTGCTTGCCTATCGTTGCAGATTATCTTTAAATTTGGCATCTTACCTACAGAGATAATTACTCGTGTCCTAGGGACATGAGCACTGCTGACGTACAGAACCCTACTCCCTTCCTCGGAGAGGAAAAACGTGCTGCAGATGAGAACTGGGAACACCTGGATTTGCTCTCTGTATCACAAGTCTAACTCCTTTCTTTATGGCAGAGAGGATAAGTGGTTTAAATAAGCCTTGGTAAATTCCTCTTTTGCTAAAAATTGAGACATCTGATTTCTGATACAGAACCAGATAACGGTTGGGTGGGCTTCCCATGCTGGTCTTGATAAAGCAGCCCGTCATTTATCTTTGCCAGTCCATGTTTGACATGCATTTTCACCGACTTCCGTAGTATGGTACTGGTTTTACTTGAATGGAGTCATCGTTTTAGAGACCTGATGAGTGTTCAAGAGCCAGGGATCAAAATGGCATTATGATGTCTTTTACTTGTCATACAAGAAATTTTTTTTTTTTTTTTCCTAATTCTGAAGTGTAATTTGAAATCCAGCTTTCACACACAAAAAAATCTTCTATAAAAGTTGGTTTGGAATCCTATTATTAACCGTCGTGGTCGACATCTCTTAAAATTTCTTGTTGCATTGTGAGTGGACAAGAGGATAATCCATGTGCGGTGTATGTTCGTAGGAGAACAGTTAAACGGGCTGTGGGCTCAGCTGCCAAGTGCGCAAGCTGAAATAACCACAAAAGCAGCATTCGCCTGCGCAGGCAGGAGCTGTTGTTCCACCTCAGCTGTTGGGGACAGGTCGATTTTCTTGTTATGATTCTTTGCAAGGTACAAGCACATGGCAATGAAGGCAGTTACACAGACCTCGTGCAAGATTGCCTTAAATGTGGGGGTTTTGCAAGAAATACTTGGCGATGAGATAATGCAGGGTATTTTTGGAAAGCTGTCAGATCATTCACTGGTGTCTCCTGTCCACTTCTTCCCGCTGTTTCTCTGGGTTATTTCTTATCTCTGATGGTTCTGTTATTTGTGGACCCAGAGCCCAGTTTGCCAATGAATCGAAGTGGAAGTGTAACCTTCAGTGTGTGCTCTGGGGTTCTCCTGGGGCGTTGCCCAGCGTTTGCCATGTTTGTGTCACCAGCCTGCTCTGCCTGGGGTTAGAGTAAAACTCAGCCTTTTAACAAGTGCCGAAGGGACCCCCCCCTACTAAGATCAGTTACGTTTCTCCATTTTTAATGCTACCTTCTTCCTCAGCACATGAACAGATAATTCTTTTTGCTGCATTTAAAAGGACCGAAGACTGTCCTAAACTATTTCTTTAGTCTTTTTTTTCGGTGCCCTGCTGTGATTCTTTGGGTCGTCTGACTGGCTCTGCTTTAGTCATTCATAAAGCATTGGCTTTCAAAAGCACTGATCAGCGTTTTGGGAAACCATCCACGTTCTGAGGCAAGTTCTTCAAGCACTATATTTGGTGCACAAGTAGGGATCTAATTGGATCTTTGAGCCAAGCTTTTATTGCTGTAATTCATCACCCTCAAGAGCATGCAGATTGCCTTCTGACAGGCTGTGCTTGCTACCTGCTGTATTCAGAGGGTGTGACTGTTAGCAGCAGATAAGGTGGTGATGCAGAGGGCATTAGCAATATAGAGACGTAAGGAGAGTTCAGCCGAATATAAGGAAATCTCTGTGGCATGTGGAATAGTTTGCCATGCAGAGTACCTTGTTGCTGTTGTATGGGACACCTGTCCTTGTCTTGTGAATTGGAAGGAATGTGGAGAACGTAGGCAGAGCAATGCCGTCAGTCACATCTGGAACTCCTTTACTTGTAGTGGGTGGGTTAAAGAAACAATCTCTTCTTTAAACACAATAGGCTGCGTTATGAAAAGAAGTAACCCAGACCCACAGATTCCTGTTTCCTTAGCATTCTTCTGGCATTCCCTTGGTTACATCTCCTGCAGCGGCACCTTCGGTTACCGTTCCTGACCGTTTGTGGATGCTCACGTTCTGCGGTTGATTCCCTTCCCTCTCCTGTCGGTATTCGCTGTGACTGCCAGGCCAGGACTTGAACATTACTGCTTCCCTCAAAGAAATCCTTCCGTTCCCTTGCACTCTGTGCGGTGTTCGAGTGCCTCATTCTGCTTGTCATGTTTCCTTGTGTCTGCGTAACATGTGCAGTATCATCCTCACTCCCACATCTGCTATCAAGCGTCTCCCCTCTGTCTAACTGACGTTCTTTGGAACACAACGTTTTCTTGGAAACAGCGGAGTTGTTAAGAATTTCTCCTAAACAGGCAAACGTTCCTGCCTTTGCTCTCTGGGCTTTGTCCTCACGAGGCACACAACAAATCACGGAGAGGATTGCAGCCCTCAGGGTGGAGTCTCTGTGCAGGAGCCGCCGGGCAGGCTGCATCCCCTGCTCCCGCAGGGGTCCTTGCTGTGAGGTGTGCGCAGCATCCTTCTGAGCAACCTTTCAGCTGCTATTTACAGCTTTGAGTCCCCTTTCTTTGAGGGAAAATGCGCCGTACGTTCATGTACAGCAGAAATCAGTGTTCAGATGGCTTTTAGTGCTGCTTTATGTTTGGGAAAGGGTAGGTTTTACAAAGGAAGTGCAGTCCTACTGAATGATGTATTGGGTTCGCTCGTTCAGTAAGCTGAGGTCTGAACCTTGGTGGAAGCTGAACTTTGAGGCATAACTGGGTGAAGTTCTAGCTTTTGTTTGAATTCAAGCTGTGCCCTTCCTTTTAAGTGAGCTAATGCTGACTGACAGCAACAGGGATTTCCTGGGAGAAGAGGGGAACATTGGTGAGAGAAAGAGAAAGAAGTGCTGTTTAGTTTGCAGAGAACTTAATTAGTGACTGAAATGATGGAGAACTCCCTCGCAGTGGTCCTTAGCGGGGAAAGAAAAAAAACAAAGCAGCTGGGGAGGAGGGAATATTTCATGTTTGCCTCTTTCAAAGTTTTGCTAACAGCCACTTAAAAAAGGAGTACATGGATATTAGGATATTACAATATGCAGAAATAAATCTGGTTTTGGTTTTGTCCCACATTTCCAAAATATGTGTGCGTGTGTGTGTTCATACGCAGCCGATGTGCTTATTAGAATAGTCAAGGAACTGGATCTAACTGAAAGAACCCAACAAAGCAGCCCACTCCTCCACTTCCTTTGAAATCTGTCTTCCCTTTGCAGAATGACAGACTCTGCAAGCGGAGACAGTGTTGCATTTGTCTCCAGTTGGGCATTAGATACTGGGGCACATGCAGCTGACCTCTCTGGACAATCCCAAGTCCTTCCGTGTAGCTGGCTCTTAAATGTGGTCTGGAGCCCTTCGCAAGGTCTGTGAAGAAGCTTAGGAGGAGCACTGCAGTGACACGCAAACAAAGGGAGAGAGGCCTGTCCAAAAGGTCCCAGAGAGGCAGCTCACAGTTGCTGTTCACCTGATGCAGATGCAAGGGAAAGCACATCAGGGCAAGCCTGGTTCTTTGGGGGCATCTTTGGACTCAGTACCCCCTCTGTCCGTATATTTCTTATGAGTGGCTGCTGCTGAGAGGGAGCGTTGTCTCCACACTAGAATTGTTTTTTTTTTTTTGCCTCAGTTCTTAATCGGTGTCTGTAGGAGTGCGAGGGAGCCCGTGGCTGCCCATGCCTTGCTGCTTTGTGTGCTGGGTGGAAATCTTAGCTTGTAGCACCAGGTAAGGGTTCTGATTTCCTGCAGCTGACATGTGCTGGCACTTTTACTCTCTGCTGTAAACCAATGGACTAGTGACTCTTTTCCTGTCTATCTGTAAGGGAAATTTAAATGGTGGTAATAGCTTATGATTGATTTTTGATCATAAAATAGAAGAGGTTTTTTTCTAATAACAATGCTCTTAAAATTACTGATGTTCCCATGGCTTTAGGGGAGAAAAAGTAGGACAGAAGGCTCCTGGGAGGCTGCAGCTTTTATTCCATGTACGTATTTCAGTTTCTCTACTGTCTTCGTGTTGGCCTGCCTGTCTGTGCAAGTCAGCAGTACACGCGTGGCTGAACATGCGTACTACTTTCTTTTTGTCCAAGCTTCTCTTCAGTGGGTTCTCTTTTAATTCTCCTTCCCGTGTTTCTGCCTGCCTGTACCTGTCTGTGGTACACAGTGGGAACGCCATTGCCACCTACCTATGGGTGCAGGTGGTGGTACAAGAGCATTGTAGCATAACACCTCCCCCTTGTTCGCAGGCACTTTGAGCTCCCAGATGGGAGACACAGAGGAGTGGGGGTGCCTGGCTCGGCTAGGAAACCGTCGGTGGCCACCTTGGGGATTTGGCACCGAGTGTGCCACACGCGGCGTGTGCCAGGGGACAGAGCTGAATGGCCGCCTCCCTGGGCCAGTCCCCAGGTCCTACACTCAGCCTTCTGAGGAATAACATCAGGAGCTTGTCTTCAGCTGTGTTCTGGTGCATGTGACAGCGGCCAGCTTATGCTGGACAGCCCCTGAATTTGCTTGATTTCACTGACTCTGAAATGTGTGTCTATAGAAAGGGGAGAAAAAAAGAGTTCAAAAATGTGGAAGTGTACGTGTTGTGACAACTTGCAACGCTGGGTGGTGATTGTTGGGACAAGAAATAGCAAAACCATTCCTTGAGGCTACCCTAAGTAGCCTTGCTGGATGTGAATCATCTGATAAACTTCTTTTAACAGGTAGGGTCTTGCATATAGCGATACCTGAGTGAGGCTCCGGAGAGACCTCATTGCAGCCTTCCAGTACTTGGAGGGAGCTTACAATCAGGAGGGAGGGCGGCGTGTTACACGGCCTGGCAGTGACAGGACAAGGGGGAACGATTTTAAACTAAAAACAGGGGAGATTTAGGTCAGATGTGAGGAGGAAAGTCTTTACTCAGAGGGCGGTGAGGCCCTGGCCCAGGCTGCCCAGAGCAGCTGTGGGTGCCCCACCCCTGGGGGTGCTCGAGGCCAGGCTGGGTGGGCCCTGGGCAGCCTGATCCAGTGGGTGGCAGCCAGCCCCCGGCAGGGGTTATTAGGGCTGGGGGAGCTGTAAGATCCCTTCCAACACAAGCCATGCTGTGGTTCTGTGATTTTTTTAAGAACTACTGATAAGGTTATGACAATTTTAATCTACCTCCTCTGATCACATCCCATGCAAAACACTATTCTGTGAAGATGGTTAATTTTCTGGGAAGGGGGAGCCAGATTTTAGTTCCCACCTTCATGGACAGAGAGTTAAAAACCTCATAAAATACCTATTCCACAGTTAGGAATCAGTATTTTCTCCTTTGGTAGAGGGAAGCAGTGTTTCAAATCAGTTATAAAAATAGTGGTCACTATAATACCCCAGGAAGTATGTTCAGGCTGAAAGGCATACAGGAAACATAGCTTATTCCATGGTTTGTCAAAGAAAAAGGATAGGATGGGGAAGGATGGATAGTAGTGCTTCACCGAAAAGAAAGAAGTGGGGTTTTGTCTGGATTTGTATTTACCTCATTTCTAGACATCTAAAGAAGCATTTCTTTGAGGAATAACGTGTGCAAGCAGTCAATTTCACATGCTGGAAAATCAGGGTGTTGTTTTAAATCCCCTAGGTCTGTGATATTTCATTTTTAGATGAGGAAACTTTTAGATTCGTGTGTGCTGGTGGCTTTTTTTAAGCATGGTATTCAGTGCTTACAAGAAGGGTGTTTAAAATAAGTTTTTTCTTTCCTTCTGAAAGGTTCCCTGCCTTTGTGTTTTGGAACTGTTAACCTTGGCTTTTTTTTTTTTTTTTTTTTTTTTTTTTTTTTAAATCTGAATTTCTTGTTAGGCTTCTAGGCTCAAGGACCTGGAGAAAGATGCTTCATGGAGCTTCTCTTAAGCGCTGCAGGTGTCTGGAGGGCCCTAACTCTGCTTTCACTCTGAGGGCTGTAACATATGACACTGGTCTTCTGGTCGGGGTAGGTGAGCTGCACACACAGACACATTCCTGGCAAGGAGTGCAGCTCCCAAGTGCACTGTTAGCTTTGAGAGGAGGCACTTTGCAGGCACCCTCACTTTCACCATGACATTTCCAGCTGCAGTGGTGGTGGAGTAGACAATTTAGGTGATTCTTGCATCTCCTGCTAGCTAGACTGGTAGACTTGTGCTGTGCCATTGTTCATTTTCCGTTGCTGCTTCGTTCAGCAGAGTGCGTAGGTAATAAAGATGTGTTCTGTATCTGCAGGAATGACCCTGTGTGTGTTCAAGTCAGTGCAACCGGTTCTTCCTTAGACAAACAACCAACAACAGAAGCCTGGGCTTGGAATTGCCTCCTGACCACTGCCTTACCTTCTGGGAGAGCTGCTGCGTTGGGTGAGGAGCTGGCAGCTCTTAACCCTTTCCCAGTCAGGCTGCTTTGATTTCCCTGGTGATCCTGGCAGTTTGTGTTTCACTGCATGGGCAGAGAATTACACTTTTTACAGCTTGATGTTTATGAAAGCTGTTTTTGTTGGGTTTTACTAGCGTTCAGAATAACGTGGTGATGTCTGACGGATTTACGCAGAGGGAGGTTTTTCCCCGGTGAGAGCTATCAGCTTGTGCACTTCCAGTCTCTACTTACACATATGCTTGCTGGCTTTTAACTCGTTGCACTGAATGGCCTTCAGATTCCTCGTAACGTCGAATTGCCATGTAGTACTGGACTGTCCTGGAGTATCCAGGTGGCAGACCAGCATTTGCAAAACTCTCTGCAGCTCTTGCATAGATGGGCTCTGAGGTTTCTCATCCTGCCCCAGAGGGTGGCCGAAGCGCTCGTTTCTCTGACCTCTGACCATGGGACCGAAGCTTCCTCGCTGTCTGCCTCTGTCGTAGGCTGGTGGATATTTCATTTGTCTTCAGACCTGCTGTGTGGTGGTACAGCAAAGGAATGTAAGCTTGCAGGATACTTGCTTCCTGAATTCTTACGTTGGATTTGATGCCTCCAAATTGCAGTGAACGATGAGAAAGGCTGATTTGAATGACTGGGAATCAGACTGGAAAATAATTGACTTTTTGGTATTGCATGAGCAGAGGAAAGCAAAGCCTGCCTCACACACCTTTTATCTCCAGAGCAGAAATGTTGTGACTGCTTAGTTTTATAAATAGAAGTGCTCAAGTTAAGTCTTGTCAGTGCAGATTTTGATCACGTACGGTCTGATTTTACCAGCTAGCCTTCTGATGCTGTGACTGTCATAGAGAATAAGCTTTTACATTCTGAAACTATCGATTTGCTTTCCAAAAAGGAGCTTGAGCTTGTACTTTAATTTATGTGTTGACATGTTGGCTATTGGAAACAAACATGACCATACTCTGATGTGCCTATTCTTAGCAGGGTGTTATGATCTGAAACCCACTGTTGTTGTTTGAAGGCCTGAAATGCTTGCTTTTCTGGAATTTAGTTCTCGCCTTACAGTATTTCTGCCTCTGGGAGTTCAAAAAGAGGAGTGACAGGAGAAAGGAGGCACTCAGCTAGAACTTGGGGCTTCTCTGATAAGTGCCCTTGTTGGCCTGCGGCAGTGAGTCTCTGCCTCAGTTTCCCCATGCATAACAAGGCCAACGATGCCTACTTCAAAGATACTTTGAGAGGATTAATTAATGCTTAGGAAGGCCTTTGAAGATGAAGAAGCAGGATTCGAAGTATGAAAAGTTTCCATGCCCCAGGTAAATGTTCTGTGTGCTGACTTGCCTTTGGCTTTTTCCAAATCTCTTGAGCACCTCCAGATAGTTGGAGGGTCCTGTTTCAGTTGGACCTCGGTGGACACTTTCATGAGACACAGAGTCGTGTAGCTGTACCTCCAGAAGTTAGTTACTCAGACATTCCCCAAGGAAAGAAAGCAAGATGATGTTCCATGGCCTCAGCAACACATGCAGGCCAGAAGAGTATGGGTAACAGGCTTATCCTGAGAAAGGGGCCACTGCAGCATTTTCTAGTTATTTTTCCCCAGGGCAAGCTTGTGTCCTCTCTGTTTGATAAAACAGTCCACTGATGGGCCCCATAGGAACTGATTTAAGGTAACTGCAGCACTCTGTTCTTAGCCTGTAACAGATGGGAGGAGCAATGCTGTCTTGGCTCTCCATGGAAGCTGTGATATTTTAAAATAAGACCTTTGTTTCTTGGAAGACATGTCAGTTCTGCATGCGATGTGTGATTAGGTGCGGAGGGGGAAAAAGAGACTTGTCAGATTGTTCTGCATTACCTCCAGGTTGCGTATCCTCTTCCTCTTCCATTTTGCCAGTGACGTAGCTGCGCTTGGGGCATGGTTTCTGCTTGTCAGTTTGAGCCATCTTCAGCACAACAGTAGGTAAGAGTTTGAGGTTAGTTCTGTGCTAAGACCAAGCTGTGAAGTCTGAAGTTTTATGCATAGGGACACTAACTTTTCTGCTTTAACTCAGGTTTCCATGGAGATGCAGCAGATCTTACAGAAATAGGTACAAAGCTCCAGTGAAAGACAGGAGGACACAAATATCTTCGAGTATGAGGAACCCTAAGCCAGGCCAGCCAAAGCACTTTTTGTAGGGAAGTGAAGGTTTAAGTGGCTCCTTTCTCTTAGATAAAGAGATATGCGCCAAGAGGTTGGGCTGGATATTTAGCTGTGCTTGAGGCTGGAGCGCGCTGTGAGGCAGGCTGGTAAGTGTGCTGGTAAGCAGGGTGCTTGGGAATCTTCTTTTCATCTGGAAACATCATTCTGCAAACCTCAGACAGACCGGGCTGCGGAATCTGCATCATTAAAATCCCTCCTTGTCAGCAGATGGCCAGATAAAATTACAGCTTGGGAGGAGATGGTCTTGCTCACAAGCACAGTGTGACGTCTCTGTGAGGCCGAGCAGCGCGTGGGCTCCTGATGGTGGGAAGCGCTCCTTGCGGCTCAGGCGTGCGGCTTCCTAGCTGGGCTTCCAGGCTCATCCTGGCGCAGCAAGTAATTGCTTGGAACACATTGTCTGATTTAGTGCTGGGTTGAGCTGCATCTGGCACTGCTGTAGCTGCACTTACCTACAAAAATAGAAGGGCATAATTTGCTGGAAATGTTGGATGTGGGAGTAAAGGGAGCAAAACTTTCTTGGAGTCAGAGGAATATTTTCCGAAGCCAGTTCTTTCTGGGAGACTAGGAATTGCTTGTGAAAAATAGTGGACTAGACATTATCCCCATTTCATGACCTTTTTATGTCCAAGGACAATGTGGCATCTGTGAGAGTTTTCTGTCCCCTCTCACATCTGTAGTAATATGACATGATGTTTAGAAGGTGAAGGAGAGTTCAGAGGCTCTAAACAGGAAGAAATGGTTCACAGATGCAGCTAATTCTTTTGTGACAGATAGGTCATATTCGATCGAGCCTTGCATTGCTGTGTGTCCTACTGGCCACCAGAGAGAACTTCCAAAAGTTAAGTTTTCCACTCTGTGCCCAAGGAGATGAGAAAACAGATTTGGAATGAGAAGACTTTTTTAAACCTGTCATATGTAATGGAGTGACACAATAGGAAGAAAGATTTTTTTTTTCCCAAATCACTTTCAGATCAGTGTTGGGAATTACAATGCGGGAATCGGATGCTGCTCTGCTCAGGACTTAGGAGGGAGCAGGTTAACATGTGAAGAGGTGTTTCACTGGTGGTGCTAAGAAGTCAGTGGGGATGGTTTTGATTAAAGGACAGCAGAGCTGTTAAACCTGTAAGGGAGTTGAAACCATGTTTCCAGCAACGTTTACAACTAGACTGTCCAAGAGGAAACTTGTCTGATAAGGGCTTTGGTTTAGAGAAGCTGTCTTAGACTGCTGTGTCCCTGAACTCTGCACTAAGGAGTGTATGACTGTGTGTGCAGTTAACTGGCTTCGCATATGGTGATCTGCACAAATGCATGGAATTTTGATAATGCGTTGCCAGAACTGCAGATATTTCCATAGCACGGGATTACTAGCAGCCTGCAGTTATCCTAATTACTTTTCCTTTGGGATGCCTGTCCGCCTGCCTTTTGCATGAGACCATTTCCTGCCCTCATAGGATGGCTGTGCTGAGTTAAAGAAGTAGGGATCAGAAAGGTGAGGGAGGCAAACAGAGATACATAAATAGGAGGTGGCTTATTCGGGGGAGCTGATGAGGCCAAACTCTGCGTACCCTGTTGTTAGAGAATTTGCCAGCTTATGGGAAGAAACCCCCTGTATACGGGAAAGGGACAGCAGAGATTAAGTGATACCTGGTGACTTTTCAGTGCACTGTGCTTTCTCTGCTTCCTTGACCCTGGAAGATCTCTGCTGGGTGTTCCCCTGACCTGCCATGACTTGGTTCGTTATCTTGCAAGCTCATGGGCTGGGGTGTGAATTCTTACCCAGTTTTCCAAAAATAGATGTGCTATTTAGGGAGTTCCCTCCCTATGCTTGCTTTGTGCTTGGTTCTCAAACCCTCACCCCTTCTGTTGGCTTAATCTCTGATCACATCCAAAGGAACACTTTCTTGGCTGAGTTATGAAATAACTTTTTTTTTCTAGTTACTGCTATATCTGCTCCTGTACTGTCTCCTTCCCCAAACAAAGATCTTGTGCTGAAGCTGGATGCTGCTCTTTATAATCCGAATCCTTTTGGTAATGCTCCCTCTGTCTGGACAGAGCTTTTCTCATCACCTAGTAGTAGTTTCTTTAATGAGGCTGTAGGTCTGGCCTTGGGCAAGGACACCAGCCCGGTTACAGCAGTTAGGGTGACCAGCCCTCATCACCGTGTGATGGAAGAGAAGCTGATATATGTTGGGTTTTAAAACATGGTGAAAGAAGGAGGACTTGACTTCTAGGAATTATGGAATCTGTGTAAGTTGAGGGGAAAAGAGATCTTATTTTCCTTTCTATTTTATCATGAATGAATGGCCTGAGCTTTGGACTGGTGGTAAGTCTTTGGAAGCCTTTGGTTTGCATTGCATTAGGACATGATTTCCCTCATTGTCGTGTTACGATGCGCAGAGCAGAATCTCCTGAGCAGGTCAGGGAGTGCTGTGCTCGTCCTTACCTCGTGCTGGTTTTGCTTTGCGTACACTGACCCACCTGGAAGGATAACGATTCCAGTCTCTCTTGGCCTTCAGTTGCTGCGAGTACTGCCTTGCGTCAGCCCCGTCTGTGCAGACGTCACCGAGGCTGTTGCCAGATGTTGTGAGCTGTGCTGTTATCCCGCTGTTGGCATCGTGGTTATGTGTTCCTGAAGAGAAAAACCTACACCTCTAAGCAGTCAGCTAAAAGTGTCCTGATTGCTTTCTTTCTGTTTTTATTTTTCTTCCTTCCTTTCTTTATTTTTCTTAACAGATGCTTTTTCTTCTGAGTGAATTTGAACCTGACCTGGCAGTGAGTGCAGGTGGCTGGGGAGTAGGAGGGGAACTCCCTGAGACGCAACAGCTTCTCCCTCCCACTGTGAGGCAATTATTTAGGATCTGAATCTGGTATCCTTGCTTAGAGGGTAGTGCAGGTGACTGGGTGCATGTTAGAAGTGTCCTGTAGCAGAAGGTGTGGCAGCCATACGTTTCCTCTTCCTGCTGCAGGCTCCTGGTTGCATGTTGCAGCTGACTGCGTTCGATGCCCTTTGGCATTGCTGTAGTGTCTGTATGAACAGACACGGCCCGTTCAGCCCTGCCATCCCGCAGTGCCTTTCAGTCCAGCAAAGTGCTTCTTTACGAGGGCTAGGAAACAGCATCGCTCTGGAGGCCTTGCAGGGTAGAGGTTGCTGGTGCTGCTGAGTTATGGCAAGGGAGGGTCAGAGTTGCTCCGAGTCTGTGTAAATCTCAAACCAGACTTGTGGGATCTGCTCAATGCCCAGAGATGCTCCTGCAAAGGTGATGTTACCTGCCCAAAACTCGTCTATCTCCAGTTTCAGCGTGTTTTCTTCTTCTCCTGCTCTTGTTCAGGTTTAAGCTGAGATTTAACCTTCCAACTCAGGATACTCTGTGGTTCTATGAAGCAAATATATTGGGGTGCTTCTGTGTGACCAGGAAGCCACGCTAGAATTGCCGCAAAGATGAGCTATGACCCTTGCACATTCAGACACCCGATGAGCCTGAGAGCACCCTTACCCCTAGCTGACAAAAACTCCTGCTCAGTCCTGTGGAGGGCTGGTGAAAAATTGGCAGACTTAAATAGAGAAATGAGAACTGGGCAATGTTTGTAACGAAAATTCAGCTGCCTGGGTTTCACCTCTTTCCACTTCTTTCATTGGAACTGAGAGCTGAGTTTTCCAACATTATTTTTTTTCTCAGCTTGTACACTGAGACGATCAAAAATACTAGCTCCCTTGACACTTTCCTCCTAATGCTTACTTGTGCACGTTGTGTTTCTGACATGCTAGGGGTTCATGTGCTATCCAGGCTCACTGCCATCATTTCAAATTCACGTATCAGCTCTTTTCCTGAGTCAGCCCTTGTTTTTCAAACAAATTTATGGGTAGGAGAATGACCTATATCAAAGTTGTAAAAGTTGCCATCCACATTTCTTGTCAGACTGGTGGACTGAATGGTCAGTGTGCTGTGAAACCAGGGGAAATGACATAGAAAGTTTGTGGAAAATGCAGAATCATACCAGCCTTCAGATAAGTGATGCGTGTCTTGGACCAACTGTGTCTTAAAGCATGTTTTCTGTTGGCATTTTAAGCCCTCCCACCCCCCTTCTGACATTTATGTTTGGCTCTAATACACTGCTGGTGAACGGAGGTAGCTAAGATACTGCTGTGAACCAGCCAGGCCTGTGGAACCTGTGCATTTCTAAATCACAGCAGCTTTTTTCCAAGGAATTCATGGTGCCTGCTTTACGCACCGCACCTGGTTTGGAAGGACAGGGCTCTGAACAGGCTGGCTCTGCCTCCTCGGTGTACTTCTGCAGGTGGGATGTTATTTCACGTCTCTTGAAGATGGATGTTGGAAAGGATATGGTTTTTTTATGTTATTTAATCTGTTTTATTTTCACAACAAGCTTCATGACTAGAATAAAGGTTTCTACTCGGCTGGGCTGCTGTAGTCTTCATATGCGGCTGTGCAGGTTCTGGAGAAGGAGTTGTTTCTGGTCTGGTCTTGCTGTGATCCTGTTTACTGGGAGAGGGGGAAGGGAAGCCGAGCATGGCCGAATGCCCAGCTGGCTTGTGGCAGGGTGAACAGATGAGAAGGCAGGGCAGCAGAGAATCGGTTAATTGGTTTGAACAGAAAGAGTCAAAGCACCTGTTACATTGGCATCCCAGTTTCATTTAAATATCCTTTCTGATATGAAAATATGGGAGTGGGGAAAGTGTTTTAATGCTGATCCTGAGCTTGTTTGTGACCTGTCCACTGCTTGCTTCTTCCCTTCCCTCTCTACAAGTTCTCTGAACATTTCCTCTCCCTTTGACAGCGGCAGTCGCTCCTCCAAAACCTTCAAACCAAAGAAGAATATTCCAGAGGGGTCTCACCAGTATGAGCTGCTTAAACATGCCGAGGCCACGCTTGGAAGCGGCAACCTGCGGATGGCTGTTATGCTCCCAGAGGGTGAAGACCTCAACGAGTGGGTTGCAGTTAACAGTAAGTTGGCTGACGTTTTCTTTTTCATGAGGGGGGTGCTGAATGTGGGGTGACACTTGTGGGGAGAGGACGGTGTACTCCTTTCTGCTGTGCTGCAGTGGGGAGAGGTGAATCGTTTAGAGCTGACAGATGCCGAATGGCACGCTGAGATAAAACTCCTTAAGCTCCCTGTGCCAAAAATATGTTCCCGTTAACAAAATTATTGTTTTTAAAATAATTTTTTCTTAGCGGTTGAAGTCTGAGTGCCTGATCACAAACAATGCTGAGGTAGAAATGCCACTGCTGTTTTTAGAAAAGAGCCTGCCAGTGCCATCTTAATACATTTAAGCGAGGCTTTTTTTTTCAGCCAGAGTTGTTACTTAATAGTGTAGGCAAGCCTCTACGGGCAAAGTATGAAACCTTAATGTAGGAAAGTGTGAGGGCCAGGTCTAACAGATGTTGAGGCGACAGTCACATGTATGGCTTGTCTTTCCTTCTGCCTGTGGCAAACCCAGAGACGCATCTTTGTAGCTTTCCTGAAGCTAGTCCTTTCCTTTTATTTCTGCCAAGCTGTGAGCCTTTGCTCTGGGAAATATCTTTAACTTTTCTCAAGCTGATTTTCCTATCTCTCTGTTTTTTAAAGCTCTAGCATGCCTAACTGGTGCCCAAATTAGTGTGTTCTTGTTGCTTAACTACATTTCCTCCTCCTTCCTCTCCCTGCAGCATGAATTTGCTGCCTTCCTTCTACCCTTAGAGAATGGATTAACCAAAATTACATTGTGCTCCGTAGCCTGTGCAGGGTTTTGGCCGCTGTGGACTCTGCCTCATCTGGGAATTTCCTTGTCTTCCGTATCTTTGGCTTGGCCTCCAAGTACGGTATTTATTGTGCACTGCAGCGCAGCAGGAATTACACTCAGGTTGAATGTCTTATTTCATGCAGTTCTATCTGGCTTCTACCTTCGGGTTCTTAACTAGTCAGGCAGTGCTGTGGGGTATGACCCGCCGCTGCTTACAGGGAGTGCTGAAGCTGCTGACCCCATCTTTTAGACAAATTTGGTCACACTGCATTGCAAAACCGTCTAGAGAAAGAGCCAGCCCATTTTTATGAGTAAGCATTACTAATGATGCTTGACATACTACTTGCGTCCTTCCCTTTTGGTAGTTCCCCCACTCCATGTCTCTTCTTTCCTGTGTGGCAGTGGAGTTTTCACCTCCCTGATGATTTAGCTGCTAGATTAGCAGGCTGGCAAAAGGCAGTGAAGCATTTGACAAGAGTGGGAGCTTCCTGTTGGTAACAGCTGCGGTTTGTAATGAAATGGCCCTCTTTCCTGACTCTTTGCAGCACAGTGGGGTTTTAATGTTTGTTTATTTTTTAGAAGTGAGTAACTCCTTAGACACTGCCTTGATTTACAACATCTGTCCGCCACACCTAGTGCCAGTTAATGGCAGCTGGGAGCCTCTTCCATTGATCAAGATACTTAATAAGTAAATGAGGTCTACAGCTTAATGTTGTGGGTTTTGCCCTTCATAATCGGAAGAGCACAGGAAGAATGTGCTCTGCCACTTTGTGCTCAGCTCTTAGCCTTACTAGTGCCTTATGTTAGTGAATTGACTTGCATGGAAATTTTTCAAGTATGTTCTAAAAATAAAAAATGAAAAGGTGAGAAGTGTGCCATCACTTAATATTCATTTTAATTTGAAATCTTGATTTGAAAATGTTAAAAAAAATCAGGTCAGAAGCTCAACTCGCCCTTCTTTTTGTAGTGGGTCAAAAGGCACACCAGACAGCACGCACTTCGAGTGGAAAAGCGTGTGGAAAAAGTAACCGAAACCCTCAACACTTAGGAACCATGAGTAAAAAGAGGAAATGAGAATGTGCAAAGGCACTGTACTGCTTCGCAGATGTTGGAAAGGAGGATCTTGCATTTTTCTAGTTTGTCAGGCACTGCTGGCTGTGGTGGCTGGGTGTTGCGTCTCAAGGCCTTGTGTGGGATTCACAGTAATCAGTCATCTTGTCCAAGTCTCTGTGGGTTTTTTGAACATGCTTGCCTTGAAGCAAACACTGGCCTGTGGTTTCTGCTGGGAGCAGGGATTGGAAAGTTAATTAACAGTTCTTGTGTACGCATAAAAAACAAGGGCTGCATTTAACCGCTTCTTGCTGCCTCTGCAGTGTTAAATGCCTCCCCCTACCCACCCAAACAAGCTTTTGCAGCCCTTCTTGTCCTCTCTAACTTTTTTGTATCAACCCTTCTCAATGTTGTCTTGCCATTTTCTGCTGTTGCTTTGCAGGGGAAAAAACAAAACAAAACACAAACCGTCAGTTTTTCTTGCTGGAGATAAAACTGCAGTAGGTGCATGCCATACTAGTTTTTATTTGCTTCTCTTTTTTGATACCTGGAAGTTGTGTGACACCATTGTAGCTTGTGTCCTGCATTTGCTTCCAGGATGTGCATGTAATCTTCGGTGTTTATACTCCTGAAGAGTCAGTGAGGATAGATGCAGTGTTTAACCCTGCCGTGCCCTTAGCCATCAGTTCCTTTAGCAGTATGCAGGATCCGCTAGTGCTTGCAGTTAGGGTGTCGGCCTCCGTTTCATGATAGCATAACTGTAATTCTGAATAGATTTCAGCATGGAACATGAATCTGGGTGGGCAGAGGTGACAGCCCTGATGCTCAAAGCAGTAGAGCAGTATAGTGGGGACCGAGCACTGGGACATGCAATGAAACTTAAGCAGTAACTCCTCAAAAGAAGTATCCAATAACAGTTTGTAAATGAGTAAACACTGTGAGCTAAATATTAATTTGTGGTTATTAACTGATAATCAGAGGAACAAAACTCGCTTGACATTGTCACTAAACAATGTGTATACCCCCCTCCCCCCCATTTATTGTTTGAAGATAGCATAAATATTCTTTGGAAAGCTAAAGATGGTTTTACGGAATACAAAGCCTGAAGGACATCAGGGTCAGCTAATACGTAACAGTTCTCTCTGCTTCAAAAGTTCATGCTGGCTTTTTTTTTTTTTTTTTTCTTTTTTAACAGACTTGCCAGTAGAATTTTGGGGTTCTGATAAGGCACACCAAACATTTAGAAAAGTAAATAACACCTTTCTTTTACCCTTTTCTTTTTTTCAAGTCAAGATTTTGCTGCAGTTAAGTAGTTCTTGCCAGGGGGCATTCTAGAAAGTTGTTGGTTGCATTCTGCATCTCCTTTATGATACTTCTCAGAAAGCAGTAATAATGGGGTTTTCTCATGAAGAATTTCCCAGGACCCCCTTCAGCAGCATGCGTGTAACAGTTCAGGCTGTAGGAAGCTGGCATTGCAGTTAAACAGCAGAGTAATGATTGATGGTTTAAATGCTTTACAGCTGTCGACTTCTTCAACCAGATCAACATGCTTTACGGAACCATTACGGACTTCTGCACAGAGGAGAGTTGCCCCGTGATGTCTGCTGGTCCAAAGTAAGATGATTTTTACTCACTGGTCATGGCGTGCAATTCTTGAGGTGATTTTTGCATTCGAAAGAGACTAGCTCAGCTGAGTGCCAAAGGATAAGTTCTGGGAGTGGGAAGGATGTCTTCTTTTGTTACCTGTGGAGGGAGAAAGCTTGACCCTCTGTAAGGGAGTGTGGAATGGAAGTTTGTTTGTTTATTTTTATTTTTTTACATAGCCTTAGAAGTAGCCTGACTATCAAAACTGTTGTCTCTTTTTTGTTCTGAAATGTTAATGAGGCCTTCTTAAATTATGATTCAGCTAGGAGTAAGCACCATCTTTATTTTAGGTGTTTGACTAGGCGCTGTAGAAAGAAACTTGGCGACTGCTTTGAGTAGTCTGTGTAAGAATTCCCTGCCCTGTCACTCAGTGAAGTTTCACTTCCTTGATTCTTGCTCACACTTTTGTTCAGACACCCAGCACTGTGTTTCTGCTTGCTCTCCAGCTGCCTAGTGCTTTTCAAAGAGGAAAATACCTGCATTTCTAAGCGAGTGGAGAGGGAAAGCACTGCTTCCTTTTTACATTAAAATCTTAAAGAAGCAACAAAGAAAAAAAATCCTCTCCTCTGCCTTTTCCTTCGTTCTAATGACATAGGTTGCTACTGTCTGAAGCCAGTAATTCCCAGCCAGTGGGGTGGGGAGCAGAGAACGAGGCAAAAGGGTGCTGCTGGGGGCAGAGCTGGTGAGGCAGGGAGGGCGTGAGCTCTGCAGCCAGCCCAAGAAAAGGTTTAGTGCTGTGGTCTTCAGCTAACAATGTCCGCTGCGGAATGCCAAAACCAGTGTGGGCAGGCAGACCTGCTGCTGCAAAGCACGGAAGGGGGTGCAAACGCAAAAGAAAGAAGTTTACTGTTAGGCAAAAGAACTGTGGAATAAGCTTGTGCCGTGACATAGCCCATTGTCTGCTTTGTGCTTCGGCATGCAGAACAGGCTCTTGGTTATTCAATAAGAGCATGAAAATATTTGTTTTCTTTATTGTTTGCCTGATGAGAAGCAGTTACTTGGGGATGGAGGTTAATTATTAAAGGCTTAGCTTTCTGGTTGCCAGTCTAAACAATTTATTTCTCTCCAAAGAGACTGGTAACAATTGACTGAAATTTATGTAGTGCTCAAGTAGTTATGAAACAAGCTAGAAAGAAACACTAGAGGCTCGGAAATGCATTCTGACAAGGTTTTAATTAGGTGACCGTATCCCTAGGATTTGCAGAGCGTTCCCCAAACTCCACAGGCCTCGCCTATGCTCAGGGATGGCTTTTGCAAAAGAGGGTCATAAATGTGTGTGTGTTGGAGGGGCTGGGCCAGGCAGGAACAGGAACGGGGTGACTGGCAGAGGAGCATGCGCTGTGGCTCTAGTTGGGGTGAGCACGGCCATTCTGTAAGTTAAAGGTGACCTGCAGAATTTTTGCAGGGAGGTACTGGTGGAACACCTGCTAGCGTAACAGCGCTTGATATTTCCAGAGTTTTTCCTCTGTTTCTTATCTCTGCTGTTATCTTCTGGCTCAAGACATCGAGTCTTACGAGCTCTTCAGTGCTTCTAGGCTGAAGGTTGCTGACTGCTTGCATCCACGGCTGAGCTGCCACCATTACTGGTGCACATCTATTCCAGATAGAAGAGCGCGGGGTGGCCGGCACAACTTACATGAGGCCCCTGGAAACAGGTTAGGCAGCAGCAGCATGAGTAGCTGGGGAGAATTAAAAGGACCGAGCGCTCCGTGGCTTCACAGTCTGATTCCTGTAATTTATTTATTCCTGTGCAAGTTAGGTCCCATAAGTTAACTGCAAGCCAGTATAATTGTATCTTCACTTGGACTCTTCTGGTTGTCTGAATAACTCAGAGGTGGTATTTTAGAGACTCAGGGCTGGAAAAGTGCTTATGGTCCATATATTAAGAAAGGGTTGTAAGCTGCTGATGCATGCATAGGCAGCTGTCTGGAACTCACTGTGGCTCAGTCACAATTTTTATAACACAACTGACAAACCTGTATCAGTCTATGGAAAAATGAAACCAGATGTGATGAGCAAATGCTTGGGGCTGTGTGGGTACTGCCTGGGCTCACTGGTTCCTCTTGGCAGCAAACTTGAACAGAAGACCTTAGCTCAGGCAGCTCAGTACCGGCACCCACCAAAGCTTCCTGGTCCAAGTGGGAGGTGGGGAGCTGACCGCAGCTCTCGTGTTAGGAATGATAAAGTACTCACTGAAAGCCAGCTTGGCCTTTCTGCCAACATGAAGCAGCATGTGCTGTGGGATCACTTCAATTTCTTTTGGACTTCCCTTTGTTGGAAGGACTGCTGAATTAGGCTTTAACAGGGTGTTAAGGACCTTGGGTTGGTCAAGGATTGACATAAAGCCCAAGAACAGAACTCTCTTTCATGCTGCACACATCATTATCTAATAGCTTGAGAAAATTACCTGTTTGATTTGTTCTAAAATACATGGATCTCATGGTAACGTTCTGTTCTTTTCACATCTGCACAGACAAACCATTTTATACTGGTTATCACTTCTTAACTGTTCTTGTATCAGTAGCGTCACCATCAGTGCAACAGTCACGGCAACACGTTAAGAACCTGCATAAAAGTGATATGTCTGTTGGCCACTATGGTGAGAGGGGAATTTTCTTTAATTTTCCTTGATGGTTGCCTTAAGAAATGTAGGTGTTTTTTTTACTCAAAAACTTGAGATAGCATGTATTTATTTATTTATTTATTACTGCTCGTCTCCTGTAGCTGTTGAAATAATACCATTATGTGTGGATTTTTTGGTTGGTTGGCTTTGGTTTTGTGTTTAAGAGGCATGGCTAGGATTCTGGTTGTTCCCCCCGCCCCCCCCCGAGATGTATTTAATATTGTAGGAAGGATTTATTTTCCCCTCCCTTGCTTAACTCAAGCCTTTTGACTGTGTGAGCGTTACACACCCACTGTGTGAAGCATGGGGAGTTTGACTTCATTTTTGTCACGGTATATCCTTTCTGATTCTGAAGAGCTGTGTTACTTTAATTCTGTGGCACTTTTTCCTCTAAAAAATGCAGGGACAGAAGGCTTCTCAGGGATATATGCCATTGGATGGGATTTAGCATGTCATTTAAATGTTCTCTCGTTACTCTGTTTGAGTCTATGCTGAATCTGGCACCTTAGCTAAGAGTTGGCATTTGTCATGTGTTAATACCACCTAAATCTTGGTATTAGGGTAATACTGGGTAGAGAGGAATTCTGATTTTTTTTTTTCTCCATGCTAGAAATGCTGTGGTCCATTCAGCATGTATGGAATTTTCTCATGTATTTTGAGATGTGATTTTAAATGCGTTCAAATCCTCTGATTTCTCGTTATAAAAATAAGACCTTTTTCTAACATAGTTAGCAGCACACTCCTAATCAGTCGCAAAATTTATTGTGAAAATGTTCCCCCAGTTACTGTTCTCACAAAACCAAATTTGTTAAACAAAATTTCAAGCTAAATTGCTCAGATATCGTTAAGCCTTGCATAAAATTATGTGTATCATCTTCAGAAGACCTTCCCAAATACCATTAATTCCCCAGTACTAATTGCGGATAGCCAGATGCACTTTGAAGGGTGTCATCTGCAGCCCAGACACGGTGGTATGGTACTGCTGTACTAACAAATAGTAGCTAAGATGTTACCCTCCATGAAAAGAAGAAATAGTAGCCATTAATAACATCTCTCTGAATTATCTTAAAAAGCACTGGGATACATCTTGTCCGTGTATGTTCAGTGTAAAAGCATGAGGGAGCTGATGGTGCTGCTCCTGTGGCTGGCTTTTTCATGAGGAGGGGTGGTGCAGCTCGGCTGGCCGTTGTGCATGTTTCCCTGGGAGGATCTCAGAGCTGCAGAGCTCAGCTGTTTATGCTGTTTAATGCAGCCTCCTGTGGCTTTTAGAATTCCTCAGGTTGAAGTAGTACCTGTAAAATGAATGAAGCTTTGTCTACTCATAAAATAAGCTACGTGTCAGTGTTATTAGCCCTATGAATAGAAAAGGATAAGAAGAGCACGACTTCTATTGCTCCATAATGACAGTGCTGGCTTGTGAGGGTGTGACGTCACCTTATTTATGGATAGAAAAACTAAGATACAAGGCAGCAAGTGCCCAGTGAGTTGGTGGTAGAGCTGGAGAGCGACATTCTCAGAATCTTGCTCTGGTTCAGCTGTGTGCTGCACGGTAATACTAGGTCATCAGATGCAGACCTAGTCTAGGAGCTTGCTTAAACCTGTTTGTTGAAGTGCACTTTACACCTGCTTCCAGTTTTTTAACAGCGCTCCTTGACATTTACTTAGCTCTGAATCTCTTCCCTGCCTCTGATACAATCAGAATTTGGGAACTCTGGCAAGAACCAGTGTGGTTTGGTCTTCAGTTGTGCAAAGCTGTAAACGTATTTTGGCAGGAGAGTTAGAACCAAGGATGAATGAGTTGTGCCTGTGAAAGATGAAGCGTTTGGAGCCTTCACAGACTGTAGAAGAGAGGCCTGCTAAGCAGGATTGCAGATTGGGCCCAGAGCAGTTGCCGATGATGTGGGAGCATTTGGACCTTAGCTTCAAGGAAGGGCTGTGGGAGGGTGTGGGTCCGGGAAGCGGTGCAGGAAGAGCGACCTCCAGGCCTTGTCATGAATGATTCACTCGTGTTAAGAAATGCCTTGTTGTTGTCGTCCCAACCCAGATACGAGTACCACTGGGCAGATGGGACAAACATAAAGAAACCAATTAAGTGCTCTGCACCAAAGTACATTGATTACCTGATGACTTGGGTCCAGGATCAGCTGGATGATGAAACGCTATTTCCTTCTAAAATAGGTAATGTAAATGAGTAACACTGAACTACTTATTTTGATGACGGTGGTACAGTCTTGTAGCATTGAAAGCTCTCCTAAATGACTGTCCTGGAGCAGGACAACTATAAAGGTAACATCATATATGGAAGGGTGCTTTTTTCTGTTAAGACAAAATTAGTATACATGAACTCCGATCCACGTGTTAATATTTTTAACAAACATGTAGCACAATTTTGAAGGCAGAAGTCTTGTTTCTACCTAATAACTGGCCTTTTGGATCAAGTCTGATACATACATATATATATATTTAATTTTAGAAGGTGGGTTATTACCTCAGAAATAAGTTAGAGGGTCTTTAAAACTTATGACCAGTAAATTGGTGCAAACTAGCAGATTTTTTGGCAAAGAAGAGACACTTGGCCCTCATGGGGAACTTCTCCTAGGCCTTACCGCCGAAGAAGCCGAGTTGAATCTTTGATCCAAAATTCATGATTTTTTTTTTTTTTTCCTTTTCAAATGAAGATGGAAGATGTATATTTTCAGAGAGTTTCTTTCAGAAAAGGAGGAGGAAAATAACAACCACTTGTTCTGAAATGACAAGAAGAAGAAAATCCCGTTGGAGGCATGAAGGACTGTTTGTTCTAAGCTGCTAATTGGCATTTTTCCAGTACACTGCTGCTCACGGGCTTATGATCCATTGTGGAAAAAAGGAAGGGAGATCTCTTAATCACTTGTATTTTGTGAATAGTTTCTGAGGCATTTGACACATTTTCAATAAGCCTATTCAGAGAAAAGGGGCCACCTGTCAGAATCGAGTGGCATTTGCTTTTACTTGAAGTAAGCAGATATGCAAAGAAGGCTGGTTAGTTTGGGAAGAAGTGACAGAAATCTAAATCTTCCCTGCCCAGTAGATGTGAGCAAGGTATCTTCATGTACTGTGGCATTTGTTTTAGTGTTTCAAGGTAGAGTTGGGAGCTGGGGTAGAAGTCTGCTGCTGAAAGGAATGGTATTGAATACTTGCAGCTTGTATTAAAGCGGTGCTCTAAAGACTACGTCAGGACTAGATCCTTCACTGCGGCATGTATTTCTGTGAACTTTTGTTTTTGAGTGCATTTTTGAAATGCAGTGATGCAAAAAGGGACTTAAATGCCACAGTGGATACGCAATTGAATGTGAACTTTCCATGCGATGCAGTAGCCAGTGAAGGAAATGCGATGTACATACAAGCAGGACAAGCTTCAGTAGAGCATGGAAATTATATTTCTAGTGTTCGAAGGCATTATTGAGATCATGATTGGCCACCAGCATCCAGCTTTGTTCTTTGGCCATCAGACAGGACTCCACCAATTGGAAGGGCTGCAGAAGAACTAAGCTGACTGGGAAATCTGCTGCGTGGTGAGAGGTTACAGGTTTGATCTGCTTAGAGAGTTGATAAATGTCTTTTTTTAGCCTGTGGATGTGTTGGCTAAGTAGATTATTGCTCCCAGTGACTCGTACACTGACAGAGAGCTGCTGCTGAAACTGATTTTACGTGTCCTGGGTCATTTTCACTGAAATGGATGAAAGGAGCATGTGTCAGAGTTACTCAGCAGGCAGGTAAGAAGGCAGCAGCCTGTTGAGCAAGATAGAAATGGAGCCTCTTCATGAGGCGTGAGACAGCTGGAAGGGAAGATTTGTTCTTTCTTTACTTCAGCCAAGAGAACTGAAAAACATGATTGCGAATACTAAAAGAGAGTTTCAGCTACCTGCACAAGGGTGTCTGGTGTTACTTGGGGTACGCTGCGTTACCTCTGATACCTGCGCAGGGCCATCAGCGAGACTCAGAGCCTGCAGGACGCTTCCACTGACCCGCATTGGCAGGCAGAGGACAGGGAGGTACTGAGAGGGCTGTACAGCAGCACGAGGGGCCTCTGTTTGGGCGTCTGAATCCAGCCACTTGAAGGTTCTTGATCTGTAGTTGAATTCGTCGTGGGATGAGTTCATAAGCCACTGGACTACTGGAGGGAGAGAAAACTCCCCTCTGGTCTTGTCATGAGCTTGTTGTGCGTCAGTCGAAGTACATCATGCGATGTGCAGACAGAATTGTGGATGAAATGACACAGCCCTTTTTGTCAAAGGTGCAGTTGGGCGCAAGAGATAAGGTTGGTTTATGGCAGCTTTGAAAACAAATGAGCATGACATGGGCGTTTCAGCCATCTGTTTCCTTATTTCTAGGTGTACCGTTCCCAAAGAATTTCATGTCAGTGGCAAAGACGATTTTGAAGCGTCTCTTCAGAGTTTATGCTCACATTTATCACCAGCACTTTGACCCCGTGATCCAGCTACAGGAAGAGGCACATCTTAACACTTCTTTCAAGCACTTTATATTTTTTGTTCAGGTAAGTGTGGCAGGAACATTATGATTATAGTCTTGAAAAGTAATGTGTCGAAGTAACACCCATTCTGTTTCTTGGCAGCTGGTACGTTTGTAGGTGACCTGACTCCTCTAAGGCTCTCAGTGTGCCTCATTGTACCTGTATGTATATTTACTGCTAGAAGTATTCAAGGAATTGAAAAGTTGTCAATTAAGTATTCATTTGCTACAGATTGAATACTGAAGAGCGTTCAGTACCAAGTAATTAAATAGAACAGTGCTTCCTTGTAAAGGAAAGAGGGAGGACAGTCACTGCAACTATTGATTAAAGATTGAAAAGAGCGTTCTTGCTACAAAACTACATTTTTCTCCCTTCCCAGCCCAACAAAGGGCATCTTCTTGGCACGTTTCCTGCCCTTAAGTGGGGAAAAAAGCTGTAGGCAGTTGACCTTTGCTAATGGTGGCAGACAGGTAGTGGCTAGGCCTGGACTTGAAGGGCCTGCTACCAAATGACTTTTGTCTGAATAAGAGTTCTTACTTGAGCTGCACAGATAAAACTCTCTATGCTTGTCCTTCCTCTCATCCCTGTTACAGGAATTCAACCTTATTGACAGAAGGGAGCTTGCGCCACTTCAAGAACTGATTGAAAAACTCACCTCTAAGGACAGATAAAAGGAAGAGGATTTTTTCAAGTCACTTGTTTCTTTAAGCGAGCGTGTGGTATTTGTTTTTTGTTCATTTGTTTTTTAAAGAACAAAAGAAAAACCTGTGCTGTTATTCCTGACAGCCAAGATCTACTCTCTATGCTTTTATTAGGGGAAATCTTCTGTCTGTTAGTGACATGCAGTAAATAGCTTTTTTTTGATAGTTGTTATTCATTGTGGAATTTTAGCAGGTGCTGAGTGTTTGTAAAGGAAACATGCTTGGTTGGGGGTTTGACTCTGCTGGCGGATGGGTTCTGTACTGTGTCAATGGTAGCCCATTCTCATGAAGTCCCTGAAAGACTTCCTTACATTCTCTAAGTGCCTTGGCAGACTCACTTCTGAGGTGCAAAGCACATACAATACTGAACGTTGCTGGAAACAGACAATATGAACTAACACCCAGGACACTTACTGATACTTGTTTTAGAAAAAAAAAAAAAAAAAAATATATATATTATATATAAATGCTTACACTAAAAAAGCCATAACTTACTGAAATCGATGATCTCCAGCTTTTAATACAAATACTTGTCTTATTTTTTTAGAGAGATTAATATAGATTTTTTCAAAGCTAGATATTTCTTATAACAAAAAGTGCTGATGAAGCTCTAGTCGCCAAATCAAAACAATGAAGGTGGTGTCAAAATTACAGAGAACCTGTGGTTAGCAAATAGTTACATGTCTGTTGCACTGGTTTTTATTTTTTTTAACTGGTAAATAAAATACCAGCTCAGGTCAGTCACTTCTGTTAAGTTTCCTAGCATTTGCCAAATGAACTGTCAGTTTGCACAGCTACGGTTAGGGAAGATAGTACCAAAACTGCTCTGGGGTAGTACTAAGAAATTCCTGCCTTGACAAGTAACTGATGAGATGATGTTCCTAAATGAGGACTAGGAAGCCTGGCTCTGTGGAGGGGCTCTGTTGGCCAGTGTTTTCCATGGCAGGGAATGTATCTTGGAGGGAAGATAATTTTGTGGACCACTTAGGATTTAAGTTAGCACAATGGTGTTCTCCCCCATTTAAAATTGGTACCTATCTCCAATGAACTGCAGAACTTGGAAGTAAAGTAACTGGAACGTACCAGTGACCTTTAGTGGTTAATAATTTGGTAATGGCATCTTTTGTTTCTGAGTAAATCCAGCCAAGGTGTCCTTCCCCCACCTGTATCAGTCTCTTTGCCTTTACAGCCTTCTGTTGTCTCAAACCAGACATGAGAATCACCTGTGCTGTGTTAACTTCTGGGGTGATCCACAGACAATGGCTTGGAAATCTCTGCTGCAACTCTATCAGAGCCTGGTTTCCCATTGCCCATATGACTCTTGTTCGTCTATGGGTCTTGTCAAAGCTGTTGTATTTTGGATACAAAGAAATCTGCATTAGGTTCTGCAGTATGCTATCCCATGGTGTCACTAGTTGCCAAATATCATGCGCGAGGTGGCTAACATTGCCAGGCTTTGCTAGACGGTGACTCTACTGAAACACCATTTTTAGACCTGAATAATGTGAATGTATCAACTGACCCGTGTATACCAGAGTGACTCCTGAACCTCAGAAATTTACAGGTGTGACTCCTGAACCTCAGAAATTTACAGGTGAAGCCAGAGTTGGCATATGGCAGAGAAGGTGAGCTCATGCTTTGGGCACCTCTGCTTGACAGAAAACATTCAGTAAAGGAGAAAACAACTGTGCAGCAGCCTGCAAAATATGTAAGTGGCCACTGGTGTAGCCAGCTAAGGAATGTTTAAGCACAATAACAAATATATGTTCATTTTAATGACTAGAATCATTGTTTTTGAGTTAAAATAATATATTTCAGAATCATCTATAACTTATTTTAAGATCAGTGTTATTCTTCAGTAGAGTTAAACTTCCTAGTCAGAATGAGAAGCAGTTTAAACTTCTGTTACTTCTGTCTCTCTTATTCTCACCAGACTTGAGAAGAGTTGAGAAGACCTAGAACTAGAAAATGGCCTTGTGTGCTTGTTTCACAGCTTTTCATTTAGAAGTGGAAACCAACTGTCGTCTCGTAGAGTAGTAAAGAGGAGTGTTCATAGTGAATTTAGGTTCAGTTACAGCAATATTAGATACAGAGACTGCTTGCAGAACAGCTGCAGATTAGCCTATGTGATTCAGACAATCCTTGGCTTCGTTAGAGGCTTCACTAAAGCTGAAAAACCACAGAATGTGTTTTAGCTCCTTTGCAGGTCAAGGTCATTGTCCAGTAGAAGCTGCTTATGAGTTAAGGACATAAGAAAATTTCACTGACTCTGTTTCAGCTTCTTAGTTCACACAGAATGAAGACATTTTCCTACTATGTGAGTATTGAATATTCTTCACTGCGATTTCTTTCTTAACATTGAGAATTGGGACTGGATTGATCACAGTCATGCTGGAAGGACAAGGTGGGTCAAGGTGGTGATGCAAAGAGAGCTGTCCCTCAAATGTTTTGACATACTCCTAGTTTAAAACGGTGGAGGAAGATCTTACTCTTTCTCAGCCAGTAACAATCTTGACTCCCCCATGTGTGTACGTGTTCCTGGGAGGAGAAGAGGAGAGGTGCCTACTGTCTGTTATCTCTTCAGTGAGTTGGGGGACAGAAAAAGATGTGCAAAAGCAAACAAGAGGCACAAGCACAATTGCATTTCCTTTGGCTGGCAAGTCAGCTACGACTGCAGCAGTCACCCCAACGCTTTTGTCAGCCTTGCTGTTCATAGGACATACCCAGTCTGGCACACATCCCCATGAAATTTTGCTGGCCAGTGGAAGACTTAGTCAGTGGTGTAGCATCAGTGGTGTAGCATCTAACCCCTGCTGTCAGGGACGAGTAACATGCTGGTAAGAAAGAAGGAGCTCCCATGGGCACAATCTCCCACCTGCTGGATTGGGCAAGTACCATCCTGTTTGACATTGCAGAAAGAGCTTGTCTCCCTAAAGGTTACCCTTTTTGCTGAACGTGCCATGCAGCACCAAGGTATTTGGGAATGCAGTGCTGGTAGGGACTGTGCGCATCATCCGCGTCCCCTCTTCAGCTGCAGAGTTGTTTTTAACCGAGTACCATCCTTGACGTCTGATCTGGACGTGACTGAGCCTAGCTGGGCAGCTGTGGAACAGCAGTGCTAGCTCTGGGTGGAGGGTTGGAGGGCTCTTCTAGTTCAGGACTAAACAACACGCAAGACTGACACCGTTGCAGAGTTACAGAGGTGGAGAGCAGCCACGTGGCTGTGCAAAAGCAGCTTAGCTCCTGAATTTGAAGTGCAGGATTTTAAATGGACTTCAGTCATGCAGGAAGGTGGATTTAGAACACGATCTTGCACACACAGCCTTTTGTGCATACTTCTGTCTGAGGAGTGTTTAATGACTGAAACTTTCCAGCTTGAGAGGGAGACAGGCATCCAGCTACAGAGGCGTGAAGAGCGCTGCAGATGCAGTTCGATATTAAAAGCCCTATAAACTTACCAATGAGAACTGCTCTGCTGAGTTGAGTCAGCGCTGCTCAGTAGCTGCGTGTGTACGTTCCCTGTGCTGATAACGCTTAGCAGAGCCTTTCAAGCAGTGCTACAGCTCGTGTTATCACCTTGCAGCAAGACCGGAGAGTGGCACAGGGCTGCACCAAGGTGCTAAACAGGAGATATTCTCCATCAGGCTTAAAGCTGTCTTGTTGGTTTAGTGTCACAAACAAGCATGAAATTCACAAGAAAACTACTTAAAGATTTGCTGTGATTGATGCCACTGCAGTTGCTCTCCTCATTTTTGGCAGACTTTCACTCTGGAGTATTTTTTTCTTTTTTTTTTTTTTTTTAAACGCAATTCTAGGAATTCAGAAGCAGCTGCTGCAGTTCAGCAAATCAGAATTTGAATGTATTATGTAAAATATTAGTCTTAAAGGGATAGTGTATTTTTTGTATTTTGTACCTGGCAGTAAAAAGCCTTTTAACACAACAGTTCCTAGGCATGTAATAAAAGCTTGGAGATCTTGATTTGCCTGACAGCTGTATGAACACATAACGTTACAGATACGTGTGCAGCGTTTGGGATTCAGCATCCCTCTGCTCTTTGTATTTGCAGCTTTTAATTGTGTTTTTTTTTTTCTCGCTTCAAAAAGATGTGGGACCAGAAGTTCATGTGTGTTTACACTTTTGAAGTAAGGGCACATCTAAATGCTACACAGAAGTTGTCATGTTTTACCAGCCGAATCGGGATCGATTGAATGTGTTTATAAAGCAGTGCATTGGCTGGGGGGAGGACACCTCCCACCCCCAGATAAAACCCAGAGAAACGAACCCTTGACGAAACCTGCTGCTTCAGGCCCACGTTACAAATGGACTCTGTTACGTGTCACGAGCACTTGGAAACAAAACCTGCCTGCTTCGTTGTGGCTGGGGGCAGGAGGTGCTGAGGGGCCACCAGCGCCTGCTGAGGCCTTCCAGCCAGTAACGTCCTGAAGGACCCCCCTGTGCTGTGGGGTGTTCTTCAGCTACCCGCTTGTCTGGCCACGTCAGTGATTTGGGTGGTAACTTCTGGAGGCCATCTACCTCGAGGCGGGATGGGGCAGACTCTGCGAGGTTCATCGCATTCGGCCGCCGCTGCCGATGTTGACGCTGTTGAGATGGTGCTGGGTGTGCCGTGCTCGCAGTCGTATTCAGGTCAGGGATGCAAGTTAATTGTGCAGCTAGGAAAGGAAAATGCCACAGTCTGCTTGTTGCAGGTAGCTGAGTGGTGGATGAGGGGAGAAGACCGGTTTCAGAGGGCTGACGGCCCGTCTGCGAGTACCAAGTTTCTTTTACTGCTTACTATGCAATGTAGAGCTTTGGACTTGAGCTTTTACTTCAAGACACAGAGGAGCGCTGTCCTTTCTCAGTATTTAGGGCTGAACGCTCTCCAGTCTCCCTGGCACTCCTTTAACAGGTAAATGATACTTACTTGCTGCTGTGGATTCCACCTACTTACCTTTCAGATTGTTTCTTTCTGTTTCTTACGATACCCCGCTTCTCTTACCCATGAGACAATTTTATTACAAACACATCCCTTTTGGGTAGTTTTTTTTTTTTTTTTTCCCCCAACAGCCCTCTCTCCCCTTCCTGCCCGCCAGGGTGCTGTGTTACTGTATATAAACCGCCCCCTTTTAGTTGGGCTGTTCAAAGAGGTGCAGCATGCATACAGACTCCTTTCAACAGAAGATTCATACTCAGTCTGAATCTTTTCTCCTTCACTGCTAATTTCAGTTTCTCTCTTTTTTTTTTTTTTTTTAAATTCTTTTTTCTCTTCCAAACTGCACTACTAAAACCACTAGTAGTTTTGTGAGTGCCTGCTGTCTTTTCCTGGATATCGTATCTTGCAATCTGAGACAAACACCGGCCATCCGAAGTGTTAAACCTTTCTACTGTCCTGCCTTTCTTTCAGCCTCCTTTCACCAGGTTAAGATTGCAGTCTAGGTAAACATCAGGTTGTTTTTGTTTTAGAAACAAACTCCCTGAATTGTTCATAGAATATTGTATTTTTAGGGGAAATTGATTTTTATAGCCACTAAACTAGACTCATTATTTTTGTACGTTTGCAACTTCTGACATTTTCCAGACACGTGTCGCGGAGGGAGCACTTACTGTCACGGCTGGTTCACGCTGCGCTGTGGCTGCGTCGCCGTGTACCACAGGCGCGCGTAGCTCCACGTGCAGGTGAAGAGGGAGGAATGCAATAAGGTTTCCATTAAAAAACAAAAACAAAAACCCTACAGAGGCAACACTAACGTTTCCTGCTTTAGAATCTTAGGACCTAGGGGAGAGACTACGGTGCGGAACTCGAGAGGAGAACCCTTCCTGTAAGCTGACTGTGCCGGTACCGCTGCGGTTCCTAGTCACTGATCGATGCTTCGGTTCTAAACGAGGGCGGCTTTAGAGCTAGGGAACACAAGTTGAATGTCTGAAAATCTGCAACATGTTTATTTGAGAGCTGTAAATAATGTATACAGATCGTTGTACGTGATGGGACAAAATATTTAAATCCTAGGTTTTTTTCAATAAGAAGCTGAAGGCTGTTTATAAGAGAAAATAAATAGCTATGTTTGACCACGACTGTCCTTTATTTATTTATTTTTATTTATTGTCCCCCTACTCGTTCCTAACTAAAGGAAGGGACCTTTTCTGCTCGCTGCACACGCAGACCCCCCAACCCCCAGGTACGTGTGGCCGCCGGGGCCGGAGCACGGCAGCCTCCAGCCACCTCGCGGCCCCCGGCCCCGGGCTNAGGAGCCGCCCTGACGTCACGGGCACCCACCCCCACCCCGTCCTCTCCGGCGGCGCGAGCGCGCGGCAAATTCGAACGCGAGCGCGGGCCGAGCGCGAGCGCGGCGGCGGAAGGGGCGACGGTTATTTCATTTGCGTCCGTTACCGGCTCTGTCTCTCTCTCTCTCTCTCGCGCGCGCGCGTCTCCTCAGCTCCGCGGCCCCATGGCGACTCCCCCGAAGCGCGGCCGGCTGGAGGGCAGGGTCAAGAAGGTGGCCGTCGAGGGCAACATCGGTGAGCCGCGGCGGGGCCGAAGGGAGCGGGGGGGCCTTGCTGCTGCTGCTGCTCGCCGTTTGCGCAGCCTTGTCAGGCGGGCTTGTGCCCGGGGCGGGGGTTTAGTCAGGCTGGGGGAGGCTTGCTAGGTGGGTGAGCTGCGTTGCGCGAGCGAGGCGAGAGGTAACGTGAGGAACTTGATTCAGGCAGAGAGGAATTAATGCTGAGAAAATTGCGAGTTTTTTCTGAGGAAGAGAAAAAAGCTTCCTGTTGTGGTTTTTTAATGTATTCGCGTTTCCAAAGATTTAGGTAACTCTTGGACAAGGCTTCTCCTGTGCTTGTCCAGATGTGTGGTGTAAAGCACCTGTGTAAGTGCTGACTCTCAGGTCAAACTTGTAGTATTCCATATCTCTCTCAGTAAACACAAAAGAAACTCGTTTAATTATTGTAAGGTGACTGATTTCATAATAAGATTCCTTTTTTTTTTTCCAAGAGACTGTGCTTGAATTTGAGAGTAGGAAGGCTGTCAAGTTGTTCACTGGTGCAGGTTTAAGCATCTATTTTTAAATCGGAGCATTTTTCCAATGGGTGGCAGATTAATGGCTTCTGTGCTGTATCTTCATTCAAGAAACCATTACAGAACCACAGCATGGTTGGGTTGGAAGGGACCTCACAGCTCCCCCAGCCCTAATAACCCCTGCCGTGGGCTGGCTGCCACCCACTGGATCAGGCTGCCCAGGGCCCACCCAGCCTGGCCTTGAGCACCCCCAGGGATGGGGCACCCACAGCTGCTCTGGGCAGCCTGGGCCAGGGCCTCACCACCCTCTGGGTGAAGAATTTATTTCTTACACCTAATTTAAACCTCCCCTCTTTTAGTGTAAAGCCATTGCCCTTTGTCCTGTCGCTGTCAGACTGTATAACACGTCGCTCTCCTTCTTGCTTGTAAGCTACCTAGATAACAGACGTGGGCTGAGGCTTGCCGTCATTATTGATCTCATGTGGGTGTTGTAAGGATTAAAAAAAAAAAAAAAAAGGAAAAAGAGGAAAAAAAAGTTTTGATTCCTTGATGATCTGTGATGCACTGTGGTCTCTGAATCATTTGCCATGGAGCCAAACGTATGTGGCTGTGGGATACTCATTTATGGTACTTGAAACTGATTCTCTAGTTGTTAAAGGTCAATAGTATCAGCGTTTTCTGATGCCATTCTTCCGGAATGTTTTTTTTCTACAGCTGCAGGGAAGTCAACATTTGTGAATATTCTCAAACAAGCTGATGAAGAATGGGAAGTCGTTCCTGAGCCTGTAGCTAGATGGTGCAATGTTCAACAAAACTCTGAAGAGGATTGTGAGGTATGAGAAAAGAAACTGAGCTGAACCTGTTTTTTAAAGCTAGTATCAGATAGAGTCATCTTCTGAAAAACCAGGTGTTTTAGAAAATACATGTAGTAACATATTTTCTACTGATTATTCTCGTATTGTTTGTGTTGTCTTTGTATTTCCTGGTGCTGGTTTAGAAGAGTTAGGGTTCTTCATCTGGTTGTTGTCAGACCGTCCAGCTCATGTGGTATGTTACAGGATAGATGGCATTCAGCATCGGGATGTAGATTATAAAAGCTGTAAAAGCCTGTTCTTTTACATACAAAAGTAAGAAATGGAAAAAGGTGGTGCAAGAGTTACCTTTAGCTATCTGTGGGTGAACCAGGTGAGAGCAGAGGTTTGTCCAGGCATCCTGAAAGATATCATTGTAAACATCTGGGAAACAATGAACTGCTTCTAAATTATTTCTAATGAATTCTTTTTTTTTTTTTTTTCTTTCTAAATGACAGCTACCTATAATTCTGCTGGCAATTCAGCTGCTACCAGGTAGCCAGTCATCTTTGTGTAGACAGCTTTTGGTGAACAGTAATGGTGTTTTTTTTTTTTTCTTTTTAACATCTGTGATGTACAATGTATTTTGGTTAAGTAAATGTAACCTTTTAATGGAGATGTGTTATTTCATACTTCTCCATGGCTATTTATTATTATTTTTTTTTCAGGATAGTGAACTAATTCCAAGTACACAACTTGCTGCTGTCAGGGTGGGAAATGGAGAAAGGCTTGGTTTTGTGAAAGCTCTGCTCAGCAATAGCTGGAGCACTAGTCTGTTATTGAAAGTGTTTTAGCCGCAAACACAGAACACACCAAGGTCTGGCTGTGAGGAAGGAAGTTAACTCCTTCACAGCCAGCTCCAGCATGCTTATATAAAATTTCAAATCCTTCGTCATCACCTCTGAAGTTGGACCTGAAATTTGCTCTTTTGTGCAGTTGCTTTGGTTGGTTTGAAGAATCATCCTGTTACGTATGTGACTCCTAAAACTGAGGCATTTATATATGACTCAGGAAATGCTTTAAAAAAAGGAGTATTCTGAGGACAAGATACAGTGTGCGTGAAGCTGTCTGTGCATGTGTCTGTGGGTAGCTCCTAGTCTTGTGTGCGCTGCCACCAGTTGGTCGTGTTCTCCTCGCTTACTGCTACCTAAATTTGTGCAGTAGCAGCAGCAAAATTATTTTTTGCTCCTAGTAAGACAAATACTGTCCAGAGTAAGCAATGTTTTTTTTTTTTTTTTCTCCACTACTTTTTCCTTCCCTTTTCTGAAAATAATAATCAGCACTGAGGATCTTGGTTATTGCTTTTTTTAATATGGTTTAATACCAAAAAGTGTAGCTTCAGATCTCCATCTTTAATAAAGTTTGTCCTTTCATTGTCCTAAACCTGCCCCCCCCAAACTGGTAAGTTCATCTTTGCATGTGTTCATAGAAAGAGGTGTGTTTTGTTGCTTTTATAGCTACTAGTTCTTAAGAGAGCTACCCTGTGACTTGAAATACAGATGACTTAGATCTGCACTTCTTAGTATGGTATTTTCCAAGGATATTGAAATGTGTTCCAGAGCACAGGTCTTTATCTTGTACTTCTTCCTCGTGAAAATGATACATAAGGACCTCATGACTTGTGACAGGTTGCCGTAGCTCGATATTCTGCCTTCCCAACTTTTAAAGAATAGTATTTGTTTTAAAAGCAGGAGCTGACTACGTCACAGAAGAGTGGTGGAAATGTGCTTCGGATGATGTATGAGAAACCAGAGAGGTGGTCTTTCACTTTCCAGATGTATGCGTGCCTCAGCAGGATTCGGGCGCAGCTCAAATCCCTTGATGGCAAACTCAGAGAGGCAGAGAATCCTGTGGTGTTCTTTGAGCGATCTGTCTACAGTGACAGGTATGTTGGAGGTGAAGACCTTCAAGCGAAGCGCAAAATCCTCATAAATAAAACAAATAAATAAAAAGTAGAGATGGCTGAGTTCTGTCACTGCTTTCATCTCAATTTTGATGCAGGTGAATCACAGGAATATCAGTAAATGGCGTGCTCACAGTCTCTTCTGGGTGTTGACAGTGAAGTAATTTTACTGATTTTAGGGTTTGTGATTTTGTTGTGTCATCTTGATTAACCATTGCTTATTTCAGAGTGTGTTTTTTTTATGATTTGTGCATGCATGTTCTCTTTTAAAGAAAAGAGAGGAGTAGGCATCAAGAGGAGCCAAGAGCAATTTCTCTGTTCCTTACTCTTGCTTTCTTTTATGACTCATGAACGAGGTCTAGCTGTTTCCTGTTGCCGTACCTCTGTTTCCTGTTTCAGAAGGCTGGATTCGATCGCTGAACTCGCGTAATCCTTAGGGATGTACTGTGATCTGATTTATTGTAAAATAATTGCAGTGTTTCAGTGGCTTGTAGATTATTCCTGAGCAGGTGCCTGAGCCGCAAATGTTACTGCTCATTGTGGGCACTGCTATGGGCAGCTGCAGTGGACAGAGTTAGAGGGTGAAGAAACCAGCTGTTCATTTCCAGTCCAAAAAAGTAGAAAAAAGTTACAAAATTAGTGTGTCCAGCTTGCCTAGTTACTGCCCACTACTTCAGGCAAAGTGATGACTGTGTTCAAGCTTAGTTTTGTTTACAGAAGTATTTTGTGTTCACAGATACATCTTTGCAGCTAATTTATACGAGTCTGATTGCATGAATGAAACTGAGTGGACTATTTACCAAGACTGGCATGACTGGATGAATAAGCAGTTTGGTCAGAGCCTCGCGCTGGATGGGATCATTTATCTCAGAGCCACTCCTGAGGTAAGGAATACGAATTTATGACCCTAGAGAGAATAGTGCACCTTACATTACAAAACAGTTTTAAAGAACTTTGATCGTCTTATTGTGGAGGCTTTGGATGTCGTCAGGACTGAAACAAAGTACTGCATCCGAAAAGTGAGTTCTCGAAAGCCAGAAATACACCTTGAGACTTGGAAATGCTATTCTGCAAGGCCATGTGCGCATTTCTGCTTTTTTTCTGTGCAGTACACTGGTCTCCTTGCTTCTTTTAATAAAGCTTATTGGTGACATTCTAGATAGTGTAGGAATAATTCAGTGCATCTCTTTGCGTGCTTCTTTAATTCTGAATGTAGTCAGTGGGCTCCATCAGCTGAGCATGGAGCAGTGTTTCTGTTCTCTAAGGTAAGCAGCAAGTTGAACATTCATGTTCAGTACGTTTAGCACTGCAGGAGGGTTTAGCAGGAAAAAATAAACAACGAACCCTAGCAAACTAGACTTCCTCTGCATGTCTGCAAAAACAAGCAATCTTTTCTCTTTGTAATTTTGCTTTTAGAAATGCTTAAATAGAATTTACTTGCGTGGAAGAGATGAAGAGCAAGAAATTCCTATTGAATATCTGGAGAAGCTTCACTACAAACATGAAAGCTGGCTCCAGCATCGGACACTGCGGTAGGATTTAGGATGGGTACATCTTTTCAAGATGTTCCACAGCACTTTTTCTACCAGTGAAACTTTGGCTCGTCCTTAGATATGTGAAGTTAAACCCCAGGAATATTTCTATCTCTGTGTCCTTAGTGGCATTGTCTTCATGACATGCTAATTATTGCTAGGACATGCAGCGTGCCTTTGGCTCTTTCACACCGAGCTCTGAGTAGCTGATGATTCAGCTACACTCATGCCTATCTGTGGTTGAACTGATGTCGAGATATTGGGACCAATAACGTATCCTAGGAGCTACACCGTACATTTAAGCTGCTTAATACTCAGAATTCATAGCTGTAACTTAAATGTGCAGTTCTTTCTCTTGGATTGTTAACAACAAAAACTGCTAGAGCTGCACAGTGCATACCTTTTTGTAGGGAGTAATATTTTCTGTGTTCTTTTTCCATACAGAACGGATTTTGAATATCTACAGGAAATCCCTATTTTAACATTAGATGTTAATGAAGACTTCAAAGGCAAAAAAGACCGTTACGATCACATGACTGAAAAGGTAAAGTCTGATGGAACAGAACAAACTGATTATTTAGGTTAATTGCAAACCTGTCAAAATGAGTTTGGGTTACTTCTTGCATCAAAAACTGTGGTGTTCTTTGAAGTTGGACTGGTCTTCAGACTTGTTTCTCCGTGTAATTTCCAACTCAAGCCTTCCATTGGAAAAAAAAAAAAAAAAATCCAGGCTTATTTCAGAGAACTTTGACAAGTGGCTTGGTGTGCAGATACAAAGCCTGCTTTAGTTAACCCTCAGCTGTTTAAATAAACTCTTATTTGCTACGCCCTGCTTACAACTTTGTGCAGAGGTGTCATGGAGGTGGGAGGGCATGAAGAGGGTAGCTGCTGAGAGAGAAAGAAGGCTGCGGGTCTAAGTCAGACGTTGAAGTCTTCCCTGGGCTGTGCGTGAAGATGTCTAAACTGGAGCGCTAGTCAGTGGACAAATTTTGGTTCCATGTGCTGTGAGAGTACAAAACTATTAAAACAGAAAATGAACCTGCAACTGAGTTTTGGTGCAAAGCAGTGAGTCATTGGAAACATATTTTAGGTTCTGTAGATTTTTTCTAACTAAATCAAAGTAAGCGTGGACTATCCTTGTGTCTCCTGGTAAGTCTTGTAATCAGGGGCTGTACAGCTAATGCAGAGAGAGAGATCCTTTGTTCTAAAAATAATATATTTCACTTTCATCCTTCTAAAATACTGAGGTCTGGAGGTTAGTTTTAATTCAGATAATGAACAGCCTTATATCTTGCTGCAAGATTGCTTGTGTGTTAAATTGGCAGTATCATTAAAGCTTTTTCTTTCAGTTGTATTAGTGTTGTTCAAAATCCTCTCGAGCAGTGATCTGAAAATTCAGAGAGCAGTTTTCTAATATGGCTTCTTACTTGGTTTGGGAAGCAATGCAGAATCTAAGTCAGAATGTGTTTGAAGGTGTGGAGAAAAAAAAATCTGTTTGTTCAAACTGAGATTTCTGTTTGCCTCAGCCCAAGAAGGTGTAATACACAAGTACATTTTCAAATTAGGCCAAACCATCAAGCTGTCTCCACATCTGAGCAGCTCAGGTGTGTGGTAATTGAATCATGATGGGATTCAGCTAAGGACAACTTGGTGTATTTGAGTTGTTGCAGGTAACTCCCTTAGCAACGGTAACTGCACGTTTTTCCACTCTTTGGCAGTAACTTGTTTACCTCATGAGAAAGGCAGCTTTGTCCTTTGATCTCAGTTTATCCAGCCAGCACTAGAACTGTTCACCTGATTAAAACCAGCCGTCATCATATTTGCTCTTTTAAAGCTGATTAGTTGACGGAATGGCCGATCATCCCAGCTGTGGAGCTGATACCCTTTCCATCTGCGCCAAGATCTAAGGCCGGGCTCAGGCAGCTCAGAAGGGATTTTGGAGGAGTTTAGTACTGCAAGGCTGTTAGGTTATCTGGGAACGGCCTGTGTTGGCCTTACTTTTTAGGGTTTCCCAGGTGTTATCCCACAACTGCTACGCTCTTCATGAGGCTGGGTGCTTTGGCCTCTCGTGCACTTACGGGTTTTGGGTCCCCACTGGAGGTGCGTCCTGCCCTTTTCTGTTGCAATGTTCACTTTCAAAGACCAATCTTGAAACAGCCTACTCTGCAAATCGTTTGGACAAGGTTCCTCGTGCAGCGTTACTGCTGCTGTGTTCTGTTTCCTTTGCTACGTGAAGGGATTTGACCTCTTCTTAATACCTCCTTGAGCCCTGAAGTAGGAAAGGAATGGTCACAACTGTAGAATGTGATCCAAGATCTGTTTCCATTTCTCATCAGGAAGTTGGACAAAATATTAGGACAAAACGTTTACAGATGCGGTCCATGTATGAGCACTTCTGCCAACAGAATAACGCCATGTTCTGTAGGGGATTGTTGATTCCTTTCTGTGCAGTAGTCTAGTTTGAGCGGATGGAGAGGAAAATGCTCCTAGTTCTGGCTAGGTAACAGTGTAGTTGCTTGCACGCTCCTGAATCTCTTGAGAGATGGAAGTTCCATCCCTGGGCACTGGGTCCTTGGGTCCTGTAATGGCTGGGTTGTTACATCTTAAAAGTTGCCTGGGCCCCACTGCCACCTCTTGTTACCTCTGTGCTTTAATCTTGGGGAGAGGGAGTGGAGGCTGCACAACAGAAACACACATACCTGTGCTAAGAGCGTTCTCGGAGCGTTGTCTTCCTGCAGCCTTTGGCAGTCACCTGAATGTAGGGTGGTGTTGTCCAAACTGTACTTCTGAGCATGACGCTGGCCTGCTGCTGGGCATGCCGTCTGCTTTGGAGACAGTTCTCGTGCAGTTGTATGGATTATCTTAGGTGCTGCACTGGGGCTTGGTGCTCTGAGTAGAATCCATAGACATCTGACTCAGGGCTCTGCGTACCATTGTGGGGGCCAGAGCTTCAGTATTAATCTGTAGGTAGCTGTGGCTGTTTGATCCATCCTTCAGTCATAGGACATTGAGTTTAACATGAGCAGGGCTATTTATGGCGTTGTTCTGCAGTATCAGATCTTTTTAAAGGGCTGCGGTTTGATTATTTATTTGCCAACCTCAGATTCTGAAGAATGTATTGACTGGATGCACTGGGCTCGTCGTTGACATAAAATATGAAGAGTGGTGTGGCAGTGGGTGCGACTGGGCGTTTTCCAAATGATGGATGGTTTGAACTGGTCATTATCTTCCTTGTAGTTAGGCTAGACCTGCTGTTAAAGTAATTCATTTTGTGATGTGGGGCTGTAGTGTAGGAGCATGGGAGAAACGAGTGTCATGCCAACGCGTCGCGCTGCGCGCCTGCTCAATTACAGGCACGGTGGCTGAAAGTCCTTAATGGACATGAAATGGCATGGGCAACCCTAGGTTTATTTTTTTCAGCTCCTGTTCCTGTGTCCTGTCGTACAGCATAAAGCAATGGAGAGGTAAATGCACTCGCTATGTATTTGTGCTGATAAATTCTTTTTGATTGACGGTGTGTTTCTTCTTGCAGGTGAAAGAATTTTTGAGCACATTATAGTCCTCTTTGAAGCACAGAGGGAGTCTCACTGTTCCAAACATCTGTGTGATCAAAGTCTGAAGTACAGCTTCTCCTTTTATAGAAGGCCTCTGGAGAGGCAGGACTCATCCTTTTGGTGTAATTGAGAGGAACAAGTAAACTTTGTGGGTAGGGAAATTATGAAATAAATCACTAGGTCTGTTCAGCATTACACAGTGCTGTGGACAAATTGTGAAGATGTTAGAATCCTTGGAATTCCTGAATATTCTGCCTTTTCTTAATAAGACCAATATGTTCTTCTGGAGTATTCTGTTGTATTCTTTAATTTATTTGGTGCCCAATAGTTATTTAATTTTCAAGACAACAGTGGTTTGTTTAGATCTCGTGTGAAATGTTTTAGTGGAGTTGACTTTTACTGATGTGTTATTGTTCTGAGGAGGAAAATGTGAAAAACATTACCACTGATGACGGAGTTTTGATATAACCAGGAGTTTTGTATTATCGGGTATACAAGAAGTCATCTGACAGTTTTGGTAGGTGAAGCTGTTTGCAGAATATATGGAATTGAAACAAATCCAAACGTCTGGAATACTGTAGATATGAAATTAGTTTTTAATCTGTTTTTATTGTGCATTGCAAGGTAGGGTGTTAAGAGGCTTTCAGTTCTCTAGCATGTCTTGTTTTTTTTTTTTTTTTCCTGAACTTGTCATAATACAGAGGTAGTTTTGGTTGTTGGTAAGTCTTCCTTTTCAGCAGAGGAGTGTGGTTCTTGTACTGCAAAGGGAAGAAGACCTTGCCTCTGATCAGCTCTAAATGATGCGTTTCGAAATGTTTACGTAACCAGGTTTTGAATGTTGGTGGTGGCTTGACTGCCTGCTTCTGTTACAGCTGCTTCATTTGTTCACTGAGCTTTCTGGATGTTTAAACGTGATACTGCACTATTTGGAGTAGGCTGTCCTCAACCATCATCTTGTAGTAAGAAGAGGAAGACTGCAGTAGCTGCTATTCTGGTGCATTTTGTTTCATTAGCTGAGTCATTTGGTTTCAAGGGCAGAAAATACAAACTGTACAAGGTGCACATCTTGAAGTGGCATTGTATGTGCTATTTTCTGCAGCTTTAAACACTTGTGAATGATTGCGCAGTTGGCTTCTGAATGCAAAAATTTCATTGTAAAGCATTTTATTGACTATTGTGGTGCCTGTGTAACTTGCTAATTTTAGAGGAAATTTCTTCATTTGTCATTGGAATTGTGCTGGCATTCTCCAACTGTTGATTGAAAAATAAAAATAGTTGAAAAGACTTCTGGTGCTTGTCTCAAGACCAGTAACGTTGCAGATTGTTGGTTTGTGATACTAGTGCGATGGATGAATTCCAGATGGTGGCTGCTTGGAGCGTTTGGAGTAACTGCAGGTTCTGATGCGCTGTGACTGGCTTCAGGTTTTTTCTCATGTGGGAGTTATGGGATAGAGACACAGGATTGCACAGAACGTGGCATATTTATAGCCTCCTGGGTGCTGGGAATGCCTTGTGTCATACATACACTGCAGCAGAATATAGCAGTAGGATGGCAGAAATATTGTTTTGGACGTCCAGATTGCCTAGTAAAAAAGAAATATTGATGGAGTGATGCGGATGAAGATTCAGTTCAGATTAACTTGAAACACAGCACCTTAAAGCATTCTTGGCAACAGTCTGAATGGTAACAACTTACTTTGACTAACAGTGCAATTATCCCTGCTGTTTCGGCAGTCAAAATCATGGATTTAATTACAGGAATTGGAATGACAGTGCTCATTTCAGGGAGTAAACAAGTCTGAGTTCTTATAAAGCCTTCTTTTCAAACCCATCACAGAGCCACACAAACTGTGCCAGGTTATCGGCACCCCGTTCCAGAAAGCTTTACATAACCTCTGACTGCCAAGTCTGAGTGTGAAGGAGCAAAGGCATGTCCAATTACAAAATGTTTTTAATTGCTGTGAACAAAATTTAAAGAAGCAAACAAAAAAACCGGACAACACTGAAGTGGATCGAAGTCTGAGAAGCTGCAGTTACTTCCATGTAGGACAGATGCAGCACAAACAAAAGTGGCAACGTGCTTACTCTGTTCTGTCTGTGCCTCAGCTTAAACCTCACAGCTCAAACAATACCTCAGGGCTTTAAACTTGTCAGGATTCCTTACCCTACAAGCCTACCAGGAAACAGGATCAATGGTGGTTTTTTTTTTTTTTTTGGTCTGTTAGAGATGGGAAAATTTTCTGAACTGATAACTACTGTTTGGCAATGTTGTTTTTTTTCTGTGTTTGAGTGCTGTCTCCCTTTCTCTTCCCTTGGGCAAGAGATGCCTTGATGGAGCTGGCTTGAAGTGCGTGCTTGTTTTAACCAAGTATTGTCACAATTGGGAAACGATACTGGTATGCAGGTTTCATTATGGTTTTATTCCAGTTAAGATACAGATTCAAACATTGACGAGTGGTGTTAGAATTGCTCTGCAAGTGCACTTGGGACTAACGGACATAGTATTGCCTTACTTTATTTTTAGTCTTTGCAGTTGTGATTT
Organism: Alectura lathami; assembly: GCA_013399715.1. NCBI lineage: Eukaryota > Metazoa > Chordata > Aves > Galliformes > Megapodiidae > Alectura > Alectura lathami. Next base: position 240,024 of record VXAV01010284.1, on the reverse strand, counting down.
CTGTATAGTGCGTTCTAACTTCTCTTAATATGAATGCTGCTTAGAACAGCAGTCAATTTTGTAGGTCAAACTTAACTGGCGCATAATTATAACTGATTAACTGTTTCTACTATTTCTTTGTTTACTTAAGCAGATTTCATAATAATGGAATTGTTTATAAAAGATGATTAGAGATGGTTATGCTCTTTTTCCAGCGGTTAAAGACTCCGGAAATGTACTGGTGAAATGGAAATGACATGGGAGAACTTTACCATAAACTTAAGCATAGACTGGGAAGGAATGAATATAATGACAAGTTATGCGGCTGTGGAGGTGAGGGGAGTGCAATTGCTGTTTCCAGGTTGCTTCAGCACAGGCAGGCATAGAGAGGTTCCAAGGCTGTTTTCTCAGCACCCTTTTAGACTTGCTGCATGACCTAGAGTAGTAAATCGCTGTACTTCCATCTTTTTATCTCTAAAATGTTGACATCTCCCTATCTCTTCAGAAGGCTGGGAGGTTTAGTTAATATTGGTGTTCCACTTTGTAGGTCTAAAGTGCTCTGTTAAATAATCAAGAATGAATGTGGGCCTATTTTTAGATTTTTCACTGGGATATTTTGATGCTCTCGTAAGAGACCAGTGGCCCCGACTGTTGGCCCGTAGCAATTGTTCTAAACCGTGTTGAAAACCATCAGTGCAGTGCACTGTCACTTGCATTGCAGTTGGTTCACTAAGAAGTGTGGCCACTGAAAACCGATGCTTTTTGTGTGGAAAGGAAACTGTTAGTACAGATAGCATCTTGAAATAAAAATAGCTGGCAAAATCTGCGGTAGTCCCTGTAGCCAGTGGTAATGGTGAGGCAATGGTGCAGTTATGTGCAAAATGTGCCACATGAGGTCATTGTATCCTCAGGTCTCTTGCTGATCTGGCTGCAAGGAAAGCATTAGTGTTTTAACTCTGAACAGCTCTGGAAAATTAAAGAAGGAAGTTTTGCCAGAGCAAAAAGGTTAAACTGATTAATAAATACTCTGCTGAATGAGATAAATTCTGATCTCTGGAGGGAGGGGAAAAAAGCAAGCCTCTGTTGGGTTAAGTAAAAGACTCTAAAAAGCTGAGCTAATGGGAAGGGGATTGACAGGAGAAGGTCTTTCGTGCAGCCACCATCTGTTTCTGTTCTTGGAGCGAATATTAGCACGTGGCTAATGCTAATCCTGATGTGTCTGAGCAATAACATCTAGTGCTGAACCGTCAGGCCCAAATGCAGACAGTGGGCAGTGCTAGTGCTGCCGCTGTGCTAGGGATGGGAAAGCAACTGAGGATTCTGCTGAAGCCATGCATAGTGCTTAATGTACCAAATACAAATGGGCCTGGCTGCTCTGAAGTCCCGATCGAAGTCAGGTAGTGACAAAGCGTGCAGATCCCGTGCTGAGCGTTAGGGGTCAAGTGATTGAATTATTTTACCTTAGGTAAATTCAGCCAGGATGTGCAGTCAGTGTGATGCACAGAGGCGAAGATCCAGGCTGCTGAGTGTGGGTGATGTGTTCTTAGGTCAAGGTTGCACCCCATGAGTATAAGCAGTGTGACAGCAGCTACTCCAGCTTTTGCCATGCATGTTTGCTGACTGACAATACTGACAGACTGGAAAAAACAGTTGTTTTCTTGAGAGCTATTTGCAAAGGTGTTGCTGCTGTAGTTCATTCAGAATACATTCCTAGCTTTGTCTACACTTTTCCTTGTTGCATTTGATGCTTCTCTCTCCAGTTCCATTTTAAGTTGTTGTGACTTGTTTTTTAATAACTACCAGAGACGTTTTCTTGTACAAGCTGTAACAGACTTGTTAAATTTCACTAGTATGCAGCCTACTTGTGGATGTGACTTTGCTGCTTTTCCAGTTCTCCCTCTTAGGTATCCTAGTCCTTTTCTGTGAGCAGTTCTGTTAGCCCAGCTGATTCCTGGGGGTCCTAGCACTTCTGCCTATGGATGCGTGCTGACAGTGTGCTCTGTTTTTCTGTAATTGTCTTCAGATTTTCCTCCCATAGTTTCTCCAAACAATAGCTATTGCCCTCTAATAAGTTTCCACTCTACCTTTTGCTTTGTCTGCTCTGTGGGGCAAGCTCACGGCCTTTACCCTGACCCTCAGCTGTGTACAGTGGCCTCAGGTCATTGACTGTTTCATTGCAGCAGGCTGCTGGTCTGGGTTGGCTGCCTGTGTCCCGTCTGCACTGCACCTCAGAAGGAGAAGACCTGCTGTAACAGAGCACACTTAACTTTTTAGGTATCTGTTCCTGATCTGCTCCAGTACTTGTTTCATGGGGGCTTATTGCAATGCCCCAGCATAGTCAGATAGGTATTTTGTGTGTGCTTGTCCGTGTCAACGGTTGCTCTGCTGTGTCTGCTTTATTATTGTCAGAGGAAGACATCAGGTCCACTGACCTACAGCTCGTTTCAGCTGGGATTTCTGTTGCAGTGTACTGTGGCTGCAGTCTGGCTGTAGCATTTTAGGATGCCATAGCTTTTGTGATCTGCTTTGGTGTGCTTTAAATACTCTGTATCCTGATAGGCTTGCTGTCTGTTCTGACAAAGGGACATTGCTCCGTTCTGTGGAATTGAACAGTTTTATGTTCTGGAGAGTTAATCGAGATTCCTTGAGGCTAGGAGTTTTCCTTTTGTTGGGTCTCTGTTTTTAGCGTGCCTCCTGCTATTGTGCCTGCACTTACAGTCAGGTGTCTGTAGCCAATGAGTGCCCCTACTATGCTGACACACTCAGGTGTGAAGTACACACCGATCTCACGGTTTCAGCTCTTACCAGCTCTGATGTACTCTCTGTCCTCTTTGAACTTCATCAGCTTAAGCACAAGGCTTGCCTTTTCCCCAGAGAGGACAGCAATATTCTTGTGGTCTTGTGGGTGATCTGCTTGTAGCATCCCATCCTGTTCAGCATTTCAGTATGGACAGGAGTGACCATTGGTGCTGCTAAGATGCATGGTATGCTCTAGAAATTATTTCTGATTGTATCTGCCAAATCTAGTGGATTTATCACGCACTTGGAGTTGTACGATACAGCTAGAATCTTGAAAATATTTGTAGTTAGTTAGCTCATGTAAGTAATGGCTTCTTGTGATACCTTTTGATGACATAAACAGTCTGTGCATCCAGTGGGGCTGACAGAACTTTTCTGTGCCAGAGATGAGTCACTTTTTCTGTCTGAAAGTTTCCTTTTTTTTTTTTTTTTCCAGAGTTGTTCACCCATGATAGACTCAAAGTAATAACGCATCTTAGTTTTATGTTTTATTGATGGTCTGCACTTGCCTGTTGCTCTCAGATGAGGACTGCATCTAGTTGCACTTTTGGCTATAAATACTGCTGTTAGCATTGCTTCTGGGATTGCCTTTACAGTCCAACCAGAATCATATTGGCAGTAGGTCAGAAAGCATTGCTGGAAGTGCAGAGATTCTCTGTCGGCTTTCTGTGGAGCACAGACTGAAGGTCTCTGGATATGCTGAAGTCCCTCTGTAGAACCTTCCTTTTTGTTACTTTTGTCAGGAGTGTTTCCTGTCTCTGCATGCATTGCTCTGACTTTTGAGGTGGTTTTTGTTTGTTTTGCTGCTATGCTTATCTCCAGCACTGGAATATGACCTGATTTTCTTTCCTGTGTGTCACACTGTTACCTGTGGACTGAATCCTTTGCATTTCATTTACCTAAACAAGCACATACATCGGATGGTGATACTGCACTCCTCTGCCACCTTGCCTCCTGAGCTCCTGCAGTTTGAACCCCTAAACTTAGGGTCAGCTACTAGCTACTGCCATATTGATCCTTGTGGTGGAAAGCTGTAGCTTTAGATCTTCGAAGACGTTTCTGCAGGGGATTGAACCTGTTCCTACAACATTTCTTGCTGTCTGGAATATGTCTATTGAATGATTGCCTTTCATAAGGAAATACTTTAGGTCTTGAAATTGCATTCAGGTACCAGAATTCTCAGCCTCTTAATGTAAGTATTGACTTTCGCTAATTGTTCTTCATTTGTGCTTTCGAGTTGTCTGTTTTTGGGGGGGGTTGGCATGTTTTTCTAGAAGTCTTTACAGCCTGTCTTTGAAGAGGAGTGCTGTGTTCATCAAAATCTAGGGCAAGTTGTTGGAACATCTCAAGCATTACTCCATGCAAAAGTGACTGTTTTTAATTTCTTTTTTTTTTTTTTTCCCCCTCTCCTCTACTTTTATTTGTGATAGGCTTTATTACTTCAATTTGCTTTCCTGTGCCCAACCTGGTGTACTTCCAAGCTAGAAAGCCTCGTGTGTGGTGTTCCTGGCAGAATTTTTCCTAACATCCTGCCTCTCTGATCCATTTGTGGAAGCTGGTTGTTGTGAATCCCACTCGTGTGATGAGCTGCGGGTGTATCTTGTGTGTCATACACCGAATAATGAGACAAGACTGTTTAAAGCGCAATTGGCTTTCCTTTTCTACTGAAGAACCACATCTGCAGTGTAGTTTCCTGGGCATGTACACGCAAATTAAATGCTGTGCTTTCAGTTCTCTGCATCTGCCCTGCACCAACAGTTTGGGAACTGGTGTAACCCACTATGTTATCCGTGTCATCCTTGTTCTTCTGTGCTGTCTTGGACCTATTATGACTATGTTGTGGTGTTTTTCTAAGGGGACGGTGAGCCCTTTATGGAACGAACACTAGTCTGAACTAACAGCACAAGATGTTAGTATTCAAAAGCCCTTGGCTCTGTTGCTGACACTATGTGGCCTTGGCTAGGTTGCCTTTCTGAGAATGAGTCATTGGTAGCACCTGTACTGCTGACAGCAATGAGGGCCTTAAGTTTTGTTCTGTGTTTTTAACCTTTTAATTGCTACACGAATGGCTGGGGAGGAAGGAAGTAACTAGAGGGAATTTTTTAGTAGCTCTTTAAAACAGAGAGAGAGAGCAGAGATGGATGCTAAAGGAAGGAACTTTTTTTATGAGCCTTGACATAATGAATGCGTAGACATACCCAAAATGGAGAGTAAGACTTAGGCAATGAGGAGAATGTAGGTTTTGCCTGGGTAAGGTGTGATTCTGGCAGGAGCCAGGATGTCATCTCTGTAGACAATGCCTGATGCTGCAGAAAATACATACGTGGGGAATGTGAACGGTGGAAATACGTGAGTACTTGCATGCGAGTTGTCAAATGATAGGGAAAAAGGGGAGTGTGCTTAAAAATTCTACTGATATGGTTTGGGAATTCTAATCAGAATTCTAATCAGAATTTCTACTGATATGGTAGCTGGGATTCAGATCATGCCAACCAGATGCTCTACATCTGTACTCAAGATAAGTAACGACCAGGAGATGTTTACTGCTGATATGTGGGTGATAATAGCTGCCGCTCACA
>VXAV01010284.1:196833-229816 GCA_013399715.1 Alectura lathami | reverse complement strand
CTGGAAATGGGCAAAGATGTCACAACTTTTAGAAGCCGACTGTATTCTTCCCCTGTTGAGGGCCCTCTAGCACTCCCCTCATCTGTCTTGAAAGAAAACGCAGCTCGTGTTAACGTTTCATTTCATTTTTGTCTCTGACCACACCTAAGCTAGCACTGTTCAGTTCCTTTACACCTTCTCAAGGACTGCGTGTGATTGGGCTTAGTCCTGTGTCGCTTCATCATCAGGATATGTCACCTGACGCACTTGTTGCCTCTCTACTGACGCAGTTGGTCTGTTTTCTCAGTGGTGCTCAGATCAAAGCAGCATAGCTTCTGTGCAAGCACATCAGGTGAAGTTGCCTGGGCTTTCAAACATGCTTCCTGCCCAGCAGTGCCGGTTAAGCCTCTCACAGATGTTGCCACACACTGCAGGGGCTTTGTAAAGCTGGTAGGTACTGAAGCATGTTTTAAAAATATGTGCCTGCAGCCTCTAGCCAGGATTTGTAGCCAGTCAGTGACTCCAACCATGGATTATTGCTCTGTAACCACACACAACATAGTTGCTACTCAATAATGATAGCTAATTATGGTTTCGGTTCATCCTGTTTTATGGTTGCCTTTCCTGTAATCTCGTAGTGTGTGGGATTTGGGTTTTGGTTTTCTTATGCAGAAAGACTCTGAACATTTGCTTTGTAAAAGTCATGCCGATCTTTGTCCATCCTGGGTCACTGAGAACCAGTAACTGTCATTGTACAGCTCACTGAGAAGCAGTGAATGTCGTTGCGCGTGTCTGCTCTTTGTTGTGTCTCTCCTGCTGAGCAGCAAGCTGCCCTGACTTCCCTGCAATGCCACCGACATGTGCACACTTAGCCTGAGGGACAGATATTGCCTCAGTTCTGCTGGCACGTTGGTGGAGAGAGATGTTTTGTGGAGACACTTTCACAATGTAGGGTTGGAACTGCGGTAATTAGGATATCCCAGCACAAGCAAAAATGGAGCTATATGCCCAGGCCTACAGGTCATCTCAGGAGATGACTTGAGTAATTCCAAGATGGTTCAGAGCTTTGGGGTTTGAGATATCCAAAAATGAAAAGGAGAGGAGAAAGGCAAGCTGAGCTGATTATCCCAGGCCCCCTATGTTGAGAGCCCCAGAAGTGCTCATCATGTTATGTTTGTTATTGTTTGTTGGGCTAACTGTGGAGGGTGATAGTTGTGCCCTGGGCCCTTTGCGACTACCCTGCTGTGCTTTTTGGCATACCAATTTCTCCATTCATTTGCTATGTGAATAGATTGGCAAGCTTCGGAGCTGAGCTGCTCAGAGCCTTAGCTGGATCTGCATGTTCCTGTTTGGTCAGTCCTAACTGAAGACATAAATCTTATGGTTTTGGAATGCCAGAGCATTTGCTGCTAGCATTTGCTAACTCCTGAAAATCATGCCTGTGCTGATCCTGTTGAAGGTTGTCCTTGGTATTCAGCGTCTGCATTTCCCAGACCTGGCTGCAGGTTACAGCTTTGCAGTGTGTGTGTGTGTGTTCCCTCCAGCTGACTACTGTGGCCCTAGGACTTTCTCCAGTCAGCATGGCTTAGGAGCAGACTGGTTAATCTGAAACATTAATGACTGCCATAGTAGCCCTGGTCACTCCTGAAGTTATAGCAGGACAGACCTCCTGATTTCATCCATCTCCTTGAGAGTCCCTTACCCCTTTCCTTTTTCTGAAGAAAGGAGACATTTTCTGTATAGGCATGAGTGGGTAGGAGAAGCACAGTGCTCGTGATACAGTAGCAATCTGACTGCCTTCATTAATTCCCACAGCTGCTTGTCTTGGCCACAGGGAGAAAAAAGCTGCTTGTTGCTCCAGGTTGAGCCTGTCTGGTGTCCTGACCGGAATTTACCTTCAGCAGAGCCTCCGGGCCTGCACAGTTAATTGAGAAGTTTTAATCTGAAGCCAGGATCAGACGGCTGCTGACTGTGTCACCTGGCATCTGACAGTCCTGTTTTGCTGCAGTTGGGCCCCAGGCCTTTTCAGATGCCTCTGGGCAGAAGATAAATAATCCCTTTTATTTGTTCCAGGCACCTGTACAGCTCCTGGTATGGCTGACAATATCTGAGAGTCTTGCAGTCCTCCAGCGTATGCTGCTGTAAAGCTGAAAAGTGACATTCCAGTTGTACCAAGGAAGAGCAGAAATGCATCAAAGGTAAAGGAAGTCCACAGCTGTGGTTGTGGTCATTGCTTTCTGACCAGTCTATAACCAGTGTATGCTTCAGCTGTACGTGACTTAATTTTTTGGTTGGGCACTTCCAGCTTGTGGTTATGTGACGGGAAGAGAGGAAGAACATAAACTGGTTCTCTAGTGTCAAGGTAAACAGATCTCCAGTGTGTCTGGGACAGCACATGTGGGCTGAGCACTTGTGCCCTGGGGAGGATGTCATGTGGGAAGCATCTCTGTAGTCCTGTGTCCCTGAAGGAGAGTAGGATTAGACTTCTGGGTTGTGCCATGCCTGAGTAATGGCACAGAAGAAAAGGAAAGCTGGTCCCTGCAGAGTGGAAAACACAGTGTTACGTATGGGACGCTGTGTCCAGGCTACTGTTACACCTGTCAGCTTTTAATTACAGTTGACATTAAAAATAGGCTTTTTGTAAGTAAAAGAACATTTTATTATTAAATCTGCACTTACCTTCACAGACTGAGGAGTTTTGAGTGTTTGAATTGGTTGCAGAGACAATTAAGCACGTAAATCCCTTTTGAGATGAGATCATGCCCGTTCTTTTCGTAACAAGGGTGTGCAATGTTTATTCCTGCTTTTCGTAGAACTACCATTTACATCATTTACATTGTTTTTTTTTNNCTTTAGGGGCAATTTTCATCATTTACATTGTTTTTTTTTTTTTTTTTTTAATTGTCCTTTGGCTCAGATAACTAAAGCTGGTGTCTCTTGTTTTATTGCTGCAGCACTGACTATTGCTTTGTAATTATAAGGCACCTGGAAGGAATTTAGTCTAACAGTGTTCTTCAGCATGTTGTTTCATCACTCATGAAAAGATCAGAGAGATAACCCTTTGCCCTAGGGAAATTATAGAAAATAAAGCAGCCTCAGCAAGCTGAGATTACTATTTTGCAAAAACAGTGTGTGCAGAGAGGACTGGATGAGCTCAGAGGAAGCATAGCTCTGCGAAAAAGGAGATGAACCACTGATCAAGGCCAGGTGGTGGAAATGTCCCCCAAACTCGCTCTGGTCTGCTGAAGTGTAGGTGATCTCTTGAGACTGTGGAGTGAGATGGAACAGCTCCAAAAGTCATGCTGGTGTTTACAGTGTCCTTTCCTACTACAGTTTCATGTAACAGCTAAGATGGTAATGTTAGGTGTGTTTCTAACTAACAGCAGAATGATCAGAACTTGGATAAAGACAATTTGACTCTTGGTTTTAGCTGCCAAGCAATTGAATAGTTCCACTGTTTAAAAAAAAAAAAAAAAAAAGGAACAGTTTATATTGCAGACATTAGGACTGTGATCTGAAAATTAGTGTTTGTCTATCTGTCTTTGGGAGAGTGGTTAAGATATTATGTGGTCTGAAGCCCTTTGGGACCAGCAGTTTGGAAATTCCTTTAACTTTGAACCAATGTGGAAATCCCCTTGGTCACCAATAGGTATCAGAGCAGCGACATTCAGTGATCAGTTCACACTTCAGAACTGTTGGAAGCTGTCTGGTGTGCTGTTTTCTTAACTTTGCTTCCAGTCACTATGAATATGCTTTTTAATATGGGCTTAGATTCTTTGTTAATCTGAGCTGGATTATACAAAATAATCGGCTGCTGTGGAATCCTGTAGTGTAAGATGTCTGATGTTGCATGATTTTTTTTATTTTTACTTACAACATGAACGCCTATTGAAGTGTAATTTCACTTAGACGATAGTCCTTCTTCCTGAAGCTTCTCGTTTTCACATAATTTAATGACCTCTTATATTGATAACAAGCCCCACTACTGATTGCAGGTGACTGAAAACATTTTCAGCTGCATGGCCCCATTATTCCTGGTATTTTTCATTATGAACATGAAGCAACACCATCACAGACTCTTGTGTGGTTCTCTTTTCAAAGCTCTTGCCTGGAAACTGCTGAGGGACTGTCCCTGCTATTAGATATAGCAGCTTTTTGCTGTAATGACCTATATGAAGTAAGGATTTGAATGTGTAAGCCATAGGAGAATAGACAAGGGAAGTCTGTTACAAGTAATCTTGATGCTGTCTGAAAACCAGGGACTCCAAACATTTCAGAAATTGCCTTTATTTGTGGTTATCTGTCCTGCCAGGGGTTGCTCCCTTTAGAAATTGTCTGCTTTCTTGAAGAAACGACCTGCGCAATTGAAACAGAGTGAATTCAATAAGTTTTTATTTCTAAGAAATCTGTCATAATTCATAGTTCATCAAAACGTTGGCTGAAGAAAAGGCCACTGGGTGGTGCTGTTGTCTTGTGGTTGGCCAACACAAAAACCCCGGTGCTTTAGAGAAATGACCAAAAATGTTGAGGACTTCCACTAGAAAAATGGTCTTTCTATAAGGTAGGGATCTGGGATTCAGGCACGGTAGTGATGATACCATGTTATGAGCAATTTGTGTCACCTGTCAAAAAGGGGAAGTTCAAGTAGCCTGGCTTGTCAGGAGCATCTCGGGGGCCGTATTTGTAAAGATGGAAAGGTGGGCAACCAAAAAAACCACCAATCTGGGTGAAAACCCCAAGTCTTGAAAAGCAGTAGGTAAGGATTTGGACTAAAGAGGTGTTTTGAGTTTGACAAAGTGTTTTTGAGTGAGGAGCTCAGCTGAAAATCAAAAGAGCAATGAAGAGTTAAAAAGGAAGAATTCAGAAGTTGTTTTAGGAATGCCGTTTATCCCAGAGAACACGAGTGAGCACATTGAGAGGGAGTTTACACACAGACCTTTCCTGAAGTGAGGAGTAATAAGTAAGTCTAAACCCAAGCCGCATGTATGTACAGTTTATGTAGTTACTAAGGCACAAACAGCAGCATTTCAGAGAAACATCGCTTTGTGCACTGCGAAGACTTGCATGGTCTAGCTGCATTCTTCTTGTTGCCCTGGAGGAGCAGAATTGCCTGGCTTTAGCCTCAGATTTGCTGAGCCAAACAGTGTTAGGACCAGGGATTGCAAAGTGAGATTGTGGACTCAAATTTGGATCTAGGTGGTGGTTTGTAGCCTTGTCCAGAAGGAAAGTGCTTTTGAGCAAAAGTTTCCAAAATGTAGTTTGCTATTGTGCTGTGACAAAGACGTTGGGGAATATACTTTCTTTCTAAAAATGCTTGCTGCTATTGCATACCATTGCTTTCAGTTGCACTACCTCAGGTGTCTTTTTTTTTTTTTTTTTTTTTTTGAGGGGAAGAAAGGGAAGACGCTTCTTTGAAATTTTTGGTTTTTTTTTTTTTTTTTTTTTTTTCCTTTTTAATAGGAGAGAGAAAAGTAAGNTTTTTTAAATCTATGGATTTTTTTTTTTTTTTTTTTTTTTAAAGTGTGAATGAGGAGAGGAAGTGCGGGCCAAGTGTGTCATTTGACTTTATTTTAGGGCTTTCTTGAGCTTAGACATGCCATGTTTTAGTATCTGCCTTGTACCATCTTCTTACAAATGGAGCTTTTGCCACTTACCTGTCTGGTTAGGAGGTTAAAAAGGAAAAGTTAAATAGCGTTAATGAGGTACAAAGGCATGGAATTCTGTCAGAGGAAGAGATTAAAACTGGAGTTTGGAAGCAGTCCAGTTCCAATGAACTGTGTGATTTCAGAAAGGAATAGTTTCTTCATTTCATTGCTGCTCTCATTTTTATTTGTTCAAGAGTATGCGTCTGTATACATATTCATACATACAGGCACGTGGATGTTTTGTCAACACTTTCTGAAACGTTTTAGGTTACTGAACCCTGTGACCTCTGGGTTGTAAAAATCAAGTAGCAGAATGAATTAGTTTAAGGACTGGCTTGCTTCCTGTTCCTTCCTTTTTTTTTTTTTTTAAATTTTATTTTTCTAATCTTTCAGTTTGTTCTAAGTATTTGCAAATGGCTTGAATCCGAAGAGTGTTTGTGAAACTTGAGTATACAGACAGTTAAGTGTTTACTTCAAGAATTCAAGGCTAGCTCAGTCTTTGAGATAGAGTGCCTCAGATTCAGTCATGCTTCCAGGGCTTTGCTTTCTCAGCAAAAGCTGTGGAGGATGTCGTTTGTGGCTGCTTCTCCCCTGGCACGGTGGGAAGGACTCTGACGCTTCAGCTCTCAGCCACAGCATTTCTGGTGGAAAATTCCTGACATGGATGACTCAAAGCTTACCTTGTTCATGTGTGTGCAAAGGCTTAAGAAAGGTGTTTAGCTGCTCGTGACAGCCAGAGGGCTGACAGTGTGGATGAAACTAAATGCCTAGATGGGACAAGGTCTCACTCACTCTTTTTCTGCTTGTTACCATGTGCTGCTGGGCACTTTACTTGATGCTGTTTCAAGAGGAGTGCTTTTTGGTAGAAGCAGCAGTGTTGCTGTGGTTTCTTAAACAAGGAACTTGGGCTGCCTGTGTTCTGGTCACTTAGTCTTCTGTGACCTTGCAGGTGAAGTCAGCACACACCTATGAGAGAATGCCTTAGAGCTGCCGCAGGAGCAAGCTTGAATACAGTGTTGAGCTGTGCCAGTGGGATAATAAAGGCTGCTCAGCCAAGCAGAAATGCTGATTTCACATAGAGTGGGCTTAAGTATTAGTAGTGCACTCAGTGTAGCATCTGTTGGCAGAATATCAATTCGTCTCATGTTTAGTGAGGTTTAAACTTGGTGCATGAAAAAAAACACTGAGAAAGTAAAGCTGCTTTGCTTGCCTCGCTCCTTTGCCCTTCTCAGCTGGGATGCACATATCTATCTTGCTGTCCCAGCAGGGGGGACATCCGAGCTGTACCATATGGTTCCCAAAGATGCTTGGGTTGCTGCCTAGAGGGAGCCATGTGGGTTGAAGTGCTGCTTGTGGTGGAAGGAATGGAAAGAGGATGTGGGTCATATTTTTTATTTTTATTTTTATTCTTGATCACATATGGGTTATGGCACAATGCCACTGAAAAACTAGATAGCACTTCAAGTGTAGTCATGCCCTGTGCTTATTATAGTTCTGTTATGGGATTCCAACAGCTTGCCAAACACGAGTGCCTATCAATAGACACTCATCCCAGCAGCAAAGCAATCTGCCTGGTGGGTAGGAAGAGCCCCTGACAGCTGGCCCTGAGACACTAGGGTGGGGAGAGCTATGCCCAGACAAATGATGTGCTGATTCCCAGTGGGCAAGGGGTGAGAAGCCAACCACGCAGGACAGGGATTGCCCCCAGACCTGGTGATTACCGAGCACTGGCATTCCTCTATTTCTGCAAATGCTGACCTTGCTTTCCCAAGTTAGTAAGCGTCTGGGCAAAATGTGAATAGAAATGATGTAGGTAGGAACATAACACTGCTGAACTTGGGTTCGTGTGGGCGTAGGTGGGGAGGTTAACTCAGGCGCCTTGGCAATGTAAGCTGCATGCGGGAAAATTCTGCTGTCCAGAGTTGCTGCTTGCTTACTGAGCTTTGACTACAAGAATAGCTAACAGTTCAGAGAGAGAGTTAGAAAGCTCTCCAGGGAATGAGCAGTAGGATGGGCTAGGAAAGACAAAGCACTGTGCTGGAGGCTCCTTTCAACAGGCAGTATTTTCTAATCTGAAACTACAGCACAACATTTAGACAAATAACATAAAAATACAATTGCAAAAGTGACTTGGAGTGGTGATGGCTAGTTTTGCTTTCTGGTTTTCACTTAACTGTGAAAGAAGAACTGTGAAGAGTTAACTGTGCATGTACTTAAGGGATGAAGACATCATAACTGCACTGTGGTTCAGAATGAGGCTCGCATTTCAATACAAGCTTAAGTCTGTTTGTGTAAGCATCACGCAGGGTGTTCTCACCGCACTGTGAGAATTTCCTGGTAATTGTACTAGTTAACTTATGGCCAACTGCACTTAAGGATGACATCTTTCCAAAGTGGCGTATAGTGAGTTCAATTTATTTTCTGAAACAATAGAAAATAAACTCTCAGATAGTAATATGCAAAGTGGCCTCCTTGCACAACAATTTAATATCTCATTAAAACTAAAAGAAGTCTATAACTTAATGTGATCATTTTGATTTATTAACTTGGAGTAGTTATAAACTTTTCCCGTTTGGATGCTGATAACATTTGTCATTAAGTGGACATGTTGGTACGTATATTTGGGAGGCCTAGGACCTGCGGTAAATACAAAGCCCATAAATGCTACGGGCCTATGACATCCAAGTCAACCTTTAGCAAATCCTTTAGTACAGTTAACCTCAAAATAACGTAGAACAGATCTAGGAAAATGGCATAGAACAAATCTGGGAAACTGTTGCTCATAGAAACTCATTTCTGCTTTTTTTTTTTTTTTTTTTTTTTTTTTTTTTTTTTTTAAGGTGATGCGTTAACTATAAAGTTGATTTTACTAGCAGACAGCAGGACGTAGAATGACTGCCCGCAGAAGAGCCTTAGCTCTGCCCTCTCCTTGGCCGCTCGCCCAGCTGAGCCCCGTCTCCCGGCGGCCCCTGTGCCTGGCAGGAAGGAGGATGGAGGCTGCTCCCGCCGGGCCTCCGGCGCTGGCCGTGGTGCTGAAGCGCGGAGGTGGGCGCTGGGTGCGGCTGCCAGCAGCCACCATGCGCGGTTGATTGGGGCAGCCTTCTCCCACTAGGGGTGAGTGGGAGGGGAAACAGGCTATCTGGGGATCGGGGGAGCAGCTGTCTCCCCCTGTCTCTGTTGCCTTGTTCTGAAGTCATCGTGGGAATACTCTGCCCTTTTGTCTGAGGAGCCTTTCCAAGCATATAGCAGGTCGTTGTAACAGGGGTGTCAAATGGAGCATGGGTTATCAAAAAGTGCTGTGTTCTTGCTGGGGCTCATTTAAACCTGCTGAAGGTTTGGAATACAGTTTACGTTTATTCCCAAGGTGTGGAAAAATGGGTATCTAAAAGAACTTTTGAGCTGATGTGGAATTACTTGCATGCTTGGAAATTGTCTCTTCTAAGAGTTGCTTTGAGACTTTGGAGTTAAATCTTCTAATAGGAGAGACGATGAAACCTGTATATCCTTAGCACTGGAACTGTGTTTCTGTGCTAGAGGTTTTTACCTGTATAGAGTGGAGAAAAATATTAATCTTGTTTCCTTTTGCGTATTGGTTTGAAGGACTGAATGTATTCAGGATGAGTTAAGTTATGTGGAAAGCAAGGGTCACTGACACATTCAAAGGAAGTTTTTCCACAGCTTAGGTTTCTACAACTGTAAACTGTGGGGTGCAGGTTTAGCTGGTAGTATTAACAGCGATGTTTTCATATTGTTCATCTTTTGTCATCTTCCAGTAAGTCAGCCTCTGTTTCTGTGTAAAAACTCATAATATGAAACACCTTGCAAGGGCTGATCCCTCCAACAATAGACAATTAAAAGGAAAAACTAGATCCTCATTCCAGCAGAAAAGTGAAGTCAGACATTGAGTTTCCACGGAACTCTGGCTTTTTGATATCCTTGGTAACAGTAGTAACAATAATGGTCAAGATAGCTCTGTCACCCCGAGTTGTGCAGTTGCTTGCTTAGAATAGCAAACCCTGCTGAGACTCAGGTCAGGTACATCTGACAAAGGGGACGGAACCAACGTGTTTATTTCCAGAATGTGTCATAGAACCTGTTTCTGGTCCTTGCTCCTCTATAAAAGGCAGATATTTATTTACATGGTCTGGGTCTAAGTGGCTTCTCCCGTAAATGGGAGTTAATGTGTTAGAACAGTTACTACATTTCCTTCCCCTTCTGTGTGCTGATGGCCCAAGATCTTAGTAAAGAAGGTTGTAAGGGGAATGGGATGTTCTTGATCTAAGATTATACTGTTGCCAAAAAAGCGTGGTTTCACTTCGATCCTAGTTGCATGTTCCTGCCCCCTTTCAGACTGTGCTGCTGTGCAGGGGTAGCAGGGTAAGTTGAGATTAAGCCCCAGAGTTCTGGTTACTTTTCTTCCTGCTCACAGCATAGGTTAGAGTGGTTATTTTTCTACAGTAAGTGACTGAATCTGAGGTCCAGTGCATCTATGGATATATTGCCTTAGTGAGTAGTTGTTTACTTTTCAAGGAATAAAATTGTAAATCCTAGTGTTGTAAAGCATTATTTTGCAAGGATATTTCTTACTGTAAAATATTATGTCTATGCCCCTTACATCATCACATAACAAATTATTTACAAATAGTCAGCAGTATGATTTTGCTTTGTGTGCTAGTCCACACTGAAGAAAACAAGAGAAATCAAGACTCTCATTGATAGCCTTACACTGAAGAGAGCAAGCTGAAAAAATTTAATGGATAAGCATGGTTCTGTGGTCTTCTGATTTAAAGTATTTGCAGCTAATTTGGAAATGCATTGAGAACATTACATTTTCATTTGAAATATAGGCAATATATATTAGAAATCATAGAGCTATTAAAGCAAGTAAGAATAAGTAACAGCAGGAAATCTGCATATACGAACGTAAGGTGTTGTTGAAAAGCCATTACTTCTCCAGCAACAAGAAAACAGAAATAAATAATAATGATGTGTAAATTGTGAAAGATCTTTATTTTAGAAGTCTGATTTCAGATGCTGTTGGTGGTTTTTGTTAGTCCTTTTTTTTTTTTTGTTTGTTTTTAACATGTCTGCACCCAGAAATTTGAGATGCAGATTTTGTCACCTCTCTCCTCAGTGGGCTCAGGCAAGGTGTGACTGAGTGCAATAAAACTTTTTTGCTAATGAAGCTACTCCTTCCTGAGCAGAAGGATAGCTGAAGATTAGCTGAAGGTAGTGATGGATTCTTGTTAGTTGTTATCACCAGTGCCACATGATTGTCATATTTTTGGTCATTGCAACTACACTCTCTGCAGTACCATGCTGTATAGCAAGGCAATAAATGCTGCACCTACTACCTGCAGTCTGCACATTGTCTGTTTGGTATCCTGTGTGAGCTGGGCACTGTAGCTGAGGCACGTTCTTGCTGCGTTGCTGCTGTTTCCTCTGTCCCTTTTCATAGTAGGCCCACAGCATAATTGCTGTCTTGCCTACAGCTGTTAACAGAGAGCTAACATAACTGGGTGTGGACAAATATGTCCTCTTTCTCAAGGTATTTAGTGTGTGTTATGTATTCACTGAGAAAGGCTGTATGGACTTTTTAAAGAGCCACTACATGAATGAAAGAGCAACTTGTATTTTTCTTTTGTCTTGTAGCAGATAAATCTTTCTTTATGTTACCGATAGGGTGCTGAGACAGAGAAGTAAAGCCTACTTTTAATGTCCCAGGTGGTGTGAGTTTTCAATATGATTTCAGACCCTGCAAGCAGTACTCAAAGTTGGTGTGCATAATGATGGTAGAAACTTTAAAGCCCTCACAGGTTGAACAGAAGTCGGTCTGTTTGGGTTGGAAGCTGTTTTTCTGTCTCCTCTGTTAGCTCGCTATTGATTTAATAATTAGGAGAGATGTTCACAGAGGAGACTGCATCAGAGGCTGCATATCGCTTCTTTTTCATAGGTAAGTTTCCTTGCCTGGTGCTGCATGCATGTGGACTATTCTGTTGTGATGAATGACTGAATAGAAGTGACATGCTACCTTTCAATTGTGGTTGACATATTCTTAGGGAGGAGCTCAGGATCAGATGAGCAGGACAGGCAAGCAGAGCAGATCACTGCAGGAGACGAGATGTGGTAGATTAGCATGTGTTTCTGTAGTAGATGAAGGCAGATAGGAAAAGGTTAAACCCTGAATAGAATAATCAACTTTTCCTTCCAGAACTGCCACGGTATGTGGAAGAGGATAACAGGAGGCAGATGTAAATGGGCCCTTACAGAAAGGGAGAGTACAGGATTATGAAGTGAAACCTTGAATCTGTCCTAGACTCTGCAGGAGAGATGCTGGGACTTCTATACGCAGGGGCTCTTGCAAGGATTATGGAAAACATGGTTTAATTGCCAAGCGAGCAGCGATATGCTGCTTAGTAGATAAGGAGATTTTACCAACAAAGGTTAGAAAACTGTGCAACATCTGGATACTCTTGTAGTTTTAGGCACTTCTCTGTATAGAGCCAAGGCATCCATGAATGCTTGGTCACAAAATAAATGTGGATGCCAAACATTTCTTAGCTGTTATATCTTCCTGACTGCTTTGGTAAGAAATGTGTGAACTGTTCTGCTTGCCACTGGAATCCAGCCTATTCTGGGAGGCAGGCTAACAGTCAGGAGCGATGAAAAACTGCAGCAGTTTGGGACTTAACTGGCAGAATTGTATAGCTGCAGTGCAGTCCTCTGTTCAAATTGTCACTCCAGTGTTACACCATTGTATGTAGTAGATGTGTTAAGTCCATGGGAGCTGTGTTAAGTGCTATTTCCTGATACAGCACCTTCAGCAGCAAAAGAAGAGACTGTGTTTCAGTGGTGATCAAACTACCTTTAGGAAAATACAGGTACCTGAGGGGTGTAACAAGGCTGACCTAAACTTTGACTTGTGCTAATGACACCAGACATGTTGGGAGTGACTCAAAGGAAAACAGAGCTGTTACATTGTAAAGCTGGCTTCCTGTTTCTGCTTTATGTTTTGAGAGCTCCTACCTCAAACTTAAGTCTACTTCGCTCATAAGTTGATTGTTAGTTAGCAAAAAGTAGGAAATGGATATGTGGAAGGATGATGGGAATGAAAGAGAACCTTTCCAAAGAGGTGTCCAGAATTATTTTCCATTTCAAAGAAGTACAATTAGGTTCAGGTGATTTTGGAAGTGTACGGGAGGAGATATCTATAGCTCTTGAACGTGCAGGACCAGTAATCTCTAAAATGTTTGGCATCAAGTGATCCCAAGTCAAGTGACTGATCAAGCAACTAAGTGAGAACCAACCTGCTCTGCTCCTGCAAAATCAAGTTTACTTTGATTTATATATCAATATGAAGAATAGGAAAGAATGGTTATATTTTCCTGTAGTATTTTGGAGGGTCTGTGTTGGAACTTGTTTTTCCTAAGGGTCATACAGACTCAGAAAAACTCTTCTGAATCCATATCTAAAGCTTTTAAGTCTTCCTTTACAAGTATATTTAGACTAAGGAATGCGGTGAGCACATTTAGATTTTACTGCGTGTGGTTGCCACGTAGGTTTTTGTTCTGGCTGCTCAGATTTGCAAGCAGTATTGCGTGAATGTCATCGATGAAATTCTGTGGGTTACAATGATTGTAACACATTCATGCTGCTTCCTGCTATTCAATAAAACCAGTGGACTTAAAATAAATAATGTTTAACTGCTCTAATTTTAGCATAAAATAACTTGTTATACCGTTTGGAACAATAATGCTAAGTCAACATTACCCAAGAAACCAGCACGACTCATACATGTGTTCTGTTGGAGAGGGTTCACACAATATTCACCTTAAATTGTTGTCTGTTGCTATGATACAATCAGAGAAGATCAAACGGTGGATAAACATTGTGCAAGTCATCAAAGAGATCAAGTAACGTATATAGCTAAGGGATGGAAAGAATTGTGGCATTGGGAGAGACCCGGTGAGGGAGGCTCTTGACTTGAAGAACAGTCTCAGAAATGCCATGTCCGAGAGAGCAAAACGGTGGTGGGTACAGCACCTTGGCAGTGGAGGAAAAGAGGATGACAGCTGTAAAGCTGTGCAGGCAGGAAGGAATAGGCATCCTAGTTAAAACGCTAGCCAAATTTCTTGTAGGAGTCTCTACAATTGTTGTTCTTGTCTGTGGTATCTTAGGATTCCTCCTTGTTCCCATACAAAGTAGTCTAGGCAGCTTCTTCAGGACATATTCCTACAAAAATATTTTTGGTAGATTTTTTTTTTTTGAACCTTTGAATAAGTTTCCTTGGTTTATTCTATCTTGTTGATTAGTTTGATGGTTCTTCATCTTAAAAAGATGACTATTGTCTTCACAGTGACTGCTTTTAATAATGTGAATTTTTCATTGCAGCAAAGCAGCCAGGTAACAACGGAGTTGTCTTAATTTCCCAAATCACCCCGGATTCCTGCCAGCAGTTTGTTTCTTTCATGTATTTATGCAGATTTATTATGTCCATTCTTGTTTTTCCTTAGCACAAGAGATAAAACAGAAGATAAACCACTCATGCCTAGAGCAGCACTCCCTAGTTGCCTAACTGCCTATTCTTCTTCCAGACGCACCTTACTCTGCCCCACACTGGGGGAAGTGCTCTGGTGAATAGACTAGCTTTGTACCAGTGTTCTCAGGGTCAATAAAGGGAGGCTGGCAGGTTGACAGAGCAGGGAGAATTTTCCAGCCAGCCACTGAATCACCGCTGAAAATGCCTTGCCGCTCAAAGTCAAATAAGGGGGAGTAATCTAAACTCTGATTGTTTGGTTTTAAAAAAGAGGCAGGTTTTTTCCACACTGTTGTGCTTGTCTGAGTTAGCAAAGATTTTCAAGTGATTTCAGAAGTGAATTGCGCCAGCTTACTTCACTAGGTGCCAGCTCAGACTTGGAGAAATGGAGTTAAGTTTCACTGCTTTTCAATGCCAGAAAGGAGTGGAAAGATGCCTTTAAAAAGAACTGCAGGGTCCATTTTAGAGCTCTTGTTTTTGACCTTTTAACAATGGAGAGCAGGACTGAAACTAGCAGTGGTCAAGTTCCCTGGCTTCAGAAAAATGAAACCTATTTTCAGAAGCTGGGCTACTTCATCTGGTGGTGGCACCTGACATTTTATGGCATTCCAGTGACAGTTCTACAAATGTGACTACTAGGTGTCAGCCTGGAGGGGAAGCAGGCTTCCTTAGGTCTTTCTATCACATAAATTCCCTTGTGTTTTCAGTTTTGGCATCTTGATCACTCATGCTTAAATGTGAGAAGAAATACTACATAGCTAATTATAATCACTTCTAATTAGATCTTGCAGCAACTCCAGCAATAAGTTTAAGGATGTGAAAATATATCATAACAGCAAGGATAGAGTGAAGCTTTCTACATCTAACTGAAAGGGTAGAGAAAATGAAGATGAAAAAAAATAATAGTGGGGTGGTGAGTACCACAGAAATGTGATATGAATGGAGTGCCCAGAAGACAGGAGGCTGGCTAGTAATTTACAACCCTTGAGGTACCATTCCTGTCTAGCCTTTTCTGCAGAATCACTTGTGCCCTGCTTAATAATGAGGAGCATATCAAGGCAAGGCATCCTCACAGTCTGACCAGCTTGACAGTTTCCATCTGTTCCCTGGAGATGAGGGCTGAGTGGCAGAATCACTGACATGGGAAAGAGCAGGGAGGCCTGCAGCTTTCGTAATTGAATTGTTTTACATTGAGTTGGAAAGGGAAGCCATCCCTTGCAGATTATTTTCATGGCTGTGTTCTCCTTCCCCCTGCCCCTCCATCTGCAATGTTATGGCCCTTTTCACAAATGCTTTTTACCCACTTCTACGCCAGCAGCTGGGAGATGAGAACAAAATGTGGTTCATGCGGTGATCACATCCTTTTGTGGTGGAAGGCAGATGGGGGAGGATAGGTGACACTAGTGGGAAGGTACCGATAGCTTAGTTAAACAAATCTTGATTTGTGGTTTTTCATATTTGAGAACAAAGATCTATTGAACCAAGGAGATGGATTGATGTCTATTGAAATAGCATTTGGGTGTGTTGGGATTTCTGCAGAACTAAAAAGTTTATTTAATGTAAATGATTTCTCTGTGGTTCAAGTATATGGTACCTGTGGTCTTTGAGTGCAGTGCTGTTTTGTAGCTGAAATGCAAAATGCCACGTCTCAGAAGTACGGAGCATGTAGATACGGTGCCTGGACCATAATGCCCTCCTACAAAGCTATGCACAAAGAAATGTTGAAATACATAAGCCTGCAAGTATTCTGCTGATATTTGGGAGTTTGGAAAATTAGCTAACAAAGCAGGAATTTCTGACAAAATTCCTAGTTGCACAGGAGTGTGAACCACCTTGAATTGCTTTGCTATGTCCAGAATGTGAAACAGGTCTTAGAAAACTGTTACAATTCTAGAAGAGATTTTTTATATCTACTTTGACAATGTGACACCTGTAGCAGTAAAAGCAGGAGCATGTGGTGTTACCCTGTGAAAGGCAGGTCTTGGACATTTACAGCTAACCATATACGTAGTCTCCTGTGTCATTTCTGTCTGTGTTTCCTGTCATCTCAAAGCAAATGCTTAAAAGATCCTCCTGTAAGTATGTGAGTGGATGATTTATCTCTGTTGTTGGTTACGGTACTTTGTAGTCGAAGTCTTGCCATACGTCAAAAGAATGAAGAGCATAAGGTAAGTAAAAATCCCAGAAGACTGAAAGAAATTCGTAAGAGCTTTCAGGAGGCAGAAGAATGGTGTAGTCTGATGGACAGAGTGCTGACTGAAGGAAAATTAGGGACTCTGATCTTTTTGGAACAGTTGATCTACGTGTGACAAAGGGCGTGATGGTTCATTCCTCCTTGTCTTTGTTTCCTTTCCTGTCATTTCCTGGTTGAGACTTAATGTGTCTATAATCTTCTCAAGGCAGGGATTCTATCATCAAATGCACAACAGGACTTCACGTTCAAGTATGGCAGTCCTATAACAGTCCAACAAACCACGATAATGCATTTGCAGCCTCCCTGTCAGCCAGAGCCCTGTGTCTACACAGGTAATTTCTATCAACCAGTGCCTTCCTCCTCCTCTTGAAAAAGCAAGCTCGAAGGTTTTTAAAACCTGAGTTTTGATATTTTTAACTTGATGCATTAAATTTTTCAAGTTGTGCTTATTTGTTGTCCACTGTATCTTATTTAAAATCTGTAGAGACAATAACATGCAGACAAATACAATGCTAAAAACACACAAAAAAAGCATTAGTTTTAATTGTGTTTACTACTCAGTGCCTCAGACTCTAGCTCTTCTGAACAGCAAAGCAGGGAGGGGAAAAAAATGTTAACAGGGAAAATCCTTGAAGGGTTCATTAAGAAATTCTTGAGCTTGTAAATTGATGGATAATTTCAAACGTTACAGAAAATAAACCTGCACTTTTAAGAACGTGCCCCACTTTCCTTACAGAAATGAATGGCAGAAATTCATGGCAGAGAACACTCTCCCTTCGCTTCAGGAACTTTGCACTTTTTTGTTCATTTATCCTCAGACTCTTCTGAGAAGGCAGTTAAACTTGCTGTTTGTACAATGGAAATTAAGGCACAGAGAAGTTAAAGAAACTTTGCCAGCATTTCTGGGCAAGTCAGCCGTGTTTTCTGAAATGCAGGTCAGGACCTCGAGTGAAATCCTGGTCCCACTAGCAAAACAACTGAGAGGGGCAAGCTCTGCATTTCTTTTCTGTTGATGCAAATAAATGAATTTCTTTCTTCTGTGGTTCTCAAAATGCCTTATAAAAGGAGTCAAGGATCTGTATCGTATCCCAGTTTAACTGGCAGGGACACTCAGGCCACATGCAAAAACCCAGCATCGCTCAGGTCACTTTAGCAGGACAGTGGCATTCTTAGGAATAAAATGCACATTCTCTGTGTTCCAGCTAAATGCCCGAGCCACTAGGCGCCTCTGCCATCCCTTGCTGCACAAGGCTTGTGTAGGCAGCTTGCCACCTCTAGACAGGGCTTGAGAAGAATACGTGGAGTGCCAGCAGCATGCTAGCTGGGCAAGTGTCGTTTTCCTCGGTGCATCACGTTGCACTGCCTGCATGTAATCTGAGATAATGGAAGCAGAGGGAAGCAATGCTTGCAACACGATACAGGAGCCAGTGTGGTGAGGACAACGTGTTTCTATAAATATGAGTTGCAAGAGCAATCTAGATAGTGCAATTCATATTGCCAGTAGGGGAATTTTTGTTGTTGTTTCTGAAGGGCTGGGACGTATACCCTCCTTTGGCAAGCAGAGGCTATGACTTACAGTGTAGATGTTCCTCTTCTGTATGTTTCCCTGAATGCTATTTTCCCTGCCTTTCCTCAGCAGTGTTAATTTTGGGCCATTTACATCCCTACTTTCTCTCCTGCCCGTTGTTTCCTTTGTATCTTCCTCACTGCAGTGGTGGAACTTGGTGTGGGCTCTGAATAATCTCTGGAGGTGTAAGTCTGAACCCTTCATTTTAAGTGAACGGTGTCTGATCCAGCCAGAATGGTGACAGGCCCTCCCTAGAGCTCTTGACAATGCTTCTTCTGTCACGGACCAAAAATCAGAGGAATACAATAAGTTAAGAAGATGCATAGTACAAGTCTTCATTCTACAGTTAGTAGTTGTATAACGGATGTAATGATGCTTTTTAAAGAGATTCACACTGCTACCTGGACAACATGTAAAATATGATCACTAATTCTTTTTTTTTTTTTTTTTTAAACACTTCAGAGCAAATGTGCTTGGGGCTGAACTGTGGCTCCTCCAAGAGAGTGTGCTGTTTTAGCAGAGATTCAAAAGGAATGCAGCCAAAGCTAGTAGAATGGGATGGTGCCAGCCTGAGCAGTGATCTGACTGCACCCTGCAATCCCTGCAAGGTCCCAAGCCCTCTGGTAGGGAGCCCAGAGGTTTGGCAAGGAGGGCTGGTGCAAACAGCTTCCTTCTCTCTGCCCAAAGAGGGCCTTGCAGAAAGGAGATGGAGCTGGACATGGAGCACAGACTGGAGGGCAGCACTGCTTTGGCACCTAGGGGCTGGGTGTGAGTGACCCACTCCCCTCTTCAGTTTTCTGGCTTCTCTGGTGTAGAAATGAGCAGAAAATGAGTGATTTTCAAAGGGAAGTAACCAAGACAGAGACTGAGGACTGCTTTTCCTGGCATCCACTGAAGCAGCTGTGATGGGGAAAGCTTAATCGTGTAACTTTGCAAAAGGAGTGCCTAGTATCTCTTCTCTTCTTGTCTCTTGTAGGGAGGAAAAAGAAACTGGTAGCAATATCCTGAATTTACATAATTCACTTGCTATGCAGGCAGCTCTACCTTGGCTTTCAAACACATCTTTTCATGGTCAACTGCCTCATCCAGAGCACATTCCTGCCTCACCTTTACACCTATTTCCTGACACTTACTGTATTCCTTGCCTCAGCAGTGGCAGGTTTCGTATGTCCTGTGCTGCAGAGCAGGCTCTCAAGAGACAGAATTGGCTGTCACTTAACCTTTGTGTATTGTTCTGTGATTTCTCTTTGAAGACACATCCCAAGCACTCAGTGCCATGATGTGCTGCAGCATGCACTGTTACTTGTCTGAAAATTCTTCTGGCTGTAGCAGCCAGAAATGTACATTTTAATACATAGTTAAAAATAGCTTTGTTTGGCTTAAAACAACCTCCCCTACCTGGTATTAATTTCCATGGAGCTGAAGCATTAGAAATTCTCTTGTTTTTTTGTGATGGCTGCAGACTGACTTTGGAATAGTACCTCTTCCAAGCAGTTTTAATGACATCAACAGTAAGTTTCTTCCAATATACCAAAATCCTTACAATGCTGTGTCTTAAAGAAGAGATAACTAATGAATACTCTTCAGTGTTCTTCTCTGTTTTTTCACTCTTCCTTTTTTATTCCTTTCTTTTACATTTGAGTTGAATTCAATTCTTTATTAGGTGTTCTTGGACCGGTAGCAGTATTGCTTTGGCTTTCTTCCTAAGTAAAAGTTTATGTAAGAGTGACATTCCAGCTTTGCAAAGGGGGAAAAAAATTCAACAATAGAATGACTTGACAGGCTAGGTATCACGCTGTGGTTACGCATGCAGGTGTATCAGACTTCTACACTATCAGATAGTTTGGCAGTACCAAATTCTTTTGACCAGGCATGACAACAGGCATGTTTCTGTTTTCTAAACCAAAGTACATTAGAGCACTTAGGAACCGAACTGGTTACAGGAAAACAGATGATATCTAGTCAGTCCNTTCCCTTTTCTTCCTTAAACTCTGTTCTCAACCATGACACAGATGATATCTAGTCAGTCTTGAACATGGTTCCATAAAATGCCAAAAATCTTGCATTGGTAGGGTGAGCTTGTGCAGTCTGGTTGTTGTGGTTGGGTTGCTTTATTATTATTTTTTTTAATCATGTGGTTGTGCAGTTCTTGTTCTGCTGCAATGCCACCAAAATCAGGTTTGCCATGTTCTAGCACTACAACTTCTATTCCTGATTTATCAAATGTTGGTAATTTTGGTAGGTTACTTGGAGAGAGCTTCAAGCTGGAAGACATTGTAATAGGGTTGGGAGAAACCTTGATGACAGTCTTGCTTGTCAAGAGCTGCATTGGAGTTGAGATGCATATAAGTACTGTGGTAAACTTTGTTACATGAGAAGGCTTTGGGACATAGGAAGTACATCTAGGATGCTACAGCTGCACATCTGGGCTTGAAAGGGAGTTGGAATGGCTCAGAACATGTATGATGACCAGCTTAATAAATTGCAGAAATGAGGCAATAGGAGGGTTGGGACTTTCTGTAGATGAGAGGCAGCAACAGTACCACAGTAAGGAGGAGAGAAAGCAGTCAGAATATGCTAGGCTTGGAGATAGACAAGATAGTCTTGTGAGTTTGAAAGTAAAGCTTTTATGCATTAGATACAGTCTGAGAGACACTTGAAGCTGCAAGCAAAAAAGCTATTTCCTTTTGTTTGATTCCACCACTGCTTTAGGGAACAATATGTTGAGTGGCTTTGTACAGAAGAAGCCTTGTATCGCAATGTTCGAACCTGTCGTTTTATTTTCTACCTGTGGACACTGTACTTTGATTAACTTCTGGGCACAAAAACTCAGCAACATTTTCTGCATTGCTGAATTATCTAGCTGGTCTGAATGTTCTTTCTGTTACTTATTGCCATTCTTTATTCACAGTTCTTTGGTTTTAAAACTTGTTTCCCCTACTTCCCAAAATTTCTAGCAATATAATAGCAAGAAAAACTAAGCATTGTAAGGAGTTAACTATGGACAGAAAATCTCCAAGCCTTAACTGGAAGCTAATAATGAGTTTCCATTGCCTAGAAGTGTGTTGGGATGTACAACAGAGGAAACTGAGTGAGGCACCTGAGTGGGGCTAAAGCTGGTTTTGTTCCATCCATGCTGCAGATAAGTCAGTCAATGCCTCTTTGTACCTCCAGCTGTAAATCTCAGATGACAGCACCTCCTTTGCATGCCTGGTCCACTCAGATACCAAACATTTTGGAGTAGAGGCTGTCTGAGTCTTTGTGTAGCACAGCAGGATCTCAGAGCAGGGTCCTGCAAGCTCTGTGCAATAATATCCAAATGCTATAGACAAAGCTGTTGTTACTACAGCAACTTTTTTTTTTTTTTTAAAGAAATGCTTCAGCCATACATGATCTGAGCTGATTCATGCTGGAAATGAAACTATTTCTAGAAAACTTATAGCCTCCAAGATGGAGGTGAGACTGGATTTCCTTGGGAACAGTTTCAGGTTTTGTTTTTTATCGCGTACACTTGCCTTGAAAAGGAAAGCAAATGTGTTTTGTTTGCCAATCTGCCTGGAGAAGTCACTGCGAAGTAAGGTATGTGGTGGATTTAGGTAGAAGTGGAAGTAGGGTGTGCTTTGTGTCAGAGAGAGCTGTCTGCGGGGAGTCAATGTGCTTAGTCTTATCTCTTTGACTTTCTGTTGTACAATTTTTGTGTGGGCATCTCTCATCTTCAGAGATAGTAATCTATTCCTTGCTTTTGGGTACTGAACTAGGATGAAGGCGGGTATAGATGGTGTGTGGAGTAGGCAGAGAGATGTAAATCTTTATACACCAAACAGGGAGGAGTGCCGTGGAGTCCATTGCTGAACCCAGAGGCTGCAGATGTCTTCAATGCTTATAGACATCAAGAAAATAGGGAGGCTCTGTTTTCTCTCTGCTGTTTAAGTCATCTCTGCTAAGATATTGAGGAGGCAGCCTGGTGCCGTACCCTACCACCGAGAGAGGTGGGCCAGGGGTGGGATGGTGGTTTCCGTTGGCAGAATGGCCTCCAAGCCAATTCTTCCTCCCTCAGGAGCAGTGCTAGTGAGCTCCACTCTTCATCCCAGCTCTGTCGCTTTCCCTTTTTTTCATTTTGGTGGCAGGCGTGATCTGATCGTCTTCTGGAGTTGGACTCGGCTCTCTGTCCTCAGCACAAAAAAAAATTATGATCATTGATGCTTCTTGGCAGCCTGAAGCTGACTGTGATCGTGTCTGTATACGTGTGTGGGCACGCAGCAGTAAGGCGATGGTGTCCCAAGACATGGGTATGGGTAGGGCTCAGATAGAAGCAAGTTCAGCTGGTTTGTTGAGGGGAATGCGTTTCCAGGAGCAATATATGAGGGAAGGGATTAAGTGAAGTGAGTGGGGTGGAAGGTCAGGTGGCTGGAGAAAGCCTCCCAGAGGCAGGAGAGAAGGCCGGACCAGCTCCAGTCAGCCCCAAGATGGGAAGTTTGGACCACAGACAGATAGCTGACACGTATTAGTTTCAATGTCACTACTAGGTGACAGGCTCAGCTTACGCATAAGGGATATGTAAGGCAAATAGTAGTAGTGGGATATTTGTATTTGTTCTGGACCCCATGCCCTCTTTCCTGGCAGCAGAAAGATTAGGTTTTTGCAATGTTACCCCTACTTTTTGGGCTCCCCCCCATGCTGACAGGCATTGCTGCTCTTGCCTGGCTCTCGGTGGCTTTAACAGAGACGCTTCCACTGTTGATTGGTCAAACGAAGCAAAATGTCACAGGGGGAGACTATTTTGATCCCTTTCACTGGGGAGGCAGAGGGGAGGGAAGCAGGGGGCCAGAATAAATGCCATAACAGACCTGAAGTTTAAAAAGTATTCCTCTGAGCGTGGACAATGCTTGCTGGGCTCTGACTCTCTTTGAGCTGGAGCGGATGTGGAAGGTGAGGCACTGGGAACGACTGAAGGAACCCAATGGAACAGCTGGACGTGTGGATGGACTGGAGGTAGGTCTGGGCACCCTTGTCTGGGATTGTATGCTGAGAGGCAGGATCCTTCGGGGAGCAAGCAGCGATCTCCAGTCAGAACTCCCAATGCGTCCTTTTCCCTCTGTGGCAGACTTTGTATTTCATTATCTCCCTTGCTGACAGGGTATGAGCAGCACAACTCTCTCAGGTGCAAGCTCTTCTGCACTAGGTTCTGTTATTTTAATTCAGTAGAGGTTTCTAGACAGTCTCAGGAGCTAAAGAATCATCTGAAAGCAAGCTCTTTGGTCTTCTCAAGTGATGGCTAAACCTTGTGCCTTGTAAAAAAAGAGTACAAACATCCAGTGGGAACCTGTCAACTTTGTCTTGTGTTACTACTTGCTTAGTAGATGCTGTGTTGATGATTACAGAGTGATTTCATGAACATTCATTTTTATCCTGTGTATGATCTGTCTAGCCTGTGCTAGCATATTGCAGTTACTTCTTGGATAACATCAGTGTTGTGGTTTGTTGTCAGTGGCAAATGCTCTTGCTGAGCCAACTTTTTGATGTGTTTAAATCATTAAGATAAGTGGCATAACATCTCCCTGGAATGTTTTGATAGCATGATGAAGTGTGTTCAGTGTTAGGAAAAGAAGGGTTGTCTGTCTGTCTGTACCTCTCAGAAACTGTTGCATGTTTTTAGGCCTTAATCTGCAGCCATAACTACCCAACTCTAACCTGCAATTATTAATTGGGAGTAGAGCCAGCAAACAACCTAGCATTGGAATTGATATTCCGAGAAATACGGAATACAAAGCCGAGGAGCAGAGCAGCAACGGGAATTGGTTTGTGATAACTGCATATGCAGGAGACGTGTCTAATGGGCTCTGTGTTTCTCAGAGAGACCTAGTCAGAAAGATGTGGAATAAATATATCTTTGAGTCATTCTCTTTACCATATTTGAAAGCCTCCTAAACATGTCATCGCAAACCATCTACATGCTGAAGATGTGCAATTTGATAAGGTATGATAGATTGTGTTCTAAGTGTGACAATAAGGGCATGTCTAAACACACAGCAAATATTTTCCTTCTGTGGAAAATGTTTACACATGAAAGCAGGGTTTAGGTTTTGTCAGCCAAAGGAGGAGATGATGACACCAAAAGCAGATGCATCAGGTAAATAAGAGATTTTTAACAAGTACATGAATAGCTGATCTGTGGAAACTTTTGGGTGAGAGGAAGAATGCAGTGAGTCGGTTTATATCTCTGCAGAAGGAATGTAATATGCTAGTACAAGAACATGAGTGACTTTCCAAAACACCAGACAGTGAGGAACTGTCATAGGTCATATAGGAAGCAGTCAATGGTTGGTTCTCTATCTGAGAAGGCCCTTTTTCTACCTGCTGTTGGGGACCAGCAAATGTTTCTCAGTGGAGTGGAGAAACCTGAGTGCCCTGACATGTTGCTCCCACCACAGAAAAGGAAAAGATGGGGATGGCAAGCTGGGGGAGAGCTCTGGAGATCTGAGCTGGCTGCTCCTGCTAGAGGCACAGGACAGCAATGTGGATCACTGAGAAAACCTAGCTTGTCCTCTGCAGGAACTGCAGCAGCACTCTGGGTTTTTCCCCAATTACCAGCCACATGTTGTGCCTGCTGCCATTCTCCAGCACAAATGTGACGGCAGGGGGTGGCTGGCAACTGGCCAGAAAACACTGTGTTAGGGCAAAACATTCCTTTTCCTGATGCGTGTGCTGTGAAACAACTTGTGAGAGCGCTCAGGGCTGCTCTCAGCTGCAGCACAGGTGAGAATGCAAGAAGCATAAAGCTGGCTTACAGCCAATGGTATTCTTGCCATTCTTCCTCCTTTTATTTTCTTTCTCCACCCCGAAGCATGGGAATGCAGTAATTGAATTTTAACCCAGTTTCCAAATTCACTGTAGCATAGCCACTGGGAAAAAAAAAAAAAAAAAAGACTTGAGAATGAAAAACAGCCATTAGCTAGTACCAGTGGGGCAAGAATGTCAGCACCCTATTGGAAGTATGCTCTAACAGGCTTGTAAAACAACTGTTATCCTGCATGTTTTTATGAAAAAAGTATTTGCATTTCCATTTTTTTAATATTTGATCTGCGATAAACCTTGTAAGACTGAGTTCAGGTTGACTTCAGATGAAGCACTCTAAGCATAGATGCCTGTGTAAAGTGCCTGGATTTTGAAAACTTGGCTGGAGATATTTCATGGCAGGCTTTCTTGTGGTTATTTCTGGCACCTCTGGCTGCCAGTTGGAACGTGGGGCTCTAGATCTGTGTGGAAGTGGAAAGGCATGGGTGTGAGCATTTGTGTGGAGTAGGAGCCTTTTAATAGAAGCAGGCTTGATTTAGGATGGGTATTTTTAAATGAGCAAAGATTTGGGGAGCAGATGTAAGTTTGAAATCCAAACCAATTTCCTCATTCCGGCTATTAATACAGGAGGGGGGAGAAAAAGTCCTTTGAAGTGATTTCAAACAACAATTAATATCCCTTGGAATCTCCCCATCAGCTCTGGAAGACTTGATAGGAGGAAGTCAGAGCTTAACCTCACGAAGTGAGATAGGCAGGAAAGCAGAAAGGAAAAAGCCAGAAGACATGGTTCCGAGTGCTGCGAATACCATTTCCCCTGACTTCTGCTGCAACAGTGTCCTCGCTACCTCTGATGCTGTCCTGGGTCAGTGGGCCAAAATGACAGTACATTTGCCTTTTCAGCAGGTCTTTGCAAAATGCTCAGCAAGGGACAACAGGAGACATCTGTGGTGTGTCTTTGGGAACCCCTTTGTGCAAGCTGTGATCCCCTGCCTTCCTTGTTGAACCCAGCAATGGGCTCACAACCTCGTGTCATCTCAGCTCTCAATTCTGTCTGTTTTACCCTAGCTTTGGCTGGGCTGCCTGTGAGCTGCTGGGGTGGCCTGTCTTGTCCATTCTTCCCAACAAAACCAAGACTAAAAATGAAGAAGAAAATAATGCCCTGGAAGGCAACTCAGCATTTCTCCACTGCAGATGCGAGCTCCACAAGTAAACGGTCTAGTCTCAGAGGAGCAAAGAGGGGCTTTGAGGATGCCCTCTCCTGTTGCGGGGAAAGAGCTGTGAGATGCGACCAGGACGGCATGGGGAAACGCAGGCAAAAAGTTCAAGGCTCTGAGAGAAGGAGATAATCCTCGTATGTTTATATTAATAAAATGATGTGTGAGATTCTCCAAAGGAAATATTTTATTCTGATGTTTTGTAAGCATAGAATGAAAGCTTGCCCTTTGACAGCACAACTATTTTCTTAAAATGCTCCACCAGAACATGTTGTCCCTTCATGTCTGTCAATACTCTGTCATGCCCTGAGTCCCATAAAGAACACAGAACAGAATGTTGTCGCAAGACAGTCGTCTCCTGTTGCTCCATAAATGTTGAGGTGAAGCTGAAGTTTATTAGTTTTTAAGGCAGAAGATATTGTTCCTGCACATTTTTACTGGATACAGTGCTTTAATTTCTGTTAGTCTTAGGCCAATATGCCTTGAATTTATTTTGCTTACTGGAAGACGGTAGATGTTGAGGCCAATTGCATATTTCATCTCTAATTTGGATGTGGCAGCCTGGCCACGTAAGCGGTTCTCACAGATGAGTGGTTTCTGAGGTGCTTCTCAGCCGTGCACCGCTGCCAGCCCTCACTGTATGTGAGAGCACCAGGCAGTCCTTGCCCTTAAATTCCACCGGACAAATTGCCTCCTTCCCCTGGAGAGGAGATGGGCTTTGCCCTCATGTGGCTTGCTCACGGCAGCCTTCTTTGGGGACTGCTGCTGGACGTAACGACAAGAGGTATTTAAACTGCCGTGTTCAGCAATGGGACTTGTGGGTAGATTTCTCCCCACTGCAGTGCCTCAGAACTCTCACTGGGTTTGCTTTCCATAAAGCACAGAGCTCTGCCATTGCTCTTCTTGGGCCTCAACTTGGGAGCAACAGAATATGTAGCAAGTTTGGGCAGAGGAGGTTTCTATATCCAAAGGTATCCAACTGTGGGGCTCTGGTCTTTGGCTAGAGTGTATTGTAGGGGATTTCAGGTCGGGTTGCTTCTTTGTGTTGAGTCCCTAAGGTTTGGAGCTACATGCCCCAGAGCCTCCTCTCCTCATCTGTGCAAGCTTGCAGAAGTTGCCAGAGCAGGAGGCTGCACGGCTGGGATGAGTGCTGAAAGAGCAGCCAGCTGTCGGGGGTGCCTCTTCCCTTAGAGCTGCGTGGCTTTTCAGCGGTTATCCTGCAGGCAGCATTGTTTTCTGCTTCTCCCTTTCCTTGCCCTTCCATTTCTTAGTCTGTTACAATATGAGAAGGGCTCCAGCAGCCGTGCTGCTCCCTCAGGAAATATTGTGATGAGGGGGGGCAGTGGCTTTGGCCAGGATCTTTCCATTGTAAAGATAGTTGCTTAGCACCTGAAACTTCTTGTATGAATACTGTTTGCAACAAAGCAAAGGTGCTGCATTCACTTACCAGCGAGGGAGAGCAAACCCTTTGCTAATAGAACTTACAGTTGCTTCTGTTGTGATTGCATGTAATCGCTGAGTGGAAAGGAGCAAAAGCTCTCTATGCTGGGTTTGATTTTTGCCTTGCTTTGGCTTAAACAACACAAATGTATACAGTTGCACTTCTACTCTGCATTTTTTTCCTAGGACACTTTGCTCTTCAGGCTCTTTTGAAGTGGCAAAGACCTTTGGGAGTTGCACAGGCTGCTTAGAAATTGTTGCTTACTTTCAAATATTGTTTTTGTTGGAATTACCAAACAAAACATATAAAAATCATGATGTCCTTAAAGCTTTATTTATACAACATACATTTCTGGCTAAGTTTAACCTGGAAATGTTTGCTTTAAGTGTTTTGGTTAGGATATGTTTATATAAAAGAGTAAAGTAAGAGCAAGAAATGTGAAAATCAGAAATAGCAAATGATAATGCTGTTATTTAATTCTTCGAAAAGCAGAGTGAACTTTTCTGATGACCCAAATTAGGCAATTGGATAACACATTGAAGCCCTTCCCAAAGGAGAG
Source organism: Alectura lathami (assembly GCA_013399715.1). NCBI lineage: Eukaryota > Metazoa > Chordata > Aves > Galliformes > Megapodiidae > Alectura > Alectura lathami. Next base: position 201,886 of record VXAV01010284.1, on the reverse strand, counting down.
AAAAATGAAACAAAACACCATCACCTTTGGCATGTAGCATTATAAATTGGCATTAAAAAATGACCAGGAATTTGAAAATGAAATGACAGAAGGGAAAGTATGATCAAGTTACCTTGAATGTTGACTTTATTGTACCAGTCACTCCTGTGTAGCTTTCTCCTCAGTATCAAAAGAGGGCATCCAAGAGGAAAATAGGCAACGCTTCAAAAGCTGATCAGTGGAAACACTGGGAACGAAGAGTGTGTGTTATTACAATAGGAGAAATGCTCCAGTCAAAGAGCTGAACTGAACTGAGAAGATGATGAGGAAACACTTGGATGAGTATCTGTTGTTCAAATCAGCTGAGTAAGGGAAAAACAATGTTCTAAGATCAACCCGAACAGTCCTGGGAATCAATTAATAAGTAATTTGGAGCTAAGTATTACCGATCTTCAGGGATTATAGTCATGCAGTCTCCTGCTGTGCTAGTTTAATGTTTTTTTTGCAAGTAGCTATCACAGGATGTCACCTGAGGATGCTCAGGTGTTTATATGGCTGTGTTTTGTGGAGAAGCTTGTAATTCATCCATACAGTGCCTGTGTTTCATCTCGACAGAGGCTTAGATATAAGACACCTTTTGAAGAAGCTACAATATCTGATGCTGGATGTTACCAGCTGGGAAGATGTTAGATGTGAATTCCTTAGCTAAGCCTAGAGCTGCCCTGTATGTGTCTTGTCAACAGCTGTATTTTCTTTCAGAGCCACCTTACCATGTTCCACCTTTCAGGGCTTGGCACTGTTATGTGTCCTGCTGGGATTCTTTGGTTTTTCCTGTCAGGAGGCTAACAGTGAGCTGGCGTTCCACTTACTCTCTCCTACACGATACTTAGAGCTCAAGACCAGATGCTATGACTTAGGGGAGGCGAGGATTCCACTTTTAAAGCAGCAGACGGTTTGTTTCAGCGAAGTACACTGTTGCCTGGCACTGCCTGTCCCCATGTGCTTGTTGGAAGGGGACAAGAAGGCTGTGGAGGGGGCCTTGATTTCTGACAGCATTTGCAAGCTCTGTCTGTGCCAGCCATGGTGGTCTTGGCCTTGCACGGAGAGGGGTGAGATTTCTCCATGTTCTTCCAGCTTTCCCAAGCTGATGCACAGTGAGAAGGGTTTTGCTGAAGATGATGGTTAACACTTTGCAAGGAGTTGGTACTTGGGAGTTGGTCTGGAGCACAGTGCAGATGCCACAGGGAAGGACTGAAGGCATGCTGCAGAGCTTTTGTGCTTTTGGCCAGGATGGCAATAGCTGAGGAATGAGGGAGAGACAGAAACTCATCTAAGCGATAGCTAGGGGAGAGACTGGGAAAAGACTAAATCCTCCTGATGCAAATACTGTCCCCTCATCAACAGCCCAATGTATTGCTCTCATACAGCGCAGAAATGCTTCCAATTCTGTTCTCCGTTTCCATGCTGCCGTAATTAGCCCTGGGCTAAAGGCAGATGACCTTACCCCCAGGATTTCTCTCCCTTCCTGAGTGTGAAAAAAAAATTGTGTCCCTTCTGCCCTGAGGCGATGTGCTAACTGCCCTCTCTGGTTGTACTTATTCTACGGGAGGAGAATATTTGCTGTTCCAGTATCTCGCCGGTTGTAGGTGGCGGAAGTGTGTGCTTCACCACCCCGTGCTCCGTGGTTTCTGTGGGCGTACAAACGCACACGTTTTCCTTCTTTTAACAAAGCCCTGTGTCTTAGGCTCGGCTTGGCTCGGTGCCCTCCGGCCCCGAGCAGCACGAAGCTCGGAGCCTACCGAGCTCCCCGACGGCCGCGATCGTTGTCGGGCTGAGGAGAGGAGACCGCCCCNGCTGCCGGCAGAGGGCCCCAGAGCCCCAGAGCCGCGCCGCCGGGCCTCGGCCTCGGGGCTGCCCGCGGCCTGCTGCCCCGAGCTCGGCTGCGGAGGGGTGAGGCAGCTCTGTGCATTTCTCTCAAGCGGACACGATCTGTTATTAATTGTAAACGCATCCAGTACACACAGCAAAAAACTTAAGCCTCTAGCATTCACGTCTGCTTTACCTGAGGTGAGTGTTTTCCATCACCTCCTGTTTCTGCATCCTTCAAAAAAGGAAAAGCGCGACCCTGTGAAGGCAACTCTGCAGAAGCTGGGCCGTTTGCTGCCTTGGCCTTGTCTGTAGCTTCACAGGGAGCGGGCAGAGGCTCTGTCAGGATGCTGAATTAGGATTCTTACAGAGACTGAGAAGTCAGCTCTATGCCAAATGTTGTTTTCACAGCTAACTGAGGCAGGACTATCTGAAAAAGGAGAACCTGCTAATCAAGTTTCAAAAGGGAATAGGTTTATGTGCATTGTACCTTTAATAGCCAGATATCAAGTAATCCACACTGAGACACTGATCTTTCTAGACTTCCTGGGAAGTGGTTTGGTGACTTGAACAGAATAGGAATACAGGAGCTACAGAACTGTTTTCATTGTTGCACTTAGAAATCAGTGCTATTGGACTAATTCAGCTGTAATGCTAGGGTTGTTGTGTAATGGAGGAACTTGTTACATAGAGTTGAAGAGCTAGGGTGAGCTGCATACCTGTGTATTTTTTAAAAACAAAAAACAAAAACCCCGTGTCCTTAAGAATAGTCATGATCAAAGACTGAGTCCTGAAAACATGCATGACTGATATTGCTGATGTAAAGAGCATTGCTTGCAAGCACAAGTGTTTTCAGAGTTGAGCTTGTCACTGACCCTTTGTCAACAAATTAGAAAAGATACAGAAAGCCTCTTAGGCAAGTGTGACTGTAGTGTCTCTGCACCTAGTTTTTTCTATTGAAATAGTTTTATCCTCTGAAACTCCTTGATTTGCACTGAATTACGCCCGGCTTAACCCAATGCAAATATTTTATCACACAGCAGTCTCCGCAAAACCCTGGAAATACAAGAGCTGCCAGATTCCATCTAGTTCAGCGTTGCCTCTGACAGTGCTGTGGTCAGCATGAGTGGCTTCTGAGGAATCTACCAGAAATTCTACAAGATATATTTGTAGAATAACCTGCTCACAGGGAAAGTTTTGCACTCCCAGTTCCACTGAGCATGTGCATTTATGCATTTTACCATTGTAACTTTGGCTGTTCTGATTGTACAGACAAATGTCAAACACTGTCATTGACAAGGATACCCTGTCGGATTTCTTGGAAAAATTGAATGCTAGACAAGAAGGCAGAAGAATAATTTCTGTCTAGCAATAGACACTGAGTTGAATGTGGCATCCTGTCCTGTGCAGTTGTTTACAAAGCAGGCGGTATGGCCTTTGTGGTGAGCAGGTTTGCTTTAGTGACGGCCTGGTTCAGGAAGGCCATCGGACACCTTTTCTTCACCATGTCTTCGTGTACAAGGCTGAAGCCAGTGGATTAAAAAGGCATGTTTAAACAGACAGCCAAAGCCTTTACAAATTCTTTAAATAATAATAATAAAAAATGACACTGGAAACTACTGGGTAGTTTTTTAAGAGGGAATATTTGGGCCAGAGTGTGCAAGTCATGTTAAAATATACGTGGTTCGTCGTGCAAGCGACATCCAGATGATGGCTTTTGAGTTTGTCACTCACAGTGACTGGCACTATTAGGTCACTTCTTTTGGCTGTTTCTGACTACCTAGAGTGTGCTCGTTGTCAGACTTGGCTGAGGTACTGCCTTGGCTCTTGATTTAAGGACTCTGGAAATGGTTTTGATAGGGTTTTAGATCATCTTATATAGTGATTGTGTATTTAGAGAGTGGCTTAAAGTCATGCATCATAATGCCAAAACATTTTTTTTTTTCAGCCAGAAAACTAAATGCACAAGTTTAAGATATCAGTATTTTGAGGTATAACAAGTCATGAGGAAATGAGATTGCTATGGGAGTTATTTAGATTTGTTACTGAAATAGTAAGCTACGAGCCAGCTGCTGAGGATGGCCCCAGAGATGCTTTCATTGAGGGATCCGAACACTCATTGTGGGGGGAAGAATTGGTGGTCTAAGCAGCAAGAAGCAACGGCAGTCTTCTGCAGTAGCTAACGTCTTATTTTTTGGGACCTTCTCAGTTCATTTATAAATAGAAGCCAAGTGGAAGGTGTACAAACTAAGCGGAATATCCTTAGAAAGTTGGATCGTGGGGAGAGTAGTCCTTGATTCTGAGCTGTTGTTTGTGCCTTTGGAAGAGGGAAGATGTGTAATTATGTGGTTTAGGACTTGTCTATAGAAAGCTTCTAAATGGATGTAGTGCTTTTCTTTTGCTAACACAGGGGCTGTTGTTAGTTCAAATGAAACAGCTCAAAAAGACTTTCATCTCACAGACAGATGGAAGCCTTCCCTGTGCTGTCAGCGACCCCTTCATTGCTTAAAAACATGTACTTAAGGAACTTGATGTATTGAAGGCAACAGGATGTGAGATCTTTCAGAAACACAGAAACAGAGGCAAGAGACAGCACCTGAAAGACAACTACCTGTTTTCAGGGGCTGGAGTAAGCGCAGCAGTGACAACAGCAGAGGGAGAGCAGAAACTCAGCATAAATAGTGCTGTTCCAGTCTGCTTTTTTGCCTGTACAATGGATTATGAATTATTCCCTAATACAGAATTTGGACACGTTACAGAAGCAGAGCTTGGCAGCTCAGGAGCAGCTGAAGAGGCAGTCGCCATGTGGTAACCCTAAACCTTGCCGAAGAAGTGGAGCTACAATAGTCCCCTTTGTTTGCCTGAGTGTCCGTGTCCTTCCCGCTGATGGATTGCTGCTCTGCCGTGTCACTTGCATGCTGTTTGCAGAGCCTCATTCTTTCAAAATATTTCATGGATCTCGTCACCTTGGCCTGGATGGCAAAGCTGAGCCCAGGAGCTGCAGCCTGCTGACCACAAGTGCGGGTATTGCGATCAGCACTGGCTTCAGACACCGGTCCGGGGAGGACTTGGCGAAGGGCAGTTCCTGGGAGTGGAGGTGAGGGGCTCTAAAGCAGCAGCAGGTACCGTGCTCGGGACGCCGAGCACCTGCCAGGCCCGGGACGCGGCGCTCCGCCCGGCCGGCAGCAGGCAGGAGGCGGGCGGGCAG
>VXAV01010284.1:170670-196470 GCA_013399715.1 Alectura lathami | reverse complement strand
CCGCAGCCCCCGCCCGCCGCCAAGCTGGAGGAACGCCGCAAGCCCGAGCCTCGCAGGTGAGCGCGGCCGCGGGCAGCGGGAGGCGAGGGAGCACCTGCACGGCCCCGGCTCCCCGCTGTCCTGCGCTTCCGAAGTACGCGGAGCTGCCTCCGGGGGTGCGCTCAGCCTGGGCTCGGTGCTTGGGGCTAACTTTACGAACACACTTTTCTTTTGTTTCAACTTACCCTCACTTTAGTAACTTGTCAGCAGCAGCCGTTTGAAGGAAATCCTATTTCCTGTCAAGTTTTTCGTGCTCCATCTGGCGTTTGGCTGTAAGCGGCTATTTTCCCTGCCTCAAACCAGCGGAGGGGAGCTCCTTGCTTCTCGTCTTCCTGCTACAAGCTGCAGTCAAGAGGTGCTCTAGAGCAAACATGGAAATGAGAATTTAACCATCCTTTTGTTCATGTACAGTAGTTGCTCTTTCACAGCAGCGTTAATTACTGCTGGCTCTCCCCTGCGGTAGGAGTGCATCCTCTCAGTGCCGTGCCCAGCGCTGGACGTGCCAGAGCCTTGCTGTGCTGCCCTTTCGGGAAGGGGCCGGCGGTGCCTCCAGCACCCGCTGCAGCCCGGAGCCGGCGCACCGTGACCCGTCTGAGTGCAAAGGCTCCAGGAGAGCGCCCTGAGCCTTTCCCCTGTAGGGGATGTGGGTGCAGAAATGGAACGAGGGGGACCCTACGCAAACAGTAACCACTCCGTCAGAGGGCCGTGCCACATAGTGTAGATACTCGCTCTTTTGTTTCAGTGAGACACGGCTTACTTTAAGAAAATGCAAGGAATTGCGTATCGTGTGTGGGAATAGAATTTGGTCCTTGCTAATTGCTGATGTGATAGGCTGCAGAAATATGCCTGCTTCTTATTTTGGCTAGTATTCAAAAGGAAATTTTTTATATATTAAGAGCAAGGTAATAGATACCTTCCCCCCCCAGCAGCAAAAAGCCTTTAAGGCTCCCAAACCCCTGCAAATGTTTAGTGGTAGAATGAGTTTGGTGAGTTTGGTCGTAATAATTTCCAGTCATATGCAGAATGTTTAAATGGGATTGTTTGCATCTGCATGTGCTTGTTTGCATGCTTGCTTGTGTGAGCTAACCCATGTGTAATGGTCTCTGTCTTTGCTTCTTTAACCTGGAATCCAGTGCTGAAGCAAGTGTTGAAGAACTTTTCCTAGTGACTTCCCTTGTGCTACAAGATTGTAGAGTTCAGTTTTGTAAGGCTTTATTTCAGCTGGTGATTCAGCTCTCAGTAAAATAAACAGAATGTTGCTTCACCTGCCTGTGAATGAATGTCAGTATGCTCTGAAGGGCAAGTGTTGGTAGGATCTGCAGTGATGCTTTTTTCTCTGTTCCCCCCATTCAGATGCAAAGGAGGAGTAAAATTACTTTGATATTTCCAAGGAAATATTACGGGAGGGATTTGCCTGTTCCTTGTCCATCACTCCTGCAGAAAGTGAAATTACGTGTGTAAAAGCAGTGGCTGGACTCAGGGAGGAGGCTATCTCTGAGCTGTGTTTCCAAGGCTTCAGGGAGCTGACAACTGATGGCTTGGTGTGGTGCTGCTGTCCAGAGTCGAGAGTGGGGTGAGAAGGAAATGTGGATCTCTCCTCTCCCTCTTCCTCTTCTCTAGCAGAGGAAGCACAAACTTTTCATTTGTGTGCACAGGGCATTCCTAGCAAGTTAACACCTTGTACACATATCCGTTCAGCTCCTGCCAAGCTCCAGCAGTGTTTTCTGCAGCTTATAACTGTGAAGACTTTTCCTCTAGCCTTTCGTGTTACGGTGTTATATCTTGAGACTACTGTGTATTCAGGAAAATCTCCTCATATACTAGTTTTGCACTGTGATATTGTTCATAGTAGGGTTTTAGAAGGAATTCTTTAGGGGAAGTTTAAAATATGTGTTTGCAATCCTACTGCCTGCGTAGGACAGATGCTTCAGGTACTGATGCCTGATGCTGATAACAGGTTGAATTTGTTGCGCAAAGTGCAGTTCAGAGGAAAAGATCCCCGTGAGAAGGGAAAATCTGTAGCTCCCGTTTTCTGCTCCCCCACTGATGGGAGAGGGCGCCTCGCTCACGCACCGACGTGTTCTTTCAGCAGTGGTGGAGAAGCAGCCTGTGTTTCTGTCCAAAGGATTTTTAACTATACTGCCACCTTGAAGACCTGCAATAAATAACAAGCTGGGAGGTGCTCTGGGCAAGGTTGTGAATGAAAACTACTGCATGTGAGTGTGAAGAGAACTCCTGTGTTTATTCTTCTGCCGATAAGTCTGCAAGCCTCTATTTTCAGGTAGCACTTCTGTCAACAAAACAGTGAAAGCCTGAGTTGCTCCTTGCAGGTTGGGAGTGCCAGAGGACTTCAGACCACGTCTGCAGCATTCTAGCTCCGGTGCTGTGGCATCAGGCATTACCTCTTTCATGCTGGTAAAAACGTCTTGATGGCCTTAGCAAGACAGCATGCATGTCAGCAACCTGCTTTTCACATATTTTCTTTGTGCGTTAGGCTTAGAATTTGGAGGCCTGCTTTGAGGAAATTAAAAGTGTTCTGATAACCACTGTCAGGTTTCCTTGTTCCAAGTCAATTAGCTGCTTCCGGCTTCAAATCCATTTAGAAGGCTCAAAAGGAGTGCTCTCTGAAAACCCATTAATAGCGGTTTAGAGTTAATATTGATAAGGGAGTGCATCTGCGGGTAGCCTGATGTCATTGTGCTACGTGTGGGGGAAGGAAAGCTGCTCTTTTGTGCTGCTTGTGAACAACAACTAGAATGGGGAGGCAGAGGTATTTCTCTTAGGTACCTTTACCTGTATGCCTTGAACTGAAAATACAGCATTGATATTGCGGTCAGGGTTGTGTTGAAGTCCTACTGCCGTTTAAAGCCATTCTTCCACCCTGCCCTTGCTGTAGCATCTCATTTTTGCAGGCTTTGCTCAGGACTGTGTGCTATTTGCGATAGGAATGCTTTTTATTGCTGTTGGGCAGTGTTGAAGATGATGAAACAGCGTATGGCCAAAGTTAAAAGCTACAAAATGTAAGGATGCCTGGTTAAATGTGTGCCACAGCCTCTTGGTTGGATCTGAACCATCATCTCCGTGTGCCATCATGACTCAGTACTGAATAGCGACTTCAAGGAGCGGTCGCAATCTTTCAGGTCAAAGCTTGCAAGGAGATTGAGCTCTAAGATAACATGGAGTTAACTGCTACGTTAGCTTTGAAAATGAGTGCATGGAGTGTCTTTTATTTCACCAGAGCTATTTTAATCTCAAGCATTCAATACTGTGCTTGGTACCTGCTTACTTGCACTGCTATGGGTAAACTTGGAAGTGCTCTTGCCTTCTGGGTCTGCGGGAAGCCCATTTGGATGCAAGCTGTCCCTTGTGTCAGGCAGCTCTGTGGTGACTGCTGAGCCAGGAGGATGCGTGGTGTCGTCTGTCCTCTTGTTTTTCAGTTGCCTAATTACATTAAGAGAGGAAGAAAGAGAAATGTCTTTTAATATCCTCTTGTAATTATTAGTTTTTCAAAGAAGTTACTTACTGGAGTGAACGGCTGTTTGCGTGAGTTTTATGGGACTAGCAGAAACCCGAGAAATACAGATTTCAGCATTTGGCCTTCAATTATGTTTGGTTTGGAATTGCAGATTTCTGCCCAAATTTACAGCCATGTAAGTAAATGGAGAGCAGAGGTCATAGCATGTGGCAGTCAGCTGTGAGCCGTACTGTTTGAGTATGGCTGGACCTCATGGGGACAGCAGAGGAGAACACAACCAACCTTCTTTTCAACAGCTTTTCTCACCAGAAAAATCAGAAAAGACAATTTGACATAGAATTTAAAAGGATTCTTATTTTGGCTATCCCAAATGAACTTTCAGCATCTGAACTCCAGAAGTGTGGGCTGTTAGCGAAGCTAATCCTGCTTGATAAGTAAGAGAGAGGCTGAAAGGGGAGATTACATGTATCTAATAAGTACAAAATTGAGAGAGAATCAGTTAAGGTGAGGGAGAAGAATCTTTTAAGGCACAGTGTTTCAAATCCTTTGTTATACAGCCACACTTACAGGGAGACAGGTTCATGCTTCTATTTTGCTACTGTACAATATATAGTTGCGAAATGGTATGTATTCAACCTGATTTTGAAGCAATTCTTACTTTTCTTTAAATAAGCCCTGATTCAAATGTCTCACGTCTTGAAGTGAGTCTTTAAAATTTGAACTTGATGATGGGAATCGTTCAAAAACACTGCTCTTAAGACTGATTATCAAAATAGCTTTATTCCCCTATTAATTGTGGTTATAAGAAATACTTCATTCAATTCTAATGTTGCCAAAGTATGTGAAACTATTTTAAAATATTTTGAAATTTCAGATGTTGACTTGATGCGTTATACAATGTTGGGAGCTTTTGTGGTTCTATGATCTGCCTAGCTATGGACACAACTAACTGGGTGGAAAACTGTGCTCTGATCTATGGGGGCTGTAGTGGGAATAATACCTGTGAAAGGTGACTGCTGCCCATCTGCAGAGCTAATGAAACAGACTAAAATTTTACATTTCCTCAGCAGAGATGTAATTTTACATTCCTTTAAAAGCTATCACAGAGAGCCGATATGACACAGAAAATCCTAGTGTGAGCTTGCAACTTTTTTTAAAATTCACTTCAGATTGACTCCTGTGGTGTATTTTATATTTTTCCTGCTACTGTTTTGTGGACAAAACATGCAGGGTTTTTGATATTGGGGTCTATGTCTGCGTATAACTTCAGGCAAGACGAAAAAGAGTCTTGAATGTCAAGTAATGACCTCTATTAAAATATTCACGTTTTGTTCATTTTATGTACTAGGTGCAGAAACAGGGCTTGCCTGTCTTTCTCAGTGGTATGTGCAACTTCAAGGTTAGAATACAGCCATACGTTTTTTATGCTTTTGCTTTATTTTAATCACCTATTGAAGTTTACTGACCTCACTCTCCAGATTCACCTCTTCACCTTGAACGAAAGGTTGCAGTTAACAGCTTTTATTGCACCTGTGGCTATATAACACTTCAGACAATTCACCAGCCCTTATACGTAAGCGTAAAGATTTTTCATCAAGGTTGCTAAATATAATGAGACTCTGTGTTTAGGTTTGAGGTTGGGAAATAGTTACTCAATAGCTGAAGTAGTAGAGCCTATTAAACCTGCTTCGCTACACTGGAATTGAATGAAACTGTATTTCTCATCCATGGGAGCTGTGCATAGAAATTTCACTTAGGTCTCCTAGTTGGCAAATTTTATGCTAATGAAGTGAATTTGACCCAAATTGTTGTTAAATTCGAATATTCTGATATCATTTCCATGTCTGACAGTTCCTGCTTTCAGCAGGCAAGCGGAACAGCTAGAGAACAGTAGCCCTGTTAAATAGCCCAGCCTGTGCTTCTTTCAAGGCAGAAACAATAACAGCGATGAAGGAATAGATGGGTCCTTTGTTCTCTTCTGTCCCCAGTGAAGCCTCGTTCCAAAGCCTTAATGGCACAACACTATAGCACGTAGTGCCCTGTGAGTGGTTTCACATAAATCGTTCAACATCCCATGATCTGTTAGACCGGGCTTGTGAATAACAGCAGGGTTGGAGGAGCAGTGTCCCGGGTACAGGGTCAGCGAGGAGGTCTGCAGGGGTGACAGATGCCTTCATGGTGCTGCTGAGATGATGGCCTGGAAATCTACAGCCCCAGTACAGCTGATTTTCATACCTTTCTTTACTGCTCATAGGATGTTCAGTTCCATGTGGCTGTTCCCTTAGTCCTGCAAAGCACTTCAGCACAGGGGGCTTGGGCCCTTGGAACAACTGGGCTGATGGGCCTTGGAGGCCCCAGTTCAGTGCTTTCCTGCTTTGGGGCACCTGTGGTTGGAGCAAAACAAACATGGCGTGAGATAAAGAGAATTGGCAGAACTGGGATGGTCGGTGTCTGCCACTATCACCTTCATTTGGTACACAGACAGAATGCAGCCATCAGTTGCTTGTGGGGTGGGGTTGGCAGTGAACTATTCAATGCATTTGGATTGGGACTTTAAGGGTGGTGTTTGTGTTTCAAGTTACAGAGTTCACCTGTAGGGCTGTCAGATAGCATCACTAATTTTACTGAGAAAACATCTTAACTAGAGAGATGGTGTTAGCAGAGTATAAAGTTTAAATGCTTTCTGTTCCAGAGTGACTTTGTCTCCACCGTGTTACTGACGCGTACATCACCAGAGTGTACTTGGAAAGAAAAGTTTATTTTTGCTTAAGAGCCAGTACATCTCAAGGAATGCGATAGGTGTGAAGACTTCTCATAACTGCATCAATGCTTCTTACTCAGGCTAAAATAGTGTTTGACGTTTTATGAACAATAGGTGATGGATTTGTATATTGGATGGCCGCAGCTGGGGCTTCAGAAGGAAAGGCAGCATAGCTCCCACAGCCTCTGCCTTCCCTGGCATAAAAGCTTGGAGAACTCTTCCTGTGGCCGTCTTGGGTGATATCTTTTATACCTAGCTGTGCCGAGAGAAATGAGTTTTGACATCTCAGTAGGATAAATCTAAGTAGCAAGTATACTCCCAGGTTGGACAATTGAAGAATTTTGCTTAAGGTAGTTTGAGGCTTGTGCGTGTGGCCCAGCCAGGTCTGCTGGGCTTTTGTTACGCCTGAAGTTTTCCTTCGGAGAGGTGCTTGGAAGCGGAGCCTGCTTGCGTGGAAAGAATGCAAGCGAGTCTGGGCTTGAGTGCCGGCTGGGGCCCGTGCTTCACTGAGACACAGGCGAGCCCAGGCACCCTTCCTTCACCTGTGGGCGCAGAGCTGCAGCCGTGATGCTCTGACTGCTCCCTTCCCCGCACTATTACTGTTTGCAGTATAGGGTAAAGGAGTGGGCATGGAACCATTCAGCGTTATTACAGTGTAATACATCAATAGTCCACTCTCTGGAGCCATGAATAAAATAGCAGGAATTGCTTCAAAAGGGAAACCTCCACATTTTTAAAGTTTTATTTGGATCACCCACCTCTTTTCTTTGCCAAAATGCAATGTCTGATTTTTATTGAAAGGGAATACGCTGCAAAATAACTCCATGGAAATCCCAGCTGTATCTTAGTGTCAGAATCCTCTCCAGATGCTGAATAAAGGCAGATCCTGTCTCCAGCTTTTAAAATAATTACTCTGAAGATCGAACTGGAGGAGCCCAGAGCCTGTGCAATTCATTGAAGATTAGGTGTATAGCTTTATTTATAAAACAGTGTTGCAAAACCATCTTACACTCATCATGCTCAAAAGGTATCTCCTGGCAAGTAACCTGAATGTCCTCTGAGCCTTTGGCACAGAGAAATGCAGGAAAGCATAGAGGCTTCTGTGAACTATGCAAGCAAAATTAGTTTCGTTCTTAGGCCTGTTTCTGCCTTTTTAATCCTAAATTATGAGTAAGACACCTTTGAGGTAAGTGTTCCTTGTCCAGTGATGCCTTGGCTTATGAACAGCTTTGTATTTTTCTGGGGAGGCTTGCCTTGTAACTAGTAAAGTTACCTAATCTGTCTGAGGAAGACGTCAGTGCCGTGCTGGATATGACCCATATTTGATGTTCTCAGAATTATGTATGAGGTCGTGAAATGTGGTATCAGCCCAACTTCTCTGGCTCTGTTCCTGGACCAGTTGTTCCACTAAGGAGAGCAATAAAATGCAAGATAATGGTGTAGATAACTGGGAATTGATATTAAAGACTATTTTCCCTTTACCTCCCAGTTAGGTGTTGGGCATGAAGCATGGCTGCTGACCATGCTTGTGCCTTGTTGCTCCCTCAATCCCTGTCTCTCTTTGTGGCCACGCCTTTTTTTTTTTTTTTTTTCCTGGGGTTTTATCCCAAAGAATATCTGCCCCCAGTTTTTTTTTAGGCAGATGCACGTAGAAAAGAGGACAAAAGAGGAGTGGGTGGTCAACATGAGCGCGTAAGCCTGGTCCAGTATGCTTGCAAATGAAATCTTCCTGCCGAATTCTTGGCCCTTGTCCTTTGTCCCTTGACTCCCCCAGGCACCGCTCACTAATTCTAATGCTCTATGTAAAATCAACCTGCATGTTTTGTTGAAGGCTATGTACCACATGTAGTGTATTAGCAGCAATTGTGGCTCTTTAAGATTATTTTAATTTTAGGAAGTGGAAGTAGGAACTCTTATTTTACTGAGGTCAGGAAGAGGAGGGAGGAAGAAGGGAGCTATGTAGTATTTTTAAAATGACTTGGTCATGGTAAAATGCTGTGGCTTGAAAACTTTATTGAAAGGACTAAGTTCCTCAGAAACCAGGGACATCTTGATTTTCTGAAGAGGACGTTTAGGCCTGTCTGGGAAGCTTGAGCCCTGTTGTGTTATTGAGCCAGGAGTCAGCCACTGATATGTAGTGAGAGGAACTCATTCCAGTGACAAACCTGCCTGAGTGGCCGTAAAAATATTACAAGAACCTGTGTAATGATAACAGCCTTCCTTTGGTAAAGGAAGATGCAAATGGTCTGATTTTTTTCAGGCACTGTCTTTCCAGGAAAAATATTTCTTTCAAAGTCCATTCCTAGAGTAGATGAGGATTTTCAGACTTTGTGTGAAAGAAACACCTATGCTAGAGTTGCATTTTCTCTGCTCTTCCAGAAATCCTCTTGGCCTTCAGGACAAGCTTGCTGGTCACTGCCCTGGTTTCTAGGCTGCTTGGGGAGGACCCAGGACCCCCTGCAACAGTGCTGCTTATCAGCATCGCTGTTGCTATCAGTCTTTTTCCACAAGTGGCTCTTCTATGGCAATGATCACGAGAAAGGAGTTCATAAGAAGTAGCCATGAACGCTTTTGGCAAAGAAGGAATGTTTCAGCTCTGGGTTATTGTTTTAAGCTGAAATGAGTAAGTCTATTTTGGGCTGCCCTTAAATGGATGTCATCTGGAGGACAGTCTTGTTAAAACTTGGATGTTGCCTGCTCAGCAGTTCAGCTATGTGCTCTTGGCTGTGGTTGGAGGATATGCTAAATCCAGCTTTAGGGCACTTAGCACCAAATGAAGAATATTACTGTCCCATGAAGAGAAATGTCAATCCAATTGCAAACTCTTTTTGCTGGTAAAGTGAGTTTACCATTTGTAAATGGTATGCCGTTATGCAGGATCGTGCTTACACCGCTCTGCTTTTATGCTGTGTCATGTTCCTCCTGTTCTGGTGGCAAAAAACCTGTGTCAATTTGCTGACTAACACAGCAAAAATGCACTCATGCCCCTGCGTGGTCTGGGACAAACTCTCACTGCTGGCTGGTTGACAGTTTGAGGTTCAGGATTTAAGATTACGGGCTGGGTGTGTTCCTGACTAACACTGCTCTTGGAAGTCAAGGTAGTAGGTCACTACAAGGGGTATTGCTCTTCAGCGCTCTATCAGCAAAGCAGGTGGAAGGACAAGCAGCACTCTGCTCCTTAACGTCGGTGGCTTGCTCACTCTTGGAGCTGTGAGAAGAGAGACTTTCTGTTCGCCTTCTTTGCAGGAGCTGTCAAGGGTGTGAATGTGTGGAGGAACTCTTGGCAGTGAGGTTCCACCAAGCCATAATCCCTGGACTGTTCTATCCCAACAGCCATCAGTGCTCCATGCCTGTTATTTTTTCTTGTCATACTGGCAAAACCACGCATCTCATATGTTCCTCTCTGATGTCGTGACATGAAATGTGTAGTAACACAGGGATTCTCCGTGTGTGTGTGTGTGCAAGTCTGGTTAGCCATAGCCGGGGGTCGAGTGCACGTGACCCTGTCTGATCCTAACTCCTGAAGGCACAGTAGTCTGCATTTCTTGAACAGGAGAACACGTCTGATGTGATGATGCAGGGAGGAATCATCACTTGCAGTCACGTTTCTGCTGAATGATTCTCGTGGGTGTCATTCATAAAGGACCGGCAGCCTTTGGTTTGGGGCTCATGCTGGCATAATATGTGTTTTGTTAAAGACTTGGCGCTGTTGAGAGACAGAATGGCTCCCTGGGTTCATGATGCTGTGGTCTGTGATTTATTTTTTTTTCTGTCATTCTGGCTGGAGCTTAAATTGGTGGAAGTGAGGAATTTCTTTGTTTCAGTTTCTTCCCAAAGATCTCTAAAATAATTTGGTTTTGCTTTGTTCTCCTCTTCTCTCTGGAAGTGTTTCTTCAGCAAATTTGTACAGTGTTTTACTTGATTTTTTCCATGCAGGTGGTAAAAGCACAAAGGGCATTTATCTTGAGATTTGGCTTTTCTAGCTGTCAGGTCTGCATTAGTTCTGACAGACTGTTACAAAGTCAGCATCTTATGTGTGCACTGGGAATGAGATGAGTGTCCTCTTTCAGAAAAGATTTTGTCTCGTCTCCCTTGAGGAGCAGTCTTTATAAACTCCTCTGGACAAGCAATTGTTGCTTAGGTGAAGACGAGGTTGTCTTGGGGTACTTTGGTCACTGAACCATCCCCCCTGGTTTTCTTTGCTTCTCTGATATTTCTGGAGTTCTCATTCCTCCATCTGGATTGTGTGTACACTGACATTCAGCTGTAGTGACTTTGCCTCTTCTTAGTCTTACATTCGCGTGCTGTCATCACACTCTTTTTGATCTGATCTCAAATGTTACTACATCCTTCACTTTTGAGTAACTGTTGTCTAATTTGTAGAAACCACTGTTCTTGCAGAGTCTTTCACTTTGTGACCAGTTAAAGGTTGTGGAGGATGTCAGTCAGGAGCACAGTTCAAGAAGCTCCTGCTCCAGAACATGCTTCTGTGCTGCTCGGTTGTGCCAAATGGCCCGTGTGTAAGGCTGGCCGTTGAAGCAGATTACTGAAATCACCCATGCTAAAAATACCCTTTATGCTGGATTATGGTTTTGAGACCAGCATATCATGAAATCTCTTATCACTTCAGCGTGCTGAGTGTTGGATCAGAAATGCTGCGCCTGCACTCTCTGAAGTGCTGAATGCGCATTAGCTCCCTTGGCTGCTTCAGATGTGTCCAATACATTTTATACAACCAGGCTTGCTGCTTGGTAGGGGCTGCCTCTGCCAGTCAGCTTTGTGCTGGATCAGGTGTTATCTATCCTCCTAGCAGCAGAAAGCTGCTGTGTCTCAGGCCTCACGTCAACGCGGGGACCAAAAGTTTCGTGATGCTTTTAGAACAACTTCAGCACTGCAGGGATGCATGGGGAGGTGATGGGGCAGGAAATGTGCAGATCTACGAGTTACGTATTTGAAAATAAGAAGCTTGAAAAGCTCTAAACTTTTCTTAGAGTAATTACAGAAGTGAATTTAAGATAGAAGGTGGTGTTGTGCATTTTGTGTTCAGGGTTTTTTTTGCTGTGAAGAAGAGACTTTCCTCCAAAATAGTCACATGGGAGGAGATGGGCGCAGGAGCTGCTGGCTGGGAAGCCACGACTGAAAGCACTTGATTGTTTTTCCTGGAGAAAACCACATCTGGGTTAATGGTGCTGCTTGGTGTGCTGCTCCACCCCACATTGTATACACTGTCTGTTCTTTTGCTGAATGGGAAATGGACATCAACTGAGGAACTCCCATTTCAGATAATATTTTTCTTTCAAAGGCAAGACTGAGACCTGCTTTAATAACCTTGTCTATAGGTAGAAAACCCTATGTCAGATCCACGCTATCCATATTTTGCTTTTTCAGGCTGTTTAGGCTGTATTCATCAGGTGCTGGAAAGATTTCCCACAGTTGCTGTTTCCCTGCCTAGGTCTATCTATCTGCCTGTCTATGTGTAGGTGTATGCAGATGCCATGTCTACTATGTGCTTTTAAAGCCTGCACCCATTTTAAACTTGAGCTGACGTAAAATACATGCTAATGATGTTGCAGGCAGCTCTTAGGCTATCATACCTAGTCTTATGACACGATGCACTTCTTTAAAGGAGCTCTTACATGAGGCTTGAACAAAGAGCAACTACTCTGTAAAACAGAGTTGGTTTGCAATAGACCCTGCTTCAGTAGAAGAGTGCATGAAAACATTCTCATAACTCAGCCCATTGCAGCAGTTTTATCTAAGTTTACCGAGCCTTAAGTCATGCACTACATTGTAAACTTATGTACACACTGCCTAATTTTACTGAAGCAGGGCAAACGTAATGCTGTGTGGCTTGAAGTCATCTTGGCATGTTAGCCTTCTTGCTTAGTCCTCCCCTGAAAGGCTCTTCCACTTCTGAACTACTATGAAGGTTTTGAATCCCCATTTTTCCAAGCAAATGATATGAAACAGGAGAGGGTAGAAAGTTTCCTTTGTCAAAGCTGGACTTTATGGGAAACAGACAAACAAAAATGATGAGTAGCCAATTAGACATGTTAAACATAGTCAAATAGTTGTCTGTAAAGCAAAAAACTGCAACAATACTGTTGTGAGACATAGTGCTGTCACAGTAATAAATGGCCGAAAACCACAGCCATATCCTGCAGGCTGGCTTGGAGTGGTAAAGCTCCTAGGTAAATGCAATCTTGAATTCCTTTCAGAGTGTGTTGTTGCCCTCCCCTGGCTCCAGCTGCATTAAATGTAGCAGATGTGCCTGGAGGACCTCCACAACCTGCACCTCGGCTGTCAGGGAGGGCTGGAACTGAGGTGCTACCACAATACGCAGTTGGATGAAATGTGGACTTCTTGCTGCCTTTATCTCAATCCGTGAGTTTCTTTAAGAGAAGGAAGTGAAAAGAAACAGGCATCTGACTTGCTAGTTTTTGGAGTTGTGTCATTTTGTGGTAAGTGATCTAAACATAATAAAACAATGACTTCAGCTGCTACACCTACCTAGGATCCAGTGCCAATCCCCCAAATTGTATTTCCCTCTATTATGATAGTGTTACTTTTTTTGTTGGCACTGAAGAAAGCTCTTCTCTCACTAAGCTTCATTAACTGAAAAGGAAAAGCTTCCATTTCATTTACTCCTAATTATTATTTTTTTTTCATTTATTTCATTTTTGGAATGTATACAAGTTGAAGGGTTTTCTTCAGTTGACAGATTCAAGTTGAAATCCAAATGATCTACTTTGTTTTGTCAGGGTAAATTTGGATAATTCTTTACCCTGGTTTCAGGAAGGTGCTCTCATAGGCTTCACCTTTGGGTTGAGATAAAGGTTTAGAGTTCTTGGTGTTCCAATGAGAGCTTTTAAGAACATGATTCAGTCAAGAACTCAAATTTAAATGCTGCAATAGGACTTAGGTAGATTTAAATTCTGTAATTATTTCAGCAAATAAGGGTCCAGCTGCAGTTCTTTAACATCCTGAGAAACTTTGCATGTTTCAGAGTTACCACAGAGCTTATTCCCTCTCAAAGTAAATGCAGCAGAACTTCTTTCTGGATTAAAAAATACATATATAATACAGGCAAAAAACTCCAACCAAAAAAACCCTCCACCACCACAACAACATAGCAAAAACTATAGAAGTACAATCGACCATAATAAAGCAACTGGAGAAATGCAATTGCTTACTGCCTTTGTTGATTTAAGAGGCTGGGATAAATGAGATGGTACAAGTTAAAAATCAAGACATGTTCTGTGTTTTATGACTATGTTATTCTACAACATTATGTTCCATATGACTCCTGCCTGGGTGTTTTTCGCTGGGTCCTCCCAGCCAGCTGGCATGACCACAGTGTAAGCTGACAGGGAAGACATTTGACAAGGGTGAATGGGCAGCA
Source organism: Alectura lathami (assembly GCA_013399715.1). NCBI lineage: Eukaryota > Metazoa > Chordata > Aves > Galliformes > Megapodiidae > Alectura > Alectura lathami. The sequence continues at coordinate 182,793 of VXAV01010284.1, read as the reverse complement.
GTGTGTAGGCAAATGTCTACCCACAGCATCCAGCACCTGCGACACTGATGGGAAGGGTGACCCCGGAACAGTGAGTTTTTGGAGGACTAAAGAAGCAGGGAGGAGGGATTGTATTTATTTAAACGACATTCTTAAGTGGGAGAGTGGTTAAAAAAAAAAAAGGGAAAAGGTGAAATAGCATAATGAAATCTGAAAAGTGGTGTTACAGCTGGATACAAAGTGTGTGTTGGCATACTGATGGGTGCAAAATGTGTGCTGCTGCTTTACAAAGCTACACCGGTGACACAGAGGAGGTATGCTTGGCTGGCCAGGTTTTTGTGTGCTATGTAAAATCCTCCTGGGTTGGGCCAGCAGGTTGTTTCCTGAACGTGGCATCTGGTTGTATGTCTGGCCCACATGGACTTCCACGAAAGGACCTTGAGTAGAGGGGAGGCAAGGAGTGTAATAGCAGTGATGTTGGCTGTTGAGGAGCATGTCCTACATGCCCTGCTCTGGTAGGGGAAAAAAAAGTGCCTTAGTCCCTTGCATGCGTTCCTAGATTTTAATATTGCAGATGGTGTGTATTGTCTCATGGTTCTGCACAGGAGGTGATTGGCAGTGCCGTGGAGAAAGGAAATGGTGTTCTCCATTCAGTCAAGGCGGCTGGAGAGGAAGGAGGTGAGATAGGTCTTTATGCATCTGCTCTACCTGATGGCACTGTGCAAAGCAGTATCTGGGGCATCAGTTCCCTGTTGGCTGTCAAGAATTATTTTAAAAGGAGCTGGGTTTGTGTTTGGATTTAAGAATACTAGAGTGCAAATTCCTTCTGCAGAAGAAGAAGTCTTCTGTCCTGCTGTTGAGTGCAACCTTTGGCTGAGAGAGCATGGAAATAAGTGCTGCTTTAGAACTGACAAGGGGAAATGCATCCAAGATAAATATGGCAGTCTGTTCTGTAAGCGCATCAACCAGCCCATGCTGAGGACAGTCAGAAGCTCATCTTGCACGTGTGCTCTAGCACACAGAAAATATTTGAGAAAAGCAAAGCACATCTAGTCCCTAAAGAAGAATTGCTCATATTGGGTCTGTTTAGTCAAGCATTCACTTGTGGGCTGGAGGAGAATCACTTGGGACCAAGGGTCCTTCCTGGTTTCCTCTTCACTTGGCCATTCTCATTACAGTAGCTGAATGCTTCACAGGTTGCAGAGAAGGTAAACGATATCTCTGTCTCTTCTCAACTGTTGACAGAAGAAGCCTGTTCAGCTTATTGACTCGTTATCTCCAAGATACGTGTCTGCATACACACTTGGCACCCACCTTGACAGCTTGGGGAAGGCTCCACTTGGCACTGGGAGGGAAGCAGTGAGGGGCTTTTCTCTCTCCTTAGGTACCTGGGGCTGTTTCTTGCGAGCCACATCGTGTTTCTTTACAGAGCTCCAGCTGTGAGGAGCCTATGGGTATGTGTATGTGGGTCACTGTGTTTGCTCCTAGCAACGCCGAGGAGTTGAGAGGTGCAGGAGTGCTTTATGTAGTGGCTGTTGGAGTGTCCAAACAGATCAAGCTGTCAAAGCCAGGTGTCTCTGCTGCTGGGAGCTACAGAGGCTCCTCAGCTGCAAGCTGCCTTTTGTTAGCTGGCAAAATGAGTTGTGTGATGGGCACAATCTGCCTTCTGTGGTATGGAAGTAGAAGGGGTGGGAGGGATGATCGTGTATGTGCAGATTCGGATTAATATTTGCTGGATTGTGAGACATGCCTAACAGCTTAGCCAGCAGCACCTGGTGCATTGTGTGCTTGGTTTTGTCTTTTTTTTGTTGTTGTTGTTTCGTCTCCCCCATGTGTCCCCATCCGTAGTGCTCCCATTCCACTTTATGCATAGTAGTGTTCAGCGGAAGAAGTCCTGGCAGGTAAATGACAGCAGCCCCAAGAAGCAGATGGAGGTGTTTGTGCCTGCTCATTAAGGTCCTATTTCACTCACCTTTCCCATGGATGGACACAGCTTCTGCACACCTGCACACACAAGGCACGTTGCTGGCAGTGGGGCTGCCCTCAACCCCATCAGAGCAACGCTGCTGTGTGACCAGTTTAGCAGTCCTTCCTCCTCCCTGAAGCCCTTTACACGCTCTGCACCCTGGCTTGCTGCAAAAGGATTGCTTTAAAATGTGACTTTCACTCGGGCTTTGCTCTCCATTCCAGCTGCAGAGCTGGCTCGCTTTCTCCTTTGAGTCCAGAGTTCCTTCCCGATTGCAAAACGTGTTTGAAACGGGCTGGATCGTAAAAGCTTATCAGCAAGTTATGACTCTGCTTTCTTACTTGAGCTTCGTTATGTATTTATTCACTGGGGTGAGTTGCATCTCCCGGCAATAGCTGGCGTTGCCCCATCAGCCGTTCGGCTTTCAAACATGAGTTTTGCTTCCCCCATGGCACAAATCGAGAAGTTCAAGAAGCGAGTGTTGCTCGCCGCCAGCAGGAAGGGCCCGCTTGTCCCCGTCCCCGCACCTTCCAGTTCCTGCCGCTGTGCTAAGGCTGCGTGGCCAAAAGGTGGCAGCACTCCATCTGCTTACCTCGCGGAGTTTGGGGGAGAAAAGAGCGTTTCCTGCAGGTCTGTGCTGGAGAAGGCTCCGCTTTCGCATTGCAGGCTCAGGTGCGTGTGAGGGAGAGCCTTTCTGCACCCTGAAAATTTCCGTGTGCTATCAGGAAGTTTTTGTAAGCTTCCAGATGTAGGCTTTTGTACAGAAACTCTTATTAGATCACCTTGAGTTTGGTTTTATCCTTTTTTGTCTGTTTGAAAACTGCTTTTAGTGCTGTAAACTGATCAGTGACTTCTGTTGGGTACACCCAACACGTGAGAAATCCTGGAAAAAGCACAAAGTAGCGTCACGTGATTTTTTTTTTTTTTTTCCTTGCAAGTCTGCAGTAGCTTTCACATAATGGTCTCAAAATAAACCCCGAGTCTTGCTACGTCTATGCTAATAAGGCAACGTTATCTCGTCTCAGTAATGGCTGGGGACAATAAAGCTAAGGTCACTTGCTATGTTATACCTTGCAAGTTGCTTTGAAGATATGTTGCAAGTGTTGGCTGCTATAACAAGGGGACCTGCAGGACGAGTTTGTACTGCGATGACAAAAACAGACTGTAAGATAAGCGTAGCCAAGGGGAAGGAATCGAGGAGTTTTGTGGTAGGTGAAAAGCAAACACCAGGCTTACATAATGTGGTCTTGAACCACAGCTGTTTCCTTATGAACCCAAATCAGGTTCGCTGTACTAACACTGAGCATTTGCAGGGCTTTCACCTCCATCATAGAAATCTGAGTATGTACAAAAGGCAACTGTACTTGCTCGTTTCTTAGGGAGTGCTCTGCTCGTAGTGGAATAGCTGGAGAAGAGGCTTTGTGTCTTTTCTTCTTTGCTGTCACGGGATTTCCTCCACTTTTGCCCACCTTATGCTGGCTTCTCCCTAGATCCCAAGTTCTGGGAGTCCTGTTGGTATCAAGTTGTTCTTGTTCTTTTCTTTGTCTGGCAGCCTGTTTCTGTGAGTCTGCAAATTCAGGTTTCAGTTGCGTGCGGTGTTGGGTAGGCTACGTGAGACTTGTGTCTAAATCCTATTGACGTATAGTGTCATTTCTAAAAATGCTTGGTGTTGATCTAATTAGGCACCCAGAGAGAGGCCAGTTACTTGAGCAGCTCTTATTTTTTTCACTCAAGTGTATTGTGTTGGAATACATGTCTTGCTCAGTTCTATATCCTGAAAATAGAAAACCATTATTTTTAATTACTTTTTTGGATTTGTTTCCAAAACCTTGCGCTAGCAGTAATGAGGATGTCGATCTAGATGAAAAATAAAAGGATGAGAAGTTTAGACACCTTACTCAGAGAAGCTAGTAAGCCAAGCTTCCAGCTAAGGCACATTTCTGCTCAGAGGCCCTATAAACATTTCTTCCCTTTCTCACTTGTATCCAGTGTCTCTCCTCCATGAGGTGGTGGAAATGCCATTTCTTGCTGCAGAGCTTCACTGGTAAGATTCTGGCCCTGAAGACCCAAGCAAAGATTTTCTGTTCTTTCATACAAATTTTATTATTTTTATTTTTATTTATTTTTTAATTTCTGTAATTCTTAAGTTGCAACTAATGTTACGTGAAATATTCCCCCCTGTGTGAGCTCGAAAAGGATGTTTCTTGCTGGATTTTGGCTGGAAGAAATCCCTCAGTAATCTGAGAAGGGCAGAAAAGACCAAGTCAGGGGAGGTGGTGCTTGGGAGCCTAATCCCTAAACTCCTGCGGATTAGAGTCGAGGCGCTGCGCCAAGGCGGCCCAAGCTCTATTCCTGGCCCTCTAAACCCCCTAGCTCCTGTGGATCTGCTCTGTGCACGTTTCAGGGAAAGCATTGGACTTGCGATGTGTCGTCAGCAGTTTTTGAACCCTCTGCAAGCCAGAAAGAGTGGCTGTTAGATGTGATAGAGTGAGTCAGGGAGGAAAGGTGCCAGTAGTGTGGGGTGGGAGGAAGCATGGGGTCAGCACTGTACTTGCAGGGACCAAAAATTGCTCCCATCCTTCCTTTTCCCCCTTCTCTCCCTCTTCCCCCATGTGTGATTTTGCTTTCAGCTGCTATGTGCCTGGACCAATGCTGCCAAAGTCTGTATGGAGAAACTGTGCTGGAAACAGGCACTGGGCAGAAGCCATGGGCTGTGTTGATGTGGCTGCAGGCACGCACGTGTTGGTGCTCAAGGAACGGGGGCAAGTGCTGGGACGCACTGCCAATGAAGCCACAAGAGCTTTGTGGAATGATAATGCGTGTGCGTTTTGTGTTTGGTCTACAAACCTGGCCCCAACTGTTCCAGATGTTTTCAGTTGTGTTTAGAGTAAGCAGCTACTGTGCTGCTCTGGGAAAAAACATTTGGGGTGTGCCTACACAACAGTTGCACGCAGGCAAGAGCAGCATTAGCGGCGTTGAAGAATTTAATGAAGAACTTGAACTTTCAGGGCAGTCTTCTGTGTGCTGGCTGTGTGTGTTGTGTTGGTGGTGAGAAGCATGTCCTGCCCCTTCATGCACGGCTGCAGCTGCTTGTAAGATGGTACCTTTCTCAAGTCAGAGACCTGCTTTTCCAGGCTTTTGGTTTTCTTACGTACACAGCCAGTGAAGGAGAGCTGGTCCTTGTTTCTAACTCCTGAGTTGGATCTGCAATCAGTCAGGAGCTGAGGTTCGTGTTCCTTTCTGAGTATGGTGCTGTATTACTCGCTGCCATCCAACAGCCAGATGAAGGATGTGCATTTCCATATACTTAGTGGTTGTTTGAATCTGACCTGTTTTGCTTTGTTCTTCCTCACCTGCGGAATATCTGGGAGTCGTTCTTGTGAGCTGAGCTGCAGCCTACGAGCTTCTGAGGAGGCCGATGGCTGTGCTAGTGAAGGTGCTTGAGGTGGAGGACGGGATGGCAAAGGTGGGAGGACTGCTGCCGAGCTACTGCCTTTAGAAACTGAGGGCTCTGCTGCTTCCCTGGCTGAGCGTTCTTTTGTTCAGGAAGATACTGGCATGCTGTTGCCAGGTATATATTCTAAAACATCTTGATTGCTTTGTGTTTGTTTGTTTTTTACACTCCTGAATCTGAATGTGCCTCTAAAAATCCCTTGTAAGCATTTGCTGCTACTGCAGTTGGAGAATTTTATGGGATGACAAGTGGAAGTAAGACAGATGTGAAGAAGTTTTGAAGGGTTTGTTTCTTTCTGTATCAGGCTTGTCCCCTGATACAGAATTGTATCCATTCCATCTAGGAAATATGAGGAAAATATACTGGTTTTTGATCATTTTACCCACGTATGCCTATTTCTTTCAGTTGGTAGGAAAGCGGGTTACAAACTGAGTCTCCAGTTCAACTAAGAATAGAAAGCTTACACAGCTCATTGTCCAGCAGTGAGCAGCAAATGTATGCTTAGCCTCCAAGCAATATGCAGGTAGATTATTTATTATAACTAGAAATGTTTTCTTTGTTATTTTGCCATTTTTGTATTTGCTTGTCAAAACTGAGTTTGCAAATGAAGCCTTTGGAAAGCGTGCAGGGTCTTTATTTTGTGCATGAAATAGAGCAGAACATGTCCTGGGCAGTGCCCTGGCAGCACTTTGTGGTGGAGGTGTAGAATTAGGAGCCTGTTCTGTAAAGAGGAGCTGATAAGTGGTGGAGAGGGACGGGAGGGGAAGGAAAGCAGCTGCCGAAATCAGTCCCCAAATGGATGAATGAATGGGTGACACACATAAATGACTGCTGTGATGGCCTGACTTACTGTAGCTTGGTCTCTGGATAATCCTCGTATGTCAGATTTCTGTAAGGCCAACATGTGACACAAAGCTTACCTCTCGACAGACAAGTGTGCTTTGCTGGTATTAAGAGGCTGGCTGAAGCCGAGTCTCCCACTGTGCATTCGAACGCGTGCGTGTGTCTGTGTGTAGTATGTGTGCTGCAGCCAACATCTTTCAGAAGAACTTGAAAGGGAAACTGGAATTCCACAGACTCTTGGCTCTTGCATAGACAGTCCCAAACTTGCCTCTGTGTGTGTATGTCCTTGTTAGAAAAAAAAAGAAAAAAGGAGGAAAAAAAAAGAAAAAGAAACAAGAAACAGGAAAAAAAAAACAACAAAGACCTCTAGCTGGGATTACCTTGCTCACACCTGTCACCACTGATGTCCTCTCAAGGTTAGAATTCGAGCGACGTGAGGCCAGCTTATACCAAACGCCATTTGAAAGGAGCTCTATGAAGGAACAGCAGGCACTGGAAGGAGGACGGGAGTGCCCACAGTAACATGAACAACAGCTTGCAAGTTAACCTGCCCAGGACCTGGGCTGGTTCGAATAGCTCGCTCCAGGAGAAGTCTGAGCATTCCTTTTTTCTTTTCTATTACTATAGGATGGAGGACGAGGCGGTACTGGATAGAGGGGCATCCTTCCTTAAACATGTATGTGATGAAGAAGAAGTGGAAGGTAAGAGACCTTGGACTGCTGGGGAGGAAGGGTGTCTTCACGATTCCTATTTCTATGTATAATCACCACGCAGATAGCAGAGAAAAAGGGCACCTTTGTTTTGGCTGAGTAATTAATCCTAAAATTGACTGAAACACTGCTAAGCTTAATCAGGGTGAAACTGACTTTTTAAATTTAAAGACATTCTGTTCAGTTCAAGACTGAATGTTATTTTATGTTCCCGGCACACATTTCCACTTCCCACAAAATCCCGTTCACTGTCTCTTGCACAGTGACTGTGCGACACTGGGCTTTTTGTTTTTCTTCACGTGTGTTTCAGCAATGCTTGCATATCACCACTGCGCCTCAGAGGGCTGGAACATGGTGGCAGATGTCGCAGACAGAGAAGGGACCTGGAAAGAATGGCAGAATTTGTACTGAGTGTCAGGGGTGGGCACAAGGCAGCAAGTGGCTGTTTTCCTGGGTTATTCTTTTAGCTTTGGAGGTGTAAAAAGAAGCGGTTTCCCTTGAAAGAGGAACTTTTTAAGAGAGCAAAATGTTTCCTAGCCTTCACTTCGAAAGTGATTTTATTTACTCTCTGACTAAAAATATTGTGAAATCTGAAAGGAGAAGGGATTTTAAAGGAGTCTAGGTTTTTAAGGTTGGTCGTGGAAAATTTTGTAGCTGATTAGAATGAACTGTTTGCAGCAATTCTCAATTCAATGTTTTATGAGAATCAGTTGACAGTGTGCTTGATAAACTAGCAGGGGAAAAGACTGTAGGGTATATATGCTAGCTAGAAGGGAACGGAGGCCAGCGTTCTGCCTCACAATGCTGTCCTTCCCCTTTTGACTTGGATCTCTAGTTTTATTTGTAAACAGACATTTGTGGCTTTCTGTTTAAAATATTTTGAAGACTCTAGAGTTGCATGTCATTGTCACCACTGGTGGACACCAAAGGATGGAGGAAAAATGCTCAGTTAGAACACTTCCAGCAAGTCAGACTGGTCAATGCCATGAAAATGCCTGTGTTTTCTTCCCGTCTTGCAAGGATTAATCTGTGCTCAGTAGCTCTAAATCATTGTGTTGGGTTTAATTAGGCCATTTGCTGTTTGCAGGGTTGGAATGGCAGGGCTTCTGTATTGGCCTTTTGCTTGTGGCATAAATGATACTTCAGCACAGCAGAAGCATTTGGGAGGTGAGGAAGGGGGAATGTTTCTTGATGTTGCCACACGCTCTTGTGGTGTCGCCTATATGTGATGCTCCAAGAATGTAAGACAGGTTTTTGTTTGTGAAGAGCAGTGCAGGAGCGTCCATTTTAACTGTCGGTGAAAAAGGTCATGGTTAATATTTTAAGTCATGTGGCATGTTTATCTCCATGTTTCGGTGCAGAGATCCTCCTTTGATTTGCTTGGCCTAACAGACCAGTTGCTCTTCATCTCACTGGGGTAAGGGGAAGAGAAGGTGAAAAAATATGCAGTATTTCTGACTGCACACATCAGGCCTCTGTGTTAGCTGCTTGTCTGAATCTCCAGAGGCTCGGAGCTGTGTAACCAGCTAATTCCCTTGTTGGTGCTGTGGGCAGCGCCTTGGTTCTCGCCAGCTCCTGTGAGTGACCCGGCTAAATCACAACAGGAGCCGCTGTCTGCAGCGGGGCCGGTGCGGACGCCGTAGCGTCTGTCAGTGTCACGATGCAGAGGGGTGCCGTGTGATGCGGCTGGTGAGTGCTGCTCAGCCACTCCACACTTCTGTATGGGAGCAGCCTTAGATTCAGAGCTTGCCTTGCAAATTTGAGGTGTTACCGTGGTGCAAATAATTGTTCAAGCTTTGGCAATTTGAAGAGAACTTAACTGCCTTCCCACAGAAGATGCGTGTCCTTAGCTATATCTCACTTTTACACACACAGATGTCAGGTTGAAGGCCCTTGGCTGACGCTTGGTGCAGACGGTTTTAAGTGTCTTTGCTAGATTTCTGCATTAGAGGTGCAGTGGCATCGTTTCGTGGGGGAGAACATTCATGTAGAGACCTGAAGGTGTGAGCTCTGAAGCTCTCTCAGGTACTTCAGCCAGTTTTGTGGTGTTGTTAGAACTTGCTTTTTTGAAAAGCTTGCACTGGTTGCATCCTCTGTAGAAGGTAACTGCAGGTGGAATCGTTACCTTGAGACTTTTTTTTTCCCTAATAGTTTTTGGGTTTTTGCTTGCTTTTATGGGGGGAAAAATGTACCTACCATGAAGTTGTTTGCCTCTCTTTCCTATTCATTCCTCTCCTGATAATTTGTTTTTCATCCAGCAATTAATTTTGATCAAATTTCTTAGGAAGACTGTTTTAAAACAATTAATTTTACCAAACTTGTAGGAAAACAGCTGAGCAGGCAGGTGAGGCATTATAATGCACTTAGAAAGCAGGCTGGTTTTGTTGCTTTTGAATCTGCTTGATTTAAAACAGGTGAAGACAGTGTTTGAGTTGTCAAGCATCCCTCTTTTGCATATGAACTCTCCAGAATGGAAGAGAAAAACAGCATGCTGTCACTTTGAGATAGCAAGCAACTCCTGAAGTCAGTCTTATTTTTATTTTTATTATTATTATTTTGCTAGCTGATGGTCTTGTGTTATGTCTGTGAGGTGGAGACAGCAGCTCTGGATTAGCATGTCACTCACTGATTTGATTATGTAGCAGTGTGGGAGAGAGGGAAGGACTTTGTTATGGAGTGGGGGAAAAATGGGCATTTCTGGCCAGTGGGATGTTGAGACATTTTGAGCTTGGGGCGGTTGTCAGTCTTGCCCTTGCTGAGTCAATGTAATATTAATAATAGAAACCACACATACATTGCAAAAATATGTCCCTTTTGCCTAATTCCAGAGGTAATTTCACGCTTCACCTCAGTCTGATCCTACACTGCATGTCCTTGCTATTTTATTAGTGATATGGGCTGTGGACATTGGAAAATGATTCAGCTGCAGGTAGCCTCCCTGCCGTCTTTCATGGTTAATAACCTGAGTACCTCTTAGTTTGAAGAGCTGCTTTGCTGTCCATCACTCGTGTTGCACAGAAGTGCCCAGAAACATGACTCAGTGAGAGGAGGGATCTCCTGGGGTCCAGATCAGTGTGTGAAAGAAAGTGAGAAAGTGTAGACTTTCCTGGGGGAAATAAGAGCAGGCACTGCCCTAACCCTGTGTGAGAAAGCCATTCCCATTCATTCTCAGCACTGCACGTTCCTTTCCTTGAAGGTGACATAACGCTGTAATGCCACTGTTAGGAGTGCTGGTATGTGTGACACAAACAGATGACTTAATAACCAATTTTGCAACAGGGGAAAAGTAAGGCTCCACCTTATCCTTTGAGATAAGGTATTCTTGGCTCCTGAAGTAACTTCCCCCAGGCTCACTGCCACCCTGCCTTCGCAGTGGGGTGGAGGTTGCGGGGTTTCAAGTCCTGTGGCTGCCTTCTGGCAGGCAGAGCAGCATCCTGGCTGTGGCCCATAGAAGGGGACAGTGCTCGTGTGAGGTGCTTTGTCCTGCGTTGCCATGGATTTGGAGAGCAGAGGTGTGGGGAGTGTATTAGCACTGGATTCAGGAAAAAGTTTGCTACAGTGAAAACTTTCCTGTGAATCCCATTAACATTATGGGATTTACTACATACAGACCCTAAAACGGGGCTTTTGCAGCAACTTTCAGTGACATCCTTTGTCATTTTAGCTGACAGCTCCCCACACTTTCCTCCTCTATCCTTTCTGTTCTTAACCCTGTTGTGTCATTACACTTTGCTGGTAGAAAGCTGTGTTATGCCATAAGCCTAAGATTATTATCTTGATGGCTGGATCAATGAGGAGAGGGGTTGAAAGGGCAAAGCTTCCCATGAAAAATGTTACCTTTATTAACAGCAGGCAGAAAGTAGGAAAAATTGATTGCATTTAACCATTTACTCTTTTTTTTTTTCCCCCTCGCCCAACCATCAGTTTTTGATCACTGACTGTAGGCAGACCTTCTCTGTTTTCAGAAGCAACCAGAAGACCAGTTTCAAATCAAGTAGAGTTTATAACTAATTCTGAAATAAGTACAAAAAAGATTAGTCACATAACATCTCAGCACAGAACGTACTTCATTAATTTCCTTTGGTTCCTTTAATTTATCTACAGAGCTGGTCAGAATAGGCCGTGTTTTGTTTTGGTAAAAGTGACTCAGGTTTTGCCTGTGCAAAAGCAAAATGCTGAGGACTTAGGGACTGCATTTTTTTTTTCTCTCTTTTTGTGCAGCAGATGGCACAACTTGAGACCAGCAGGCATAGATGGCAACCTGAATGCTGCCCCACACAGTTAGTATAAACAGGTTGAGTGGTTTGGATCCTCTCAGCTGTGAAGTGTCTGGATGAAAGATTTCAGCTGAGGTTCTGTCTAACTTCAGTTCTCAGGACACTTTACAGGATATTGAAATGTGCTGTTACTTGGTTTGTAGTAAATAACAAGGTCCTAGGGCTATGGTTTCAGTGCAGGCTTTTGATAGTACACTAAATCCCTACGGAAAAGTTGGGAGACATTTTTGTGTGTGTGGATTAAGTTGATCTTATAAATGCTGTGAGGTCTGTGAAATGTAAATCACTCCGAGTGGTTTGTTCAGAACTCTGCTGTCCTTCAGATGATATCGCTCCGGTCGTTTGTTAGCTCGCTGCTGGTACATCTCTGAGCATGTTTACTGTTGGCACTTTGCAGCCTGCGTCTGTTTCACCCACAGTTCATAGAATCATAGAATCATAGAATGGCTTGGGTTGGAAGGGACCTCAGAGACCATCTAGTTCCAACCCCCCTGCCGTGGACAGCGCTGCCAGCCACTCGCTCACTAGATCAAACTGCCCAGGAACCCATCCAGCCTGGCCTTGAACACAGCCAGGGATGGGGCAGCCACAGCTTCTCTGGGCAGCCTGTACCAGCGCCTCACCACTCTCTCAGTGAAGAATTCCTTCCTGATGTCCAACCTAAACCTCCCCTCTTTCAGTTTTAGCCCATTCCCCCTTGTCCTACCATTATCCACCTGTGCAAAAATTCGGTGCCCCTCCTGCCTATAAGCTCCTTGCATGTACTGGAAGGCCGCAATGAGGTCTCCCTGGAGCCTTCTCTTTTCCAAGCTGAACAGTCCCAACTCCCTCCACCTTTCCTCACAGGAGAGGTGCTCCAGCCCTCTGAGCATTTTGGTGGCCCTCCTCTGGACC